>JAJGOT010000878.1:0-174625 GCA_022457155.1 Cladopsammia gracilis | reverse complement strand
ATTAATACACGACTTTCATAATGGCGGACCCCGCGCGAGACCTGGTTCAAGTCGCATGAAAACGAGTTCAGAAAGGCCATAGCGTCGCGTCTCTTTTTGTTTACAAGTACCGAAAATGGCGCGTACATCAAATGTAAACGATTGAAGCGGTTCAAACACGATCTTTCTTACGGAAAATGATATTCCCGGTGCTTCTCTTCTTGGACGAAAACGAGTAGCTAGGAGGAGGAGGAGGAGGAGGAGGAGGAGCTAAAAAACGCAGAACTTAAGTTCTGGCTGAAATGTCGTAGAGACACAGGAAAAGGAATGAAGACAAAAGCAGAGCTAGTGAAGCGAGTCTACGAATACATAAGAACGTGCAAGAATAAACAGGCCGTGGATCCGGATCCACAGAAAATATATAGCCGTAGAAAGCAAAAGCAAGGCACAAGTTCGGAGCCTGACAAGGAACGTACAGAAACAGTAGATTTTCCAAGCTCTGGATGGGGAACGTCACTCGAGAAGATACTAATGTTTACCCGGCTACAAATGAAACGCCAAGTGTTCAAGTCCAAAAAAGCTATTGGCGATGTAGATATAACCACACCGTTCCGACGGGATTAGTAAAGGCCAAGCGCTTTTTAGATGATGAAGACCTCGAAGATATTGAATGTACCGGTGTTAGAAAATGACCCCCACATAATCTGAAAATTGCCCAGTGCATCTTGTCGGGAGAGGTGGAGAGTGCTTCGTGTTCGTGTGTGGCAGGAAAAGTCGGATTTTGTAACCATCTATTAGCACTTACAATGTATGTTTAAGATGTGCAAGTTTACGTTATTTTCCTGCACTTCTACTAAGGATCTGAGTGACGAACAGGATCAGCAATCATCCTTGGCTTGTACCTCCCAACTGCAGCAGTGGCAAAAAAAAAAAAGGTGGAGGAAAGAACATTGCACTACAGCCAATTATGGGAGTGGAAGTTATCAAAACAAAGGATGATGAATGTAGACCACGGTCTGGCTTCAAACCTTCTGTATATGATGCCAGAATGAAAACCACACATAATATGGCTTTAGAGCAGAAACTTAAGGAGAGGAGCTAAAACAAATTGATCCTAATATGGGTCTGTCTCAGCACTGATCCTTGTCTGTAGGACTACCGCTGCTTATATTTATAATTCAATGTTAAATCGACAATCTATGTTAATTTAACAATCAGATATACCCGTTTCTTTCTTTTTCTTTGTTGTTGTTATTATACTTACATGTAATACTTAATACGTACTACTTGTATAGGTAATACCATGTATTTATATGGGAATACCGAAATAAATTGTTGTTGTTGTTATTGTTGTTGTTGTCTCAAATGGATAGTCAACAAAACTGATCAGACACGTATTGAACACATAGGAACAAAATTTGGCAAATGTCAAGTTGGTTGTTTCTTGTCTAAACGGCAAAGAAACCATGATACTTTTGCAGAACAGCTGATGAATCCAAAACCGGTTTCATCCAAATATTTAGAGCATGGCAAAAAGTTTGAACCAGTTGCTCTAATGGAGTATGAAAAGTTTATGTTTAACGGAAAACCACCTGTTAAAGTGCTACCTTGTGGGCTTGTAGTTTTAAAGGGATGTCCGATTCTAGGAGCTGTCCCTGATTTAAGAGTAGTTGACTCTGGCTGGACCGATTACTTTGGTATAGCTGAAGTAAAATACCCCAACATGAAATTTCATGTCACGCCCCTTGACGCGGGGATTATTTGACTAGTTTTTTGGTAAGTGTCCCAACACTAATGACCTGCAATGTCTGAATGTGTCTGTCTGTTGAAATTGCTCATTTATGCTAAAAACTAACCAAATATTGTGTGTGTAGTGCAGCTGTAATAGGTTAACTGTGTATGAGGGTGTTTGGCATTAGAATGAAATGTGTGACATAACAAAAAATTGGGGGGAGGGGTGGGTAAGTTATATGTAACTCATATTGCAACGGACCAGGTCTTGGTTTGATAAAATGCCATCGTTCTTTAGTTCTTCAACGCACTATTTGATGTCTCTATGAGTGTAAATTCACGCTTCCATTGAAAGAGTTTTGTTTTCTTTGAACCAGAATGAAATATTTTAGCTTACAGGATATTTGAAACCGGAGTTAAAGTCACCCACGTGATGCGTCATCATTAATGAGTAATGCCAACACTACTTGGCAACAATACTCACCAACATTGTTTCGCTTTTTCTCGCTGTAGCACCGAAAGATTGCTAACGAAAGTAGTTCAAATGTTTCAACCTTGTTAGAAGAATTTTTACTGAGGTAGTTTTATTCGATTTTCCACAACACTCGGCATATTAGCGTTAAAGTAAACAACAAATCAAATACTTCTCTTTTTGGTTATCAGTGAGCCAGAGAATGTTAATAAAATAAGAAAATTCCAGAACTTTTCGAGAAAGTTAAATGTAACGACATTGAATAAACTATTTCTCATTTATTGCTATAGAAAAATTCAGTAAACGCGCGTATTTTCCGTTGTTGAATGGAAATTGGTGTGAGTAATGTGGTGAGTATCGAAGTAATGTTGACACGGCACTTCCGGTTCTAATAAAAATGCGTATTTTTTCAACATTAAGGTGTATTTTTCTTTCAAAAGGTACTGCTAGTGCAAAAATACACTTCTTTCATCATACAGACATTTTTTTTTATATCAGCAATACGAATGGTTTCATATTTGCGCTTCTGATGTCCCCAAAACAAACTATACCAAGTTAACGGAAATCGATCCTTGTATTTTGAATTTAAAAACACCCAAAAATTGTTCTTTATATGACCCAAAACTAAAGTCAACGTTCATTTATCACTTTCCGAACCTACCACCACCACCGGCTCTATATTCATGCTGCTAAAGGCTTTTTTTCAAGCGACAAACCTGTTTCTTTCAAAAATCTGTTTCAGACAATGGAGGTCAAAAGTAGCTGGGACACCTGTGAAAACTTAAAAAAAATAATAATGTAATACTACTACAGTTATCTTCTTTGGGGCCGCAATTTGAGCGTGTCCCCCCCCCCCCCCCCCCCCCCCCCCCCCCCCTCCCTCCCCCCCCTCCCCCCAAACCAATGTTGATCAAAGTAGGTGAATATTTTTTCTGTTAAATGTCCGTTCGATCATAAAATCTCAACATTGCCAGGGGGGTGGAAGGGGGTGGGTGGGGGGGGGGGGGGGTTATTTGACTAGTTTTTTGGTAAGTGTCGCACACACAAAGCAATGTATCACAATGGGCGAGAGAGAGGCTCCTATAGTGAACGCACCAGTAGAATTTTCAACGGTAAAGTATATTTCACGAAATCACCTTAACTTAACCATTAGTCCAATAGCGTCCATATTTCAATATGCTAGTGGTTTCCAGTACATAAAGCACGAATTTTGCTGTTTCCATATGCAAGAAAAGAAAAGGAAAGAAACGCGATATTGTATACCTGACATTGAAGACTCTGGCTTACCACATACAATGGGCGGGCGAACGACGAAGAAATGTGCGAACTGAACGATTTACCGCGCTTGTGATAATTTAGAATGCCATGCACAGGATCGCGCGGGGCGAAGCCCTAAAAACGACTGCAGGTACATTCGGAATGTAACCGCTGCCTCACTGACTGTGAAGTTTACCTCATTCCAAAAGGAGTTTGAAAAGGAGCAACAAACCAAATATGGTTATCCCATTTTGTTAAAATTTAAAATCAGTGACTGAAAAAGCGGCAACTGTGGAATAGATTGCCTTAGACTTATCCATGCTAGGAAAATTTGACCTTGTTAGTCCCGCATCTCTGACTGCATCACTGTTTGACATATGATAAACCATGTCACTTGCGTAGTTAAAATCCTTATCCAAGAAATGTCTACAAAAGGCACTTTTGCTGTCGATCCTGTTATCCTTCATTGCACCGAAGAATATATTCGTATACATTGTCGGAATCCTCAATTTCTCTGAAGTTTGGCCACCATACTACCAGTTGGTTATGCGCTTTAACTAGCTTAGCGTTAGAGCTTTATCGTGGTTTCGCAATCTATCACTAAAGACCACCATGGTCCCATGAATGTCCTTGTCTGTTCCACAAAAATCGCATTAAGTACCAAGGTAATGAATTCTTCCAAAACTTTGGGCGGGGTACTTAACACCAAGCTAGGATATATGAATGGACAATCTTCTTGCATTCTTGTTTTTTTTTCCAATCCCTGCTTGACGTTTATTTCTGAATTAATGGCTGTACGTGATATGTAACAAAGATTTCTAAAAAATTTAGCACATTTTGCTGCTTTAAAATCCGAGTTGTTCACATCACAGTTCTAAAGGGGCCCGATCCACCCCAACTTCCCGTTTCATAGCATTGATGTTGTAGATCAGAGGCAATTTAAAACGCTTAAGTTGTAGAAATGAAACTCTTGCGGAATCCAAAACCGATAAAACCGCTTTAGTGTCGCCAGCACACTGGAGCAGTTTAATTTCCAGACCGTTCATTTTAAACCTTTGACATTTTCTTGCATCTTACTGGCAATCGACAAGATTTTAACTGAAACTACACAAGTATAGAGGGGAAAAGGGGACCTCCCGTATAACTCAACGCGTGTTAAAGAGGAGAGAGCATAGTCCGTTCCATCGTCCCTTTTACAAATGACTTATTAAAACATTCAACTAGAGGTTACCCTAAAAAAAACCCGACGTCGTTTGTCAGGCTCTGTAGGTAAACCATCATTTCCAGGAACCTTATCCGAAGGAAAGGAGTTAAGACCTTGGTGCATTCATCAAGGGTTATTAAACTTACAGGCTGCTCCAGAAAAGAGATGAACATCAGGAGACTGGAGGGCAAAACACTAACGTCCACTGAGCCAGATGACAAAAAAGAGGCGAAATGGGTCAGGGAGAGAGGGACTCGGTTCTCCACAGGACTTCATGCAAATGCCTCAATGGAAAAAACTTTTTCCTGGCCGGGACTCCCGCCGAGCTTAACCCGTCGGAGCTGTCGCTCTCTTGCTCTCGTTGAGCATCTAGATGAAGGGCAAACTGAGCAATCATTTCCATACTGGAACGCTGAAAGCGTTGGAGTGTTTGAAACGCCTTCGAGGAATAAAATAGCAAATAAACCAACCGGATTGACTAAGGATAAAGATTAGAACAAAAAGAGTAACTGACAACCCAGGGTTAAGGAGGGAGTCCCAGCCAGGAAACAGCGCTCCAACACGCCCGCGAACGGACAATACACGTGACACCCGATGAAACGGAATGTCCGTGCGGATTGCTGTTCTCAGCCGAAAAAAATTGCGTAAAAACACTGCGTTTTACAGTGCGAATTCGCTGCAAAAAGGAGTGCAAGCGATCGCGAATAACTTCAGCTATTTTTCACATGGAGAATACAGGCAGTATTTATGTAACTGAAAATTAATATAAGCCGGGCGTTAAAATCTTGGCTAATAACAAGAATAACTACTTGACTGAACTTTAACAATTATTTTAACAAACTAATCACATTTTTTTGTAAAATCGTATTAATCAATGAAACCATCGACCGTAGGAAAGTGTTTTCTCTACAATAAAAACAACTACAATAAAACAAAGGAGAAAGCATTTATGCGCGTTGTTGTAATCTTTATAGACAACACGTGACATAATAAAAAAATAAAAATAAATAAACCTTTACCGAGTAAACTGATGCAAATATATTTTTGTGTAGTGCTAAAACATTAACGGCTTTTGTGTCAGTACCTGTTTCTGGTTCTTTAGTAGAGGGCGGTAATTGGGTTGGAGTTACGTCAGCAATCGATGGTGATACACCAACTAGTGTATTCCCTGAGGTCGTTGGCAACACTGATTCTCTCTCTTTGTTCGAAGAGGCCGAGGTAAACGAACCACTGCTTGTGAAGGGCAAGGCATCGTTCAATGACGAAGTTATTACCTTATGAGTAAAAGATGATGGTGGCGTCTTTGAAGCTGAGATAGTTCTGCTCTCTGTCACTGAGTTTGTAACCGTCCTCGTACTGCTTGATATGGCTGGAACGCAACAACACAATCAAATGCATTTACATACAAGCCATATCCTACTAAGACTGTTTTTTTTTTTTAAAGTTTAGTCCCCAATTCGCACATTTGTCATTTTATAACTTTCAAAGACGACTACCAGCTTTATATAATTACTCAGAAATATATTTCTTTTGCAGTTTTTATGCCTGAATGCATGTTTCACAATTGAATGGGATATCATTTATGTTTAGCCACTGTGAAGGGAAAATCCATGGTGCAATCAATGGACCACTAGAGCAACAGATTGGAGACCCAGAACGGCAAGTAGCGGACTCGGGGAAGGACCAATAAAGATTGAGGGATGACCCTATTCAGTTTGACGAAACAACCCAGTGTTGAGTGCACAGGAAGGCGCATAGCTACCGACTACATCCTGCAGTGAATGGATATAGCCTATACTACCAGAAATACATACACGACTTTCATAATGGCGGACCCCGCGCGAGACCTGGTTCAAGTCGCATGAAAACGAGTTCAGAAAGGCCATTGCGTCGCGTCTCTTTCTGTTTACAAGTACCGAAAATGGCGCGTACATCAAATGTAAACGATTGAAGTGGTTCAAACACGATATTTTCTTACGGAAAATGATATTCCCGGTGCTTCTCTTCTTGGACGAAAACCTGAGGAGCTAAAAAACGCAGAACTTAAGTTCTGGCTGAAATGTCGTGGAGACACGGGAAAAGGAATGAAGACAATAGCAGAGCTAGTGAAGCGAGTCTACGAATACATACGAACGTGCAAGAATAAAAAGGCCGTGGATCCAGATCCACAGAAAATATATAGCCGTAGAAAGCAAAAGCAAGGCACAAGTTCGGAGCCTGACAAGGAAAGTACAGAAACAGTAGATGTTCCTAGCTCTGGATGGGGAACGTCACTCGAGAAGATACTAATGTTCACCCGGCTACAAATGAATCACCAAGTGTTTAAGTCCAAAAAAGCTATTGGCGATGTAGATAACCACGCATTAGTAAAGGCCAGGCGCTTTTTAGATGATGAATACCTCGAAGATATTGAATGTACCAGTGTTAGAAAATGACCCCCACATAATCTGAAAATTGCCCAGTGCATCTTATCGGGAGAGGTGGAGAGTGCTTCGTGTTCGTGTGTGGCAGGAAAAGTCGGATTTTGTAACCATGTATTAGCACTCACAATGTATGTTTAATATGTGCAAGTTTACGTTATTTTCCTGCACTCGCATCCTTGGTTTGTACCTCCCAACTGCAGCAGTGGCAAAAAAAAAAGGTGTAGGAAAGAACATTGCACTACAGCCAATTATGGGAGTGGAAGTTATCAAAACAAAGGATGATGAATCTAGATCACGGTCTGGCTTCAAAGCTCCTGTATATGATGCCAGAATGAAAACCACACATAATATGGCTTTAGAGCAGAAACATAAGGAGAGGAGCTAAAACAAATTGATCCTAATATGGGTCTGTCTCAAATGGCTAGTCAACAAACTGATCAGACAAGTATTGAACACATAGAAACAAAATTTGGCAAATGTCAAGTTGGTTGTTTCTTGTCTAAACGGCAAGGACACTATGATACTTTTGCAGAACAGCTGATGAATCCAAAACCGGTTTCATCCAAATATTTAGAGCATGGCAAAAAGTTTGAACCAGTTGCTCTAATGGAGTATGAAAAGTTTATGTTTAACGGAAAACCACCTGTTAAAGTGCTACCTTGTGGACTTGTAGTTTCAAAGGGATGTCCGATTCTAGGAGCTATCCCTGATTTAAGAGTAGTTGACTCTGGCTGGACCGATTACTTTGGTATAGCTGAAGTAAAATGCCCCAACATGAAATTTCATGTCACGCCCCTTGACGCTTACACTGATGCAAAGTTCTTAATGGAACAGACAGGTGACGCTGAGTGCAAATTGAAAGACGACCACCCCTATTATGCTTAAGTGCAGGGATAAATGGCTGTTGCAGGCGCAAAGTGGTGTGACTTTATTGTGTATACCAGTAAAGGCATTTATGTCCAACGTATACCTTTTGACCCTGTTTTTTGGGCTGGACTGGAACAGAAACTGCTTTCGCATTACTTTGAACATTTTATTAAATTTGCATCTGCAAAATTTTTTCCAGGGAAGTTGTCAAATAAGCAGCAACAGTGATTGCGAAGTATTGTGCACAGCTACATCAGGTTAACTCTTTAATCCACAGTTTCCCAGCAAAAAAAAATATATAAATGTTTTTAAGTTTCTGTATGTTTTCTATAAAACTGGTTACGCGAGGTTTCTAAATTAAGCTTTAGTGACAATTATTTTCAATTCTCGTAACTTCATTTGTTGACTGCACATTAATATTTACATGGACAAATGAATGCTGATAACTGTTTGGGGATTAAATGGTTCATTTTAGACACCATATACAAATCAGATAAAAATTATGTACCTCAACTATAATGTAAATGTTGTAGTTCAATTTTATCCTTGGTTCAATTTTGATTTTCCTTTGTTTGATTTCATTATCATATATAAGCATAGAAAAGAACAATGGAAAATCAAAACTGAACCAAGGATAACATTGAACTACAACATAAACATAACAATAAATAGTCAGAACGGTGGGAAAAAATCTTGTCTTTTTTATCTTAATACCCACTCAAAACTATCACTCAACTGCATTGTAGGGATGGACGAGGATTGTGGACAACTACCATATTAGCTCTAAAATTTGCCACCCCCAAATAAGCGCCCGCACAACAAATGCCCTTAAAGGACAACGCGGCACTTATTCTACACTTTAATTTCACGTATCTTACTTTTTGAAAGTGTCAATGAATTTTGATTTTAGTGTTGTTTGCAGTTGTTAGAATTAAGGGAGCTGTTGTGTTAAATTATTATTTTTTTTTAATTAGCATTACCCTTCATCAACAAGTCTTAAAGTGTTATAAGTCCCACTGGGTTAAGATTGACACATGGATATTATGTTGGGCTGTGCAATACAACAAAAACCACACACTGCCCACATCTGGTTTACAATTCCCATTTGATGTAGTGGAACAACTCGGTCCACTGTTTTTACTGCGAATTAGAGCTCCTTCTACGATTTGATCATCGATAGTTTTTAAAAGATCTTTGATCTCAGATTAGCGAGCGTGATCAACAGCGGTATTTGAATTACCACGAGACAACTGATATTACGAAACTCGCGTTCTGGATTAGATTTTTTCGTGTTTTCTATCACTGGCCGCGGAGACACTGTGAGAGACAGCGATCTCTTTTAACTGCAGTTTACCGGCGTCCCACCAGATTCTGGGATCAGTGAAATACGGTTTGTTTTCACGCCAGACGGGACAGAAATAATTTACTGCTGTGCAGAAAGCTTCTGATTTTAGCAGCGAGCAAAAACAAACAAGTCCCTCAGCCTGAAAGCGCAGACCACCATCAAGCCCGTGTTTGTGAGCACAAAATTGACAAAGAACTTAAAATACAGGAAACAAAGCCATCGATTGTAAACCAACAATGCGTCGTTTACAAATTCCAATATGACCTGTGCGATGCGGGTTATGTACATGCAAGCTACACCTGCGGACATTTACACGATCGCGTGGATGGACATAAACAGTACTATATTATTTCTGCCGCCATTGTTGTTGGATTAAGATATGGGGAGTGACACTCCGGCTTCGTCACTCCCTTTCCTACGTTTGCTATCAGAAGGGACTTGAAACTACCCGAAAATATATCCCATTTCCAAACCTTAAAAATCCGAACCCGCTCCAAACCCCCTTCCCTCCAAAAAAAAAAAAGGGGAGAAAAGACACGCATTTGTATGCTAAGCCGCCTTATACTAAGACCACACTTTTACAGTGACAACGAGAGATACAGTCCCTCTTAGTCTAAGAGAGGCGGTATCAAGAAATGGTCTATTGTACCGGGTCAAATTCGCACATAAAGATTTACATAATAGGCCTTTTGTTTTAAGTGGCGCTGCCGGAACCACGCCGAAAAGTTCGAGGATGATCGTAAACAATCTTCGGCTTAACAACCCGAGTGCGTGCATCTTTGTGTTCACAAATAACTCTTTTGAAATAGACTCATAAAACTGGTTCGGTCTTAGATTTACATTTCCAGTTTAGTAGAATGTGCGCTCATACAAGCGCACTTTGGCGCAAAGGTGTGCCTTTTAGGGAGGTGCGATCTTTGGCCTCAAAATGCCAAGTGCATTCATGAATAAAGACAAAAACGCATATTCACATAAACCAATGGTTTTCCGCGGCATCACGAGTTAACTACATTGCTAGCTTGTTATCCGGTAGCTTGTTATGCCGATAGCCTCCCAAAATTGACTTTCAGGCAAGATGCCAATGAATAAAGCAACACGTTTACGTAACAAATATTTATGCGGCTACAATATTTGAGAGGTTTGTAACTCGAACGAAGCGCGTTTGAAACCTCAAGAAACGCAACCAATGCGTTGTTGTTAAAGGAAGTCTCATGCCTCGCTGTTGTCAGCTTTGTCGTGTCAGTTATAGCCCTATACCACCCTCATGGGGGAACTTGCCTCTTCGCTCGGCGCCGGCGGCGCGGCGGGAAAACTCACCAAGGAAAGTAACGGATTTGTTTATTTTTTTCAAACTTTCTTTGATTTTGACAATCCCACGTTTACAAATGTGATCTTAAAGTATGTAGAATACATTAAAAAAATCATATGACCATCAGCTTACAAAGACACGATATTTGATTATAGAAAAGGAACGTAACATAAATTATTATTCAACATAGCATTCTGGAGTGCAAATACGCATCAAAACGAGTGCAACTACGGCACGTTATTGCACTCTTCTGACCGCGCGCTAGGAAAAAGAGCTTCGAAAACTTCGTTTTAGGGGAAGAATTACTGCCGTTTAATGCACCTTTTCATTGTTTTGAACAGGTTATTATTTCTAATAATCTGCATACATGCTCACTGAAATGGAACAACAGGTCATTATTGTGGTCAGTGAGGTGGAACAGGAGGTTATTAAAAATAGTAACCTCCTGTTCCACCTCACTGATCACAATAATAACCTACTGTTCCACCTCAGTGATTTTCTAGAATCTTCTCAATTTAGCACATCACCCCTGACAAATACTTTTGATGTACATGTCAACAAAATAAACAAAACATCCCTCTGGACCAACAACATACACCCTGTATCTCCGAGGGACTTATGTTTTTAGGTTTTCAACTACCTTGGTTAATAGTTTTAAATAAACCTTTACTATAGACACTATAAGGCAAAATCTCAATATTTTCCATTACATTGAACGTGGAATGAAAAATTATCGACAGTGAATTTCCTATTTTTATCTAAAGCTAGACTATGAGCAGTCTCTCTTTCCCAGCTTAGATGGACTAAGCTGGGAAAGAGGGACTGCTCGTAGTCTAATCTAAAGCCCATATCCCCAAATTTCTGATTATTACTACTGCTGACTGTCAAGGAACTTTTTACCGTTGTCATGTAAGAATTGAAACGTGTCAAAAGTGTACTATTTAAATTTCACTTCGCTAGCTCACATTTTTTCCAAGATTGCATCCTCCTGATTCCTTTTTCCTATTTTGCGGTAACTTGAGAACTTTATACGCATCTTGTTGTAAAAAGTATCCTACTTGGCCAGTAAAGAATATCACAAACGGCGCTTCACATCGCATCACCGCGTTTCATCGAGGCCATAGTTGATCAATTCTAAACTGATTGTAACGGCAAGAAACAATTCGCCCACGGGAGTCATTACAATGATTAAAATGCTTGCACAATCCTTACGAGATTTAGACAATCACTACTGTCACTAATGAGCAAAATTTCACAGCAAGTCGTTGGTTTGCTTGTTCTAAAACAATGAAAAGGTGCATTAAATACGCGCGAGGTCATTATTTTTAGGAAGGCCGAGGAGCGAGGGCATTATCCCTTACTTAGTTGTTTTGTTCAGATTAGGTAATACTCTTAGGTTTTGTAAAATTGTATTTAAAGTGCACCTTAACCCCAATTTTTTTTTCTATTAATCAACTCAATGTCGAATAGTGAAATGTTTCTTGTTTTTAACGTCGCGTCAGTGAGTTATAGAGATTTAAATTTACAAAATGCTAATTAAATGACGTTAGATCAAGACAATTTACAACACGCAGTTCACAGCTTAAGGATAATCAATTTAAGAAATACTAATAAAAACTGTTTATAGTCAATTGATTTGTAAAAAAAAATATTACTCGGAGGTGGAAACAAGTAGTTGTATAATAAACGAGTCTTAATTTGACGTCATCTAATTAGCATTTTGTAAATTCAAATCTCTATAACTCACTAACGCGACTTTAAAAACAAGAAATATTTCACTATTCGACTTTTGAACGTACATTGAGTTGATTAAAAAGAAAAAAAAATGGGTTAAGGTGCACTTTAAGATAACCTTCCCAATGACTGTACAACTGATGAAGGTCACAAAACCGAAACGTTCTATTTTTTTTTTATTTTTTACTTTTTAAACTTCCAAG
The DNA here is from genome assembly GCA_022457155.1 of Cladopsammia gracilis. NCBI lineage: Eukaryota > Metazoa > Cnidaria > Anthozoa > Scleractinia > Dendrophylliidae > Cladopsammia > Cladopsammia gracilis. The sequence continues at coordinate 162,101 of JAJGOT010000878.1, read as the reverse complement.
AAGTTGTCAGTCATTAGCCTTTTTTAAACTTTACATATATTTAATGTACCTTTTAATTGTTTTGAACAGGTTATTATTTAATTTGTAATAATCCGCATAAATGCTCACTGAAATGGAACAACAAGGAACATTTGCTTGCGAATAGAATATTTATGTTTTCCCACCGGGCGTATTATAATTGAATAAATGTCATATAACGCATGTCACGTCGGAGGGGTAGAAAGGGGGTGTCAATCCGTTGTTCTCCCTCTAGGTCAAGTTCCTGCTTAGTAACCTCTCACATGTTTTTGAGCAGTCTCTCGAAATTTTATCCAGTCAGTACGCTTGTATTTGAACTCCGAAAAGGTAAGAATTTATTCCGTTTTATGTAACTTTCTGCTCTTTTCTTTGGGTAGTACTTTATTGGGTTTCTTTTAAGACCTTATTTTATTTTCATATGGGCTACAACGCGTAATTCGTTCGCGAGTTCATTTCCCACGTGGGTCGACATGGCGCCGTTTCGAAAGCCCTTATTTGGGCCATTCGTTCTTATACCGACTGCTATGCGATTTAATCTGGTTTTGACCTTGTACGTATAGCAATTTTCAGCTCGAAATTACTGCTACAGTGAATTTGTTTGGCGTTGATGGCCGTAACGTACAAAAGCTTCGATTGTATTATATCCACGTGGTTTGGCGCCTTGATGTTGTGATTCTGTGGATAGGTAATTACGCTTTTATATGATTTTTCGCTGAGTGTGCCTGGAGATTTCGATTGGGGTTTGCCTTGTTATTCCACGCGGTATTTCTTTTGTTAAGGTTACAGTGTACCTTCAGATCGAAAATTTATCGAAAATTTTTTTTTGGCGTTAAAATAAAGTTTACAGGATGAACTTTCATCCAAAAAAATATTATCGAAAAATAGTGAAAATTGACGGAGAAATGACGGTATAACTTTTGTGGGCGGAGTTTGTTTATTAAGCGATATGTTTTTTTAAGCGCCGTTTTCTCAAAGTTAATTTTTCGCTTGTTGGGGACACTTTAAAGAGCTACAACTCAAAGGGAATTTGTTCGATTTTCCTCAAATTTGGACAGAAGCTAGGCTAACATATAATCAACAAAACGTGTCGGCGAATTTTTTAATTCCGAAAACTTTTTCGTCAAGAGCCATTTCCGTGCGATCATTCCAATTTTCTTTCTCCCCTTTTCGAAAATATTCTGTAACTTTTGACTGCAATTGAATATGGGAAATCGCCGACACGTTTTTTTAGCGCTTCGTGTTCGGAAACTCGAGAACAAATCAAATTAGCAAAATATAATAATCGCTTTGAGTTATAGCGTTTTAAAGCTGATTCGGACGTTCGAATTTAGACGTCGTAAAAAATTCGACAATTCATTTTATTACCAAATGGTTTCCATATTTAGATAGCCAGCTCTATAAGCTTTAATTTGTTATCTGGGTTTAGGTATATTAAGTGTAATCTTAAGACGCTAAAGCTGTTATACTGGAGACACCCCCGAAGGTACACTGTAACCTTAAGGTTAATTTTTTGCAATAATTTATGTTGTATGCCATAAGTAATGTTAAGGCTTCTCTCCACCAGTTTGCTGGTCATATTCATATGCCAGAACGTTATGTTGGGCTATGTTCCTCCAAGTTATTAATGGGGCTTCGCTCTCCATATTTACTGGTCATATTCGTATGCCATTTGTTAATTTGAGGCTGTGTTTCTCAAATTTGATTCTAATGGGGCTTTGTTCTCCATATTTTTAATAATTGTTGTTGAATTTTTTTGCTACAAATGGGGCATTGCCATTGCGGCGACGATTATTGAAATTTTGTCAGCCAAGCTTACCTACACCATTATTTATTTTGAGGCTTGTTCCTTCTGTTTGCTCGTCATATTTCATATGCCAGAATTTTTGTTGAGGTTACGTTCCTCCAAGGGGGGTTAATAAGGGGCTTCGTTCTCCATATTGGCTGGTCATATTCGTATGCAAGTTGTTAGTTTGAGGCTTTGTTCTTTAATTTGATTTTTTATGGGACTTTGTTCTCCATATTTGCAATAATTTATGTTGAATTTTACGGCTACAAATGGGGTATTGCCATTGCGGCGACAATTATTAAATTTTGTCAGCCAGGCTTACCCACGCCATTATTTAATTTGAGGCTTGCTCCTCCTATTTGCTGGTCATATTCATATGCCAGAATTTTTTGTCGAGGCTACGTTTCTCCAAGTTATTATGGAGCTTCGTTCTCCATATTTGCGAGTCATATTCGTATGCCAGTTGTTATTTGAGGCTTTGTTCCTCAAATTTAATTTTAATGGGGTTTTGTTCTCCATATTTGCAATAATTTATGATGAATATTATGGCTACAAATGGGGTATTGCCATTGCGGTGAAAATTATTAAATTTTGTCAGCCGGACTGACCCAGGCCATTGGGGTTCCATTCCCCCAATTTAATTTATGGGGGTTGTTTAATTTAAGTTTTTTTCGCTGAAAAAAGGTGAAAACACGCTTTTTTCTTCAAAAATGGGTTGACCGCATGTTACTTATGACGTCATATCTCGTTACCATAGCAACCGGTTGTCGCCAAACTTTACCAAAATGTGTCTCAAAAATAAATGAACAACTACTGAGAACAGCATGTGCTAATCTTAAATGGTCTTGAAAATATCGGAGAAAAATCATAAGGGGGTGTGTCCCCCCTCCCCTTGTACGTCCGAGGGTTGAGGGTCTTGTCGTTGTTGTTGTTGCTGTTGACAGATCGTATATTTTGTTTAGGGAGATACAGTACCGTCCAAAGGTAAGTTACCACCCCTCGTATCGTTTCTCGTCTCGTTTAAAATGAATTTTGAATGAAACTAAACATAATAATCGAAATTAAAGACATAAGGGAAAGTTTGGTAGCAGAAAAACAAATTTATCCCTTTAAAGTTTGTTGTAGCGGTCGGTAAAAAGTGCACCGAATTTGCGGTTGTCTTCATATCTCAAACAAATTGTTATTGTCCTAGTTTCTCTTTACGTCTTTAATAATGGAGCGGCAATAACGAAGTGTTTCTACTCCGTATCGTTTCATATGGACTTTAATACAGAACTGTTTCGTAGACCAACAAAGCGTTGATTCACTCATCAGTTAAATTCCATACAAACTAAATCAGCAATATGATCTTCACCGAAGTCGTTACAATATTCAAACGGAAAAATAATAGGAATACAAACTTATGATTGGTCTATAAGGATGCGACTGAATTTTAGGAGGAACTTGCGCTTGGTGGCGGCCACCTTGGCGGCCATTTTGGATGACATCACGGACCCCCAGCAGCGCCCAAACCCATTATATTTACCTTATCTTGTAGAGCACATCGCAGGCTATCTATTAGATGTAAAATATTTCCGAAATATTGCAACATCGCAAAACCCAAAAGGTGCGGGGGGAGGGGGGTTTCAACAACCCCCCCCCCCTTTGTACCACAGTTGGGGTGTACGTTTGCGTGAACGTCCGAGGGTTAATTTGTATAATCATAAATACTTAGTGTTACGAAGCGCAGAATCTAACTATAAAACTTAATCACAAAAGTGAAATATTGATAGCAGCAGATAAACGCATGTCAAGGCGAACAGTTGAAACGAACAGTTGCATGTCAATGAAAAAACTGTCTGTCATTAGACTTTCTTAATATGTATAAAGCTTTCTTGGCCGCTATAGATTTATACATTTTGCACCGAACAAAATGCTTATCTCGCTCACGTCACTACCGGAATTGCTCGCAACGTACTTGTTCTTAGTTCACTAAAATACCCCAACGTTGAAATGGAACTACAGTAGTTAAAGAAAATCTCCGTTTCAGAGCTATCTACTTTTTTAAACAATAGAGAACAAATTAATATATGCTTTGAATGCAAAGTAATACACACCATATAAATTTTCACTAATTTTACAAACAATTACAAACTACTTCTAGCCTGCGTAGCAGGCGCATGAAAATAAATTTGGGTGCAAGAAGAAAGGGAGTGCGCGAGGGAGACACGCGAGGAGAGAAGGAGCGCCTGCCCGAGAGGCCCACGAAAATCGTTTGCCGCCCCCTATCCAATTACTTGGCAGTGTTGCGTGATCTGTCAAAAATTTTGACAGAAAGCAGATCCGTTCTTAAACATGATAATGAAAATCCTGATATTTTCTGTTGTCTGTGCTAAACAAATTTACGAATAGGTTATGGGCCGTGCGTTACAAAGAGGTCTGGATTTATGTCTTACAGGAATCTTTTCAAGCCGTCTGCGAGGGAAAATGGCTGGTGCGGAAAATAAATTGGTCGATCGGGATATCTGTTGAGAAAATTAAAGAGTTTCTGACGTTGTGTGCTCTCCGTGTGGAAGAAAGCTGATTAAATTATGTGACATGTTTAGTTCCGTTTCCTCGACACTTTCAGAAGATTCCAGCGAAAACAATGTTCGCGAGACATAAGAAAAACAAGAGCCGTCTTAACTCCGGGAATTTATAGCAAGCGTCCTGCTCGTTTCTTCGCCGTGTTTGTTTACACACACTATTTCAGCGGTCTGGGTCACATAACGCGTAGTTTAAAAGGAAAAATATCCTCCAGGAGCTGTAAAACAACTGAAACCGTAGGCGAAACAATTTTAAAGCCGCTGGCAACGAAAATAATTCATGAACGTTTCAAATCACGAACGCCTTCGTCATTCAGCTGTCGGGGAGATAATTCCCGCATTTCTGGGACCCCAGAACATGTTTACTCTCATCGCGAACCCGCCGTTGTATTTAGAACTGACCGAAAGAGTCGGATAAAAATAATTCTGACCGGAAAGAAAACAATGATTCAGAACAAATCGACAAAACTTTTTAACCGAGCGACAAGATAGACAACAGATTTCGAGTCGCTCGATCGCTTACGGCTTTGCCGCTCACGGGTACAGCTCCTTGTGAAGAGAAAAAAAAATCCGCTGCCTCCCCAGGCAAACCATCAAGAAGCTTATTAAAAGGCGATTCAATTCATCCAAGACATGTTATTCAAAACTTTATGCATTGAATGACTAATTCATTGACGATTTGTTTACACACGTATTCGGCAGAATGTCTGGGATTCTGAGAAATATTTCACGTGCTCGCCGTTGCAAACGATCTCGTGTTTCCTTTGAGTGACAGTTTTCTCGCCCAACCCAGACCACTTATTCCCTCGGGAGCCTCTCAACCAATAGGAATTTTTCGCACTCACAGAGTGCGAGCACAAACGATTTTGGGGGGCCTCTCGGGCAGGCGCTCCTTTCCTCAAACTTCCCCAAACCGTTATCGCTGTTATTTCATTATATATTTTGTACATGTATATTATTAAAGAAATATAAAAAAAAAAAAACGCGCCGAGTGCATTATTGAGTTATATAAGCACGCGGGAGTTTTTAAGAACACGAGAGAAGTGCAGAGAAGCACGAGCCAAAGGCTCGTGCCTCTCGCACTTCTCGAGTGTTCTTAAAAATTCCCAAGTGCTTATATAATTCAACAATGCACGAGGAACAATTTTTGTTATTTCTTTTATAAAATAAAAACGGTTATAGTGAATCAGTTACGTCACGCAAGTGCTTTATCGAGTTAATGAACTCGGTTTAACCAATCATAGCGCGCGAATTTCCTTGAGCATTTTATAATACCATCTATAAGAATAAACATACTGCAATTAAGGCTCGGTTCAAACGTCGAACTTCACATGTGCCGAACCTAATGCAAATGAGCAAAATCTATTGTTCTTGCTAATTTGCATTAGGTTCGGCACATGTGAAGTTCGACGTTTGAACTGGGCCTAATATAGCCAAGGGAGTCTGAGGGTGAATATATTGTCATATACACATTATCATGGTCTGAGGGTGATGGTACCTCAGTAATCAGTTCAATTTTTTGCAGTTTCTCAGCTATCAGTAAACTTTTAAGATATCAGACCTCAGCTACCATTTAACAAAACGTGGCATTTCTCAGCTGACAGCTAAAAATTTGGTTATCATTCATCTAAAGAGCCCCATTCAGCCAAGTGAATGTCAAAAAACAATTACCATTTAAACACGGTGATGAGTTACACTCGTCTATTTCAACATCGCATTGCTGACCGGTGTATCCAGCTATGCAGTTGCAGATGTATCCATTAACATGGTCAGTGCAGTTTCCTGTAAATGGAAAATTTTCATATTAATCAAAGGGCTCTTAAAGCCATCTCGTTAATGCGTTGAAACATGAGGTTAAAAAAAGAAGAATCTAAAATAAATATAAAATAAATATGGTAAAGATGGCGTTGTAGAATCAGACATTATGTAGAAAATGCGAGGCGCAGTAGTCAACTGGATATGGTTCTTGGCAGGATAGAGAAGATTGAGAGAACTTGGTTTGAAAATTCGTGTTGGTGCAAGTCAAAAAAAGTTATGAGTAACAAAGAATCACGAGTGTGAATGTAAATAATTTTGATGTTAGTGAAGTGAAAGTGAAAGACTTTCCCGCCTTGCTAGCTAATTGACGATGAAAATGTGTTGTTGGTTCAATTTACACAGTGCATTTTCAGTTATTCATTGTCTATTTTCTGTTGGGATATTTGACAATGGAAAAGACTTTCTAAATCAAATACAATAGATTGCCGCAATTTCAAAACAATTAAAAGCCCACATCGATAATACGTCACGTGCAATGACTTTATATCTGATCAGATGATACATTAATATTAATTATCAAATATCAATTGGCACAACAAATGGTAACTGAATCTTTAATATTATTTAAAGTAAGGCCCGATTCAAACATTGAACTTCACATTTGCCGAATCTAATGGAAGGAGGCCGTAACATGTCATTTCTCTAGAGCTGCCTTTCCCCATGCCAGGACAATTTGAGCTATGTTTAGCAGACATCGCGCCATCAGCCATTTCTTTTTCAACTCTCCAGCAGTATTCGAAAATAGAACGAAAGTCAAAATTTATGGTATTTTGGTGTTCCTACTCTTGCATAATGAAACGGAAAGTTTTGTAGTTAGCTAAAGTATCAAGTCTGCTGTTTTATATATTTTGACGTGAAAAATGGCGGGAAAATGGTGATCACGTGGTCATTTTTCGGTCACGTCTGCTATGGACGCACTTATATAGAAAATATTGGGTCTGGAGCGGATAAACAGGGCACCACTCCTGGCGGTCACTTTTTTAGTTTCCCTTAGATCGAAATGAGGTTCATGACAGGCCTGCACTGACTCCGCTATGTGGTTTTGCGGTTGCGATGCATTTATATTAGCTTTCAAAGTTTGGCTGTTATGAGTCCTGTCGTTAAGTGATTTACGTCTTGTATGATGTGTTAGGCGGCGTTTTGTAAATAGTTTTCAGGAATGGTTGGTTTTGGACGAAACTCCATTTTTCATCAGTATTTGTTTAGGTTTTTCAGTCGTGGGTGAAATGTTGTGACAAAAGGCGTTATTATCTCGCGAGTTTTTTTCGTTTTGTTTTCATGCCAATTGCGTTCCGGCAAAAGTGAAATTCAGAATACCAGTGCATTTAGGAGGGTGCTGATGGGGTTAACAGTTAACTGACAATTGCCCAAAAATATAGTAGTTAACTGATAAATGAAAAGTTACCGTATTTTCTCTTTTAAATGCCCCCGGCGTTTATTTCAAACTTGGCCTTGTGGACCCGGCGTTTCTTTGTATCAGCAGTTTTTTCTCGCCCGCCATTTTTTAAGAAAGGGTTATTATTCGTTTTTCTTGGCAGCCTTGTACCTTGCCCTTAAATCTTAAGTTTATTATACCACAAACAAACGTTTGAGGAGCTTGCTTACAACTTCCTCAATTATACCCGGCGTTTATTCGGGGCCCGGCGTTTAATCGAGAAAATACGGTAACAGTTAAGTGACATTCTATTAATTATACTAAATTAACGATTGTTGTTGTTAATAAAAGCAACATAGTTTTTTTTCCTAACGGCAAAGCTATTTTGTGACTTTTACCTGCTTCGCTGCGTGACCAGGTGACATATTAACCGATATTATATGCGAAAGGTAACAGGGTCGTAGAGCGTTGACCTTGATCTCCGTGATGGCGTCGAGTGGCGTGGTCAAAGTTATTCTGAGTTTTTATCGAGATGATGACAAAGGATCGGCATTCGAATGGCACATAAGTCGCATACCGTTTGACATGACAAAGCACAATTCAATGGACATATAATCAAACAATAAGCGGAAAGTTTGGACTCGGTGAGTTTGATTTAAAGTTGTTCCGATTAGAGAAGATCGACGGGAAAGCTCAGTTGGAAATGGAGCTACCTTTTCTAATGGGAAGTACATGGTATGTATTTTGTTTCGTCATTTTGTCCTAGCACGCGAACGCGGATTGACCCCGGGTTTGACCACACGAGCCCTTTTCAAAGTTAGATTAAATGAGTAAGATTTCTGATTACACTAAAACCTGTATTAAGCAGACTCCAAAGTAAGTGGACACACCGTATTTTATTGGACACAAGCATCAGTGACTTTCGATTTTTTTTCCTTCCCATACTCTCTGTGTACGATCCTGTATAAAACAGACATCTTACTGACGATCCTTATTACGGTTTTGGAAGCTATCTTGACAGGTGAGAAATTATGGTTTTTGTATGAGAATCTAATGTCGGATAATTTTCGTAAAGCGGCTGTTCTAAGTCCAATCCCGAAAACGCATTCACTCTGGTTATTCTCATGGCCTTTAAAGTAACCTTATCTTAACTTTGCAAATTTAAAAGCTTTACTGATATACGTAATTTCCTACTTGTCAAGCTAAATCACTTGATAAGATCAATGAATGAAAATATTGAAATGAACCGATTTCCGACAGCGTGACCCAGTTAAAAAAGAAAAACAAAACTTTCTTATACAAGCGCATGAGTATAGGCTACCAGCCGCCTCTTGTTAACTGACAATTGGCCGAAAAAATAGTAGTTAACTGACAATTGGGTACCCCCATTAGCACCCTCATTTAGCAGTGCTAGATTAATTTGTCGTGTGTTTGGCCTTGTTTACAAAATGGTAAAGTAAGCTCACTGTAGCTGTCGAGAAAAAGCTGCGCCGGGTTTACAGCTCTTTACAGGCAAATTCACCGCGAGAAACAACTTCAAGGATCACGCTTCAGTGAATGTTCTGACACCTATAGAATGAATTGAGTTCCATTGTAATAATCTAATGGATAGTATCAATTATATATCCGGAAAAATCTGGTCATTTCACGAACAGAAGTCTAGAACCGGAAAGGAGGAAAGAGTTACGCGATTAACATCGGAACGGATAGATTACCCTCCAAAATGGTGGCGCTGTTCAGATGTGTGTTACTTTTCCTTTATACCCTCTTAAAGTTTGATGTTCCCAATGTTTACGTATTTTTCTACGGAAGAGACGATAACTTAATTTGTAATAGGAACGAAATTAAAAAAGCCCGTCAAGGTTGTTGAAAGGAGGTGTCGCAGAAGATTCCTGTCAGTTTTTAGAATTTTCAGTCAGTTCAGTTGCAACCTGTTGGTAAACGAACTTGAAATGTTCACCTGTATACAGACTTCTATTTTATGAGAGGGGTGAATGCAGCGATCTGTTTTTGGTCGTATCGTAAGTGTCTCAGTAAAGGCTGTAATTTTACCTTGTATTCGCTACGCTTTATAGCTGCGTGGAGCTCGCTAAAACCTTCGTTGGCATTTTTGACAGTCTAGCGACTGTTACGTTTAAGCCTAGCTTTTTCAGCTGCAAGTAGAAGGTAAGTCTTCTAAAAACCTATTAAGACAAATTTAATACAGTGCACCAAGGATATAGATAAGTACAGTTTTAAGGGGTTGCAATGGTTAAATTCCTCTTCATAAATATTTCAATACTATTTATCTTTTGAATTAAGAGTAAACTAAATCGCTGTGGCTATATGGCCGGTAACCGGTCAAGGTTTTCAAAACACTAAATAGCCGGCAGTCCTATATTCTCAGTAAATTTCTCAAAATCGAAAAATTCCAGCTAATCTAAACTATCATATGTCGATTTAGAAAGGTCAAGCGATCCTGAAATGCTTTATACATTTCAAGCCTAGTGTTTGGTTTACGCTGGGCTCAGTAGACGAAATCATGTTTTGTGACACTGAAATTTTTTCAGTTCGACTGCCGGTCAAGGTTTTCAAAACACTAAATGGCCGGCAGTCCTATATTCTCAGCAAATTTCTCAAAATCGAAAAATTCCAGCTAATCTAAACTATCATATGTCGATTTAGAAAGGTCAAGCGATCCTGAAATGCTTTATAGATTTCAAGCCTAGTGTTTGGTTTACGCTGGGCTCAGTAGACGAAATCATGTTTTGTGACACAAACTTTTTTCAGCTCGACTGCCGGTCAAGGTTTTCAAAACACTAAACTCAGTAAATTTGACAAATCGAAAAAACCCAGCCATTAAGAACTATCATATGTCGTGATCCTGATCAAACGAGCCGGTTTTGTGGGATTTCTATATCACGAAACCATGTTTTGTGACACTTGGAACTTTTTTCAGCTCGACTGCCGGTCAAGGTTTCCAAAACACTATATGGCCGGCAGTTCTATATTCTCAGTAAATTTCACAAAATCGAAAAATTCCAGCTAATCTAAACTATCATATGTCGATTTAGAAAAGTCAAGCGATCCTGAAATGCTTTATAGATCTCAAGTCTAGTGTTTGGTTTACCCTGGGCTCAGAAGACGAACACTTAGATCTTTTTTCAGCTCGACTGCCGGTCAAGGTTTTCAAAACACTAAATGGCCGGCAGTTCTATATTCTCACTAAATTTCACAAAATCGAAAAATTCCGGCTAATCTAAACTATCATATGTCGATTTAAAAAAGTCAAGCGATCCTGAAATGCTTTATAGATCTCAAGTATAGTGTTTGGTTTACCCTGGGCTCAGAAGACAAACCCATGTTTTGTGACACTTGGAACTTTGTTCAGCTCGACTGCAAAAACATGGTTTCGTCGGGGGGTTCGTGATATAGAAATCCCACAAAACCGGCTCGTTTGATCAGGATCACGACATATGATAGTTCAGAATGGCTGGATTTTTTCGATTTTGTGAAATTTACTGAAAAAATAGAACTGCCGGCCATTTAGTGTTTTGAAAACCTTGACCGGCAGTCGAGCTGAAAAACTTTCTAAGTGTCACAAAACATGATTTCGTCTACTGAGCCCAGCGTAAACCAAACACTAGACTTGAGATCTATAAAGCATTTCAGGATCGCTTGACCTTTCTGAATCGATATATGATAGTTTAGATTAGCTGGAATTTTTCGATTTTGAGAAATTTACTGTGAATATAGAACTGCCGGCCATTTAGTGTTTTGAAAACCTTGACCGGTTACCGGCCATATAGCCATAGCGAAACTAAATAGGTATTGAGTCCATCCATTTGAATTAATGATTTCAACTGATTTTTAAACGCCTTAATTATTATATTGTCTACGAACTTCTCATTGCGTTAAAACCACACGGCTAGGCCTTGCATGCTCAGCTTATTACAAGTGCACGACTCATCGTCGTACATTTTTATCCAGTTGAATTCCGGTTATGCAAAAATTGATTAAACTCGAACCCTTCGTAGAACTCGAAGTTTACGCTAACTGTAACAAAAATCGATTACATTGAAATGGCATTATTTGGCAAGACAATAGACCAAAATCTTGTAAAATTTTAAACTTTCCCGGAAAATTCTTTCACAGTGTGGCGCGTATAAGCAACTGATCTTGAAAATCCACCGGCATAAAACCATCCGAGCCAAATGAACAAGCTTTTGAGAATTCAATGAAATTCATCGGAACTTGAATATAAAATTTGAACTCATTTGAGTCAGAACAGCGAATTGATAATAATTATGTTTCGTTTCTTGATAGATCATGGCAGGTAGGTTCATACTTGCGTGAGAGCTCTAGAATAATTCAGGAAATAACGCTTTTCCACTTATGCTGATAAGCGTTCATGTTGTAAATTCTAAGCCGCCACCCGCGTACTAGAACAAACGCAAATTTTGCTCTGCCATATCGCTCATATTAAAACACAAACTTTCCCGTCCCATTTAACTTTCTTAAAACGTCGCCATTCGTAAAAATACACCGTGAAATTCTCAAACTGCGTTTGCCAAAAAACGCGTTTAACCTATTTTTGGCTTTACGGCAAATGATTGAAGCTGATAGGTAACGTGAGATATCGAAACTTAAGAAGAACTTAATGCCTTTGCGGTAACGTAATGTGAGATATGACAAGTTCATCACAAGTTCTGACATCCCAATACCCTAGGGAAATTAACAATAGGTCCGGGGGTGCTCCCCAAAAATTTTAGGTGCAGTATGTGACGCCCTTGTTGAAATCCTAACCGGTTTAACCAACCATATCTTCAATGCCCTAATATAACTTCTATAAAGAAGAAGGAAGAAACCCCCCCGGACAAAAGTCCACAAAATTTTGTTAACAACTTTTGTCCCTTTTTACGTGACTGACTCCGAAATCTCGCTTAATGCGCAAGCGCATTAACGAGATAAAAACACTAGAAGTTTAACTGATTCGGTACAAGGCGGTTCTATCTAATACAGGGCCGGAACTAATTTTTAACAGAAACTGTTTGTTGCGCATGGCTCCTATATTACAATACCTTGCGTCGTGGTCGTATAGAGAACATAAATATTGAAGGTTTGACGTCGTGTATCAAATGTGAGTATTAAACCTTGTATTATTCACGGTACCAACCATTTTTTTTAGAAGCAATTGCAGGTTAACAATTTGAATTCTTTTATATGGAGGATAGGTTTGTTCTTTGGGCTCACCCGCGAAAAAGTGGTGGCGAACGTTAACAGGCAAGTGATGAGAGTGAGACGAATCTCAAAATATATTCAATATTATATCTTCACACTTCACAAATATGTTTTATTTAAAAGAAAACTTGTAAACGCTGAGTCGCGTTTATTGTTTAGCTTCTCCTTGATCCACATGCACAGTTGTTTTTGTTGTCTCTTTGTTTTGATGATGTATTCCAATACTGTGGACGTTAACTGGATTACTTTAGAAAGTGTTGAGGCATCGTTGCATTTTTTTGTAAGAAATTATAAGACGCTTTTAGTATTTTGCTGCCATAAGGAACTTGGAGAAGTTTTCCTGCTTTGCGGTTTTTTGGACATAGTTCTCGGTCGGAAACCTTAGTATTTGCAGTGCGAACAGAAAGGATAAATTTCGTATGATAAATAATTATATGTTTTAAATTTAATTTCACAACTGCTGCGTTGTCTTTAAAGTGCCTAAAACTTTGAAGACCATGTTCCACTCATTCATAATTTTCCAATTTAAGTTATGGTCAAACGTGCAATCTATTTTTTATCTTACCTCAAAGTTGGCCTATTTGAGCCAAAAATACAGGACAACCAGCGCGCGGTCAAAATATGCAAATAAGGACTTGTGACATTATCAGTTGCGCAGACCTTCGTAATCAATATGGTAGTCAAAATTCATCATCGGAGGACATTTCCAACTGAGCAAAACTGGTAAAAATATAGCTAAAAAGTGATTTGTCTACGAGAAATACTGAAGCGTCTGAAAGACACCGCATTTTTGCACAACTCATGACGTGACCATGTTATTTGCTTCTGCTTCTGTTTTTCTGCCGTAAGGATCAATTTGCCGTTTCTTTTGTTTCACGTCAAGTATTTATAGTGATCTAGGATTGGAAACCCAGATCCAGCCATTCTCAACGGTTTGTTGCAGTGATCGTGCATTCAATGTTTCTTTTTATACTAGCTCCATGCCCCAGGAAACGAAAAGTTCATTTTTGACCAACTTTGGACGTCCAAAAAAAATACTTTTCGTTGCTTGACCATAACTTAAATTGTAAAATTATGAATCAGTGCAACATGGACTTCAATTGTTTAGTATTGACTTTAGCCGTGAGAAGAGCGACGTTCTACATCCAGTCTTTAGCAACAATGTCCGCGTCGAAGACACGTTGCGACAGTTCCTAGTTTAAACAACCTTACAAATTCAAACAAAAACAAAAGCCTTTTTTTTTTACTGCGAATTTGACAATTTTGTAAAATATGTAAATCGTTAAACTTAGAAGACAAGATAAATTACCCTTTATTGAAACGAAAATGCGGTGTTCATTAACCCTATTTTGCCTGGGCTTTTCTTGAAGTTCCTGTGCCTGGGGGTGGGGGGGGGGGGGGGTGTTCGGTAACTTCAAGGATATTTTAAGGGAGGGTTCACGGTTCGGCGTATGTGCAAGTTATGACATAACTAATTCAATTTCATTGATTAGACTAATCGGAAGTGAGAGAATAACTCTGGCGGGAAATTTGCCCGTGAAAACGTCGCCGTCAGTCAGCTGGATGATTATAAATACCCATGTGCGCCATGAAAACCACCAGAGCGTAGAATAAATCTTCGGGTCAAAGGTTTTATTCAGTGTTGACTTTGTCGGTGTAATCCATTGAAATTTTCTGTGAGTTTTGGTCATCCTTCGCTTTGTTTGGACTAATTGTAGTATGTGATTGTTACTCATGCGCATAGCGGCATGAGTCAAGGTTTCGGTAAGGTTTCCTTGTTTCATTTTTTAGCTTTCGTCCCGCATTTTGTGGTCCCGCATTTTGTGTATCCCGCGGGAGGACTTTCACTGGTCTGATTGGTTGACATGCGACCTCGTGATTTTCGCCGTGCCCGTAATCACGTTCTTGTTTTCAAATAGCCAAGTCAAGCCACTGGAATTTGGACTTCACCGGAAAAGAAATTACATTTTTCGATGGGAATTTATGTTGATATCAATTTGTGATTGAATTTTTCTTTGTGTTGTCGCTAGTTTTAGAGAAATGCTTATAAAACGTGTTTAAATTCAGTTGTAAATTCAGTCGTAATAAATGATATCTGATAATATGTAAACAAAACAAGACTTACATGTCACGCAAAATTCGTTGAGAGGGAAGGGGTGCGTGACCCAGTTAAAATAAACCATAAAACGTTCTTATGCAAGCGCATGAGTACAGGCTACCAGCTAGCCTCTTGTTGAAGTAAATGTGAGTGATTTTTTAACTGATTAAATTGGTAACATTTAAGCGAATAACGCATTTTAATCTGTGCACATGCGCCGAACTGTGAAACCATCCCTTTAAAGGCCATGACAATGAAAACTAGAGGGTAAATAGTACGTCCAAAACTATCCCCTTTGCGGTCCACAAAATGGCAATATGACGTCATATGACGTAGTTATTAGGTAGTTAGTTTACGGCTGCCATCTTGGATCCGCCATCTTGAATTTCTGAAATGTTTCAAAACCTCTTGAAAACAGTCCAAATTGACTCAAAATTAATCAAAACCAATAAATAAACGCTAAATGACGTAAAATGTAAACGCTACATATATTCATACACAATCTTTATTTACCCACGGTTTCTCTAATCATACATTATGCTCTTCCTGAGAGCCGTGCCTATAAATTACCTAATTTATTAGAAAACACGAAATAAAGTTGATAGGTTAACTAAGGTTATAAGAATGTAAAAACAAGGTCACCAAGTTAATTTTATTTGTACTAAAAATTTCTTCTCAAAATGCATCATTTAATTATGTTTTTAAAAGCTGTAACTTTCGGCTGAGTTTTAGCATTACTGGAGAGGCTATTCCAAAGTACAGAGCCTCTATACTGATAGCTGTTTTTGCCAGCTTTGCTGTTTGGTCTAGGCACAAACAAATTTTCTGATGAATGGATAATGTTTGTATTTTCAAACAAATTTGTCAGGTAATTTGGAGTGCCTCCATTTAGCGTTTTATACATCAGTATTGCTAATTGTTTTGATCCTCTTTCTTCAAGATTATCCCACACTAGTTCATCCAGTAATTCAGCCGAACGTTTATCATAATTGGAAAAGGTGATCACTCTAGCAGCTCTGTTTTGGAGACTTTGGAGTGTATCAGACAATCTCCTTCCACATGTTCCCCAAATTGCGCTACAGTAATCAAAATATGGCAGCACAAAGGAATTATACATTGTAATCAGGGTTTCATTTTTGAACGAGATGCCTTACTCTTTTTCAGCGCGCCTTTCAACATTTATTAGCTATACTAATAAACGTTGTTTCTCTTCATTGAAAGGTAAAATTATGCAAATTACAAAAAACATGGCTCTCAAAATCTTGTTGCTATGGAAACATCAAGTCACGCGATCAATAAAAAGTCATATCATATTGTTGCCAGATAAATTTTAGGAAAAAGTCACACAGTTTGATGGCGTTTAAATACATATTAACCCTATTCAGACTGGGCTTTTTTTGGCAATCTGTGACTGGGGGGGGGGGGGGGGGGGGGGGCTCCTCGGACCCCCCCTTCATATCTCTGGAACCAGTAAGGCTAGGACCATGAAATTTTGACACAATGTTCATCTCCATACAAGGAAACCTCACACCCAGTTTTGACCTGCCACACCCAATTATGACGTTTTTCCGACGTTTCTTTGATAATTTTCCATCCAGATACTTAAAATATCAAATATAACTGTAAAATCATCCCTTTAATATTAAAACATAATAAATACAAACAAGGACACACTTGTAAGGCGAGAAAAAGCAAAAAAGGCGATAAAACTATAATTTTGAAATTATTGTCCGCCATCTTGGATCCGCCATCTTGGATCCGCCATCTTGGATTTCCTTTTTTTTTGTTTAAATTAAAATTTAAAAAATATCTAAAAGAGAAAAGGATCAGAATGTATAAAACACGTATCAAACTAATGTCTATTATCCAAACAATGAACTTAGAAGCGTTATTTAATAAAAAGTACAATTTTTTTGTCTATACGTAAAAGAGAGCAAAAATTTACCTACCCCTCCCCCCCAAATATTTGATGTTAAAAATTTTTGATGTCTTTCAAGAACTAGTCCCAAGAAGAAACTATTCTAACAAGAAAATGCACTATAAGTCAAAGAACAAGATCTTAAAATAAAAAATTCACCATTTTTTAATATTTTGAAAACCTATGTGTCAAAAACCGGTTGCCATGGCAACATGGTTAATCACACTGACATGTTATGGATACCAAAATGTCCCTAGATAAATTTTAGAAAAAGTCAGAAAATTTCAGCCTCATAGCTATTTCGGTGTAAGAGTTATCACAATTTTACTGGAGGGGGGGTTCGAAAAGCCCCCCCCCCCAGTCTGAATAGGGTTAAGGAAGTTATGAATGTTGAAAGTTAGCGCGGGCACTTTGTGTCCCCCCTCCCCCCCCCCCCCCGCCCCCCAGGCAAAATAGGGTTAACTGAATGGTGAATTTCCAAAATAATGTCAAAGCTTCTCTGGTCGAGAAGCCGTCTTTAGTATTTTCACGTAGAAATGTAATCCTGTGCAGCATACTGACTTATTCATCAAATTTCACCTAACTTGGATGATTAGTTGGATGATTAATAATAGACTCCTACTAATTGAAGACAAAATTGAGGTGTTATTAATCGGAACTTAGTATCAGCTACATAAGTTAGATCGCAGCAGTTCTTTACGTGTAGGTGATAATGACATCGGGTCTGTTGCCTGTGCATTTAGGAGTCTAGTTTGATGAAAAATGTCCATGTCTACACGTATCACCAAGGCATGCAGCAGTGCATTCTTTCATATACATTAAAGTATAAGAAGAATTAAGAAATATCTATCTGTTGATAGTTTGTGTACAATTGTGCATTCCCTTATTACCTCTCGACTCGACTATTGTAATAGCTTAATGTATGGATGACCGAATGTGCAAATTTCCAAACTACAGCGTGTCCAAAATGCCGCTGCTAGACTCATTATGGACATACCCAAGTTCTCACACGTAACATCAGCTCTCTACGAACTTCACTGGCTTCCTATTGCTTATCGAATTAAGTTTAAGATTCTAATTCTAACTTTTAAATCAATTCACGGACTGGCGGCATCTTATCTTAGTGACTTGATAAAAGTTAAGCAAAAGAGCTCATACCCATTAAGCTCGAATAATAGCCTTCTATTAGAAGTTCCACAGAAAATAACGCGCCCAACACTTGGTCGCAGGTCTTTTACTTTTGCCGCACCGGCTCTATGGAACAGCCTGCCGGCTGACATGCGTGTTATTGCGACACTTAGTGTATTTAAAAGCAAACTTAAGGCGTTTTTATTTAGGTCAGCATTTTACTTTTAGTTTATTTCCTTTTTTTGGGTATGGTAATGTATGAAAATGTATGAAAATGAATTTTAAACAAAGGAAAATAAGATTTGCACCAAGGATAAAATTGCACCAAAACATATATATGTAATATAGCATATTTTTTTTATTTTATTATTTCTGTAAAGCGCTTTTGATCAGAATATGTAAATGGCGCTATATAAGTTATTAAATTATTATTATTATTATTATTATTATTATTATTAACTTACTTAATGAAACATTTAAAGATAATTGGCACCAACGACCTTACCGTGAACACAGGGAGATGATTTGCAATAATCGATATCAGTGTCACAGTTTCTGCCCTCAAATCCATGATCACAGATGCACGAATAGTTGTTGACGTGATCCAAACATCGACCTACAACAGTTAATATAAAACTTAAGCAATATATAAATTGTATGGTATATGGGACCGAATCCCGACATAATATTGCGATATTGTATTAAAATTAAGCTTTGCGTTTTCTTATAACCAAGTTACATTCGTTAAGAAGGGGTATGTACTCCCGTTTGGATAGTTTTATCCACACTAAAAGGATCTTGAAAGACGTGAAAAATGTAATAACTTTTATCCGAAATACGTAACCCCATGGCGAGTATTTATTTGATGACCGTATTGAAAAGCAAACAACGGAAGAAAAAATAACAAACTTAACTATTAATTAAATAGTCATAATTTATTTAGGATTTAAAGCAAACCTATCTGAAAAAAAAAAAACCGTAGTACTAAATGATATAATTTATGACAAACAAAAATACACGGATGAGCAAGATTTTAGTAAAGAATGATCGATGTCCACGTCCATTACAGCACGAAAGCTGATTGCAGTACCACCCCAACCAATCCAGTTTCCGCAAATCTTACTTTCTAAGATATAGACAAATCATAAGCTCGACAGTTAAAAACCTGAGAGACAAATAGTATTTAATGTACCTCGTAAACAAGGATATGACTGGCATTCATCAACTTCGGTATCACAGGTTTTTCCAGTAAATCCGGGTGCACAGCTGCATAAATAAGAGCCTCGTCCCCGAGGATTCTCAGGTACACATTGGCCGTTATTCTTACACGGGCAGACATTGACAGTAATAGTGATATTTAATGTTGATGAAGCTTGGCATGCGTCTGTGGCCTTAAAGAAAAACTGAGTTGTAGTGTTTGTTGTGACGTTCCAGAGAAGAATATTGTTCTGCACCAGGGCGTCTTTGGGACTTCCTTCCATAAGAGAGATTGTAACTGGCATTCCTTCAGGATCTATTGCTTCAATTGGAAGTTCAAGTCTCTCTCCGTATACCACGTAGTAGTTAGTAATTGAAGTAACGTTGGGTGGATCATTTACTGAAAGAATATATATAATAAACGTACTGTGCATAGAACTGATAAAAAGCATTTAATTGATCAAACACGTAGTGGAGGCCTTATCTTTGGTCTTTCGATACAATCACCCAGTAAATAAATCTGTTTGTAAATACAAAGAAATACAATTACTTTTCCTTTAGTAATATTTAAATAGCGTTTACTGGCTCCACCTACCATAATTAAAAAGAAGCAACACTCTCCGTGGAGTTCTGATATACATATATAAGTTTTGAAAAATTCATTTTGGAATTGGGAGAAAAAAAAAAGCCCTGAGAACGAAAACATTTCTATAACTCACAGACACCTCTTACTACTCTTTCGTCTTTCCCTCGTGTAATTATTACGTCTTATTGACATGGTTAAAAATAAATTATGAGCTTACCTTGCCGTTTTGCCCAGGTGTTTGTATCAATGTCAGGAAGACATTGCTGGCACCAGTCCTTTGGGTTGGGCTCGTTTGGCGCAAAGCAGTATCGGTTGATAAAGCAAGCGTTTTTCTAATAAGCAAAAAAGCATAATTTAAAGGAGTCTTAAACAGAAAATCGACTTTTAACATTCGGACCTGTCTTTGATGTCATTTCATGACTACCGTAGATTGCTCACGGTTGATAATATCAACTTGGGTCCAAAATACACAATGACTATATGCATTAAAATGAACTTTTTAACTTGTCTTTTTACACCGTAATAAACTAAAAAAATACGTGACGAGCAACATATAAGAAAGTCGACCCAAAAAGTAACTGACAACGTCATTTTACAACGTGATTGAACAGAACATTAGGAGCTTCAGTTTGTAGTAAAATCTTTTCTGATTAGGACAACGCCTTCATTCATTCATTTCAAAACTTTTAAATGGGGAAAAATGATTTAAAATGTAACTGCCTTTATAACGCATCCTGTGGAAACATTGCACTCCATACAAACTGAGTCATAGGATATCATTTTAAGCTTGTGTTTGCTCTGGTTGATGCCGTTGTTGGACACAGATATCATTAGCCCAGCAGCTGGGATTCCTGCAATGTTGTCATCATACTGAGTGCGCATTACAGGTGAATCAGGTAGAAGGCACTCCACAAGCACAAGGTCAGTCATTATCCCTGGGTATTTTGATTCGTTTTTGTCTGGTGTCCAGGAACTATTAACAACCTAGAAGTCCAAGTAAAAAAAAGGAACAGTTCTTATTTAGAAATTATTGGTATTAGTTCAATAACGAAATATATATAGGACATGTCTCCTTCTCCTCATGCAAGTTTCACATAATACTGCACATTTAATTATTGAAATGGCGAAAATGAAACCCCTAAAGCCGCCATTATTTGTATATAAGGATTTTGAAATTAATTATTTAAAGTCAAGTATGAAACTTTTGGGCCAACAAAGGCACCTTCACATCACAAACTAAAGTTGACAAACTCGTGCTGTCAAAGGCTTCACAAGTTCAAATCAATCACGGTGCAATGCTAGGAAAGGAGGCAAATAAGAAAATATTTGCCAGCTCTTTAGAGTACAAAAAAACATGAGTACAAGTTTGAAAGAACTAAAAACTGCTAGTCAAAACACACTGCGCGTGTTCAGACTGATTAAACCAGTAAATTTACCAGATATAATATTTACTTTTCAGGATAGCATCACTGCGTTTAAATTTTGGAGAACTCGAACTGAACTGTAACAAAACCTCTCGTTCTGCTTAATTTTCAACAGCTTTGTTTTGTCATTAGAAACACGGCCTTTAACCAATCAGAATAAGCTGCATTAGACGATATTAGTTATTATAATGTGATTAAAGCGTTAATAGCTGAAATAAATATATACAAATATATTGTCTATGTATGGGGTTAGTTTCTAGAGAAACAGTGGTGCTGCGTCGGTCGTCGGTCGTCGAGGAAGGAAGAGAACGAGAGAATTCCATTCACCCTCACTTTCCACCCACACAATCACACAGTCAAAAGTATCATTTAAAAAAAATCAAATTACTCCAAAACGACCCCGAAACTGGCAGAATTTTTTCACAACCGCCACTAATTTCATTCAAACGTGAGAAAAACATAGGCAACTTCCTAGTTACGAGCGCACTGAAATCTGACGATGAACCGGAAACTTTTAAATGCACACGCACACGATGTACATTGTCCTTTCATTCAATCTGCGGACAAAATAACGGGACCCAAATGATCTATTAAAACCACTGATCGTTTCACATGCACCTCCGTTAATGTTATCTACTGCATAACATGTACTTGTTTGCAAAAAGATACACTTTGGCGAAACAGGGAGGAGACTGGGCGACCGTTTTCGTGCAAATCTCCGAGACGTTGAAAAAGATGACAAAGACACATGCAAACCAGTCGCGCGTCATTGCAATGTTACTAACCATTCTTAACAACACAAGACAATCTGCAGCCTTTCCCCACACCAGGATAATACAGAAAGTCGTAAAAACTTAGAAAAAAATTATCTTTCAAATCGGCACTCTCAAACCTCACGGAATCAACGAACGCTTTCCATTCAACTAATTTACATTTGTTTTTCATGTCACCAAATTTCCACCAATAGCGTAGTTCCACCGCTTACTATATAAAACCACACACTACCCATAATTTCGTGATTCGCTCCGACGAAGGGCTAGTTCTCGAAACGTCAGCTACTTGAATCTTTTTACGGTGGCCAATTTACCTTATCGACTCAGTCGATAAAACTAATTATATTGTTTATGTAGCCGTACCTCAACCTCATTAATATGACAGGTGACGTTTGCAGAATTCAGGAAACCAGTTCCTAGCACTGCGACTTTCTTACACGGTCGTTTTCGTCTATCACACAATCCATCTGCTTGAAGTCTAGAAACGAAAATGCAAGATTATTTTAACCAGTACGCGGTGGGCAGTTTCAATATTTTTTTTTTACCCTGACACTCAAGAAAGGCATTATACAGTACATTATTGAACTTTAATCATGAACATGAATACCTCAATGTAATCTCAATTCTACTTACTTACTTTTCGATTTTTCTGCTGGCCTATTACCTACGAACCTGCCCACGCTACACTGTACTAACCTAATTACTCACTGACGCTGCTAAATGTGTCGATCTTACTGCTAAAGAGTTTCATTCGTTGTATGGTCTTGTCCACACAGCGCGATAAAACGCAAAAAGGCCGACGCCACTTCCAGTTTCCATTGCCTTGAAAGCTGCGATATTTACAAAGATACGGAACGGAAGTTTGTGACAAAGCATTTAACCAAATGCAGTGAGAGAGGGCCACATCAGGACTCAAGGAGTCGACTCTTTGAAACGCGGTCTACATGTTTGCTAACCCAATTTATTCTTAATTTTTTTGCGATATTTTAGACTTTGACTAACATTCATACTTGTTTTAAATACACGCATCCAGCAATTCGTAATTCCTGTTCTACTAACCCCTTTCTAGATCACACACATTTTCGCATAAATGGGGATCAGTTTGTCCTCATGCCACCTCATACCCATTTCTTAGACCCTGAAGCTGTGTTCACATTAAAGCCGAAACATGTTTAGGGTAAACATGTTTCAACGTAAACGTGTTTGGTCTTGCATTGTTCACATCAGATGTCGGTTTCAAACACGTTTCATGCATGATTGAATCATTTATGCTGTTTTGTGAAACTCGCATAAATTTGTTACACTTCAGCTGAAGAATGGAGCTAGAAATAACTGTAACAGTAGCGTTCATTCTCTGGTTTAGTATCAACTTTCAAGCTCTCCGGAGGAGGAGGGCTATGCAGCGTTTAATGCGAAGACGGCAGTTGCGCTTGCTTCGGTACAAGATGTTCCGTTTTCGACAAGCTCAGCAACTGTTAGCACTTGTTGGAATCAGTTTTCGCTATTTCACAAGGACTTGACGGGTTCTTCGTCCACGCACTATTTGGGCAAGAGAGCGTAGTACTGACTGGTGGGATCGGATCGTTAATGCAACATGGACTGTCAACGATTGGCGGGAGAATTTTCGAATGTGCCCGGAAACCTTCAATCACCTTTGCGATGAATTAGGGCTGGCGGTCAGTAGGCAGGACACGCGGTTTCGACGAGCCATACCAGTACGTCAGCGCATTGCAGTGACGCTTTGGAGATTAGCCACTAATGTCGAGTACCGGACCATCAGCCAGTTATTCGGCATCGGCAGATCGACGGCGTGTCAAATTGTCCGAGATGTTTCACGCGAAATTGTACGGACCCTGATGCCAAGGTATATCCAGATACCCGAGGGTCAATATCTAGACGAGGTGATAGAAGGCTTTCAAAGGAAACACCGATTGGGGGTGCAATAGATGGATGCCACATACCAATAATTGCACCACAAGTACACCCGGCTGACCACCACAACAGAAAGGGTTTTTATTCTGTTCTACTGTAGGCAGTGGTGGATCATAAGTACTGTTTCACGGATGTCTGCATAGGATGGCCGGGGAGAGTTCATGATGCGCGAGTTTTGGATAACTCCTCCTTGAATACTTGCGCTCAAGCGGGGACCCTCTTCCCACTGGACATGGTTGAAATAATTAACGGAGTAAGAGTCTCCGTCGTATTAATAAGGGACGCAGCGTATCCATTGCTGGATTGGTTGATGAAACCATATCCCGACAATGGTAGGCTAAGGCCCAGTTCAAACGTCGAACTTCACATGTGCCGAACCTAATGCAAAAGAGCAAAATCTATTGTTCTTGCTCATTTGCATTAGGTTCGGCACATGTGAAGTTCGACGTTTGAACTTGGCCTAACAGCCAGTCAACGAAACTTTAACTATAGAGCGTTTTCATCTGACGTCACGGCGGCCATATTGGTGTTCCAAAACAAAGAAACGGCGGCCATATTGGTGTACCAAACCAATCCTCCGGGAATTCAATTCTATTTTTATGCAAACATTTTCTTTTGTTTCAGTAAACCAATATGGCCGCTGGTCACGTGAGTGAAAACGCTCTATAAACTCAGTAGCACAAGGATGCCTTCGGACGGCTGAAAGGACGTTGCAGATGCCTAATGAAGCGCCTAGACAATAGTACATCTAACGCCTCGTGTACACTCTGCTGTACACTCCACAATGTCTGCGAGGTTCATCGTGAGGAGTTTAATGAAGCCTGGAGATCGAGTAGCGATGATGATGATGGCGACGACCATGGCGATGCTGTTGCCAATGCAAGAGCGCGGGGCTACAATAGAGGAACAGCAATAAGAAATGCTATAACCAACACCTTTTGAACATTTATTATTTGGCAGATAACCAGGAACGTTGGCGTAAATAATGGAGATGGTTTCTGTTTATGTTTGATATATTCAGTTATATGAATAAATGCGAAATTGACGTATTTACGGTATTAGAAATCACGCAACAAAACTGCAAGATCATTGAGACAAACGATCGAAAATTATAACTCACCATTAATTTATTTTTTATACATATACCAGTCAAATCGGCTCCAAAATACTCTTATGTTGTCGCTTGTTTTTCAGTTTGAGTTGTTAATCGGTTACAAGTATGACAAGCAAGTAACGTAAAAAAAAGCCTTGCGTAAAATTTTATATTCCATTACAATACTACGATTTTGTTACATAATAAGCAACGCAATTTTCAGAAAAGTTGCAGGCTGAAATAAAAATTCACTTTTATTTTGAGCTTATGATTTTCCTGAGTTCGCGCAAATAATGAGCTTCAACTTAGTAATTAACATTGCCTGAATTCCAGCGCGTTATTTAAATCAGTACGGGGATTCCCATTTTTACATGTATTGTTTTACTGTAAATTATCATATTATCAAAACAACAAAGCAAGGTTTCTTTGAACTACTCCAGTTTCACCTTACAAGGCAAAAATCTTACTTCACATAATAAAGCAACCACCGATGAAAGTCATTCTTATTAAAAAAAAAAGTAATGTTTGGGGTCGTAATATTAAACTTCAGTCATTGCTTTCCGTGTCCACTGGCCGACCTGGCCAGAGTTTGCATAATGGCCAACAAAAATTGCTCTCATTTTTCATCTTGTTCTGCCTCGTGTTTCATTCGTTTCTCATCTTGCTCCGCTTCGTGCCTTGCCCTTCGCTCCTCTGCCTCCAAAAATCTCTTCTCAGATTCTTGTTGTAGGGTACAAAACTTGTCAAAGAAGCTCTCCATTTTGTCTGCAGCTTTAGGTGCCTTCCGCTTCTTCCCTTTATTCACTTTCCCGCTACGTGGGTCTTTCGAGCCGCACTGGCTTGGCCTGATGTCGAAGGGCCTTCGTCAACACTAAACCCGTCTTTTTCTCCATCTGCTGCAGGAGTGGCTGCTGTCTGCGTCTTAGCGCTAGCGCCGATGATGTTCGCATCCTCAACACCTTCACCATTCGCCGCTTGCAACTGCACTGGCTTCCAGGATTAATTTGGGCGCAATGCTGGGCTTGGTACCAAGAACTGTACCCTGGGTGCCAGAGGTTTTTATTTTTTAGTGAAAACGGCGAGTTTGAGCGGCGAAGCCGCGACAACGAGGCGCAACGCGCCGAGAAAAAATAAAAACCTCTGGGCACTCGAGTACACAACCTCATTTCCATGCGATTTGTGGATCGGATATCTCACCAAACCGGTTTTAAATCCTGGGGACCAACGCGTGTCTGTTTGTTTACATTAAATCTAACAGCTGACATGTTTAAAACGCGGTCGAGACAGAAATATTAAATCAAATCCACTCCAGTGGAAAAGATACATCGATGACATTTTTTCACTGTAGAGTGTCGAGAAAAAGGAGATAGAATATTTTATTGTCCTTGCAAACAAACATTAATCTCAGAAAAAGAAGTAAACTTTCTGGATACAACCGTTTTCAAAGGCGAGAGATTTAACAAACAAAGAATCCTTGATATCCGCACGCAATTAATCCAGTACACCTATTTCTCTTCCTGTCACCTACCAGTTGTCAGCGAAATCGTTCAGCGAGAATACCTGCAACTCCAAAGCACGCCTCCGTGCTAGAGATAAAAATTAAATAGAGATAACAATTTTCCTCGTTCAAACAAAACTCTAAAGGTCACACTCCACGATAACACGAATTAATAAGTCGTGTCTGGCCTGTCAACACCTCTTTTCAAGACATCCTTGCGCTGAATAAATTTCAACAGCGCTTCTTTCTAAACTGGCTTTAGTTCTCTGACATTTTGAAAATTTGGATACTAAGTAAGGGTTAGACAATGAACGCGAGTGTTCTATGGGATATAGTGCCTCGAGCATAGATAGAAGTCCACGAGGGCGTAGCCCGAGTGGCACTTCTATCTAATGCGAGAGGCGCTATATCCCATAGGACACGAGCGTTCATTGTCTAACCGTCTTAGAAAATGGTCATATCCGCGAAGAAAACATATGTTATGCAGATTGTATTTATGAGCGTATTTTAATTGAGTCATTCACACTTGAGAATCACGTTGTTATTTTGTTTTGGATGTCGCCGTAATGTTGGTAGAATTTTACGAATAACAATGCTTTTCTTTCTTTGGAGCTTTGTTTATTCTTTGTTGTTTTAATGGCTCATTTGCTCCGGCAATAACCCAGTATACAGAGCTCGAGGAACTTGAGGCCGTCCTTGCCACTCAAGGGTTACTTGCTTTTGAGAGCGTAGACATATCCGAGTGCTTGGAGGATGATATGAATTCGACAAAAGTGCACGTTTCCAAAAGTCTACGACTGTGAACGAAATTGAGCAAACAGAAAGAGACAGAATTCCAAAGCACGGTGAGACCAGTCTTTCGGTTGTTTCGGTGTGTACCGGAGGAGAGATGACGTAAAACAAAAGGAACAAAGAACGACAATAATACAAATGCAAAACAAGACCAAAAATACAATACCTCACAAACAATAGAAGACAATGAGTACCGGTACACGCAGAAAGACCCAGTCTTTCGTTTAATTTTTCCTAAAAATTGTTAAGTCGAATTTCGTTTAGTTATTTCGGTGATTAATCTGTTGCTTAAGTTATGTAAAGCGAAAACTTCAAATAAAATTGTCATTGTTGTTTTTGTTTAAATTAGCACTGAGCCTGTAATTCATTAGTATGCTCTATATACTCATTAGTATGCTCTATTTTCTCATTAGTATGCTCTATATAGAGCATACTAATTAGGCTTTAAGACAAAGGAAAACAAAAGAATTCATTAGTATGTTCTATATAGAGCTTACTAATGAGTAGTTATTTTACCCCACAATTTCCCTGGGCTTCAAAGCCCCCGCCTCTTTACATAATTTAAGACAGTTTATGGGATATAGAGCACACAAATACTGGGCACTGATTGGCTGAGTGGGTGTGACCATTTTCTAAAGAGTCATCCACAGCGTTTCTTAAAGATCGCAAAAAGCCGCGATCCCTATCTACGTCCGCTATTGTTGTTTGTGTGGCTTCACTTTGGGAAACCGGTTTTTCACGCGCCCGTTGCGAATTGTTTTGGTCCAGCCAATCGAAATTGCTGTTGCATCGTTAACTCCCGGTAGAGTCTGGAAACAAGTAGGAGTAACCAATCAACGACCTAGTTCAGATTCTGAACTAGATCCTTGCATGGAAATGAGGTTGTATATTCGAGTGACCAGAGGTCCGTCTCGCGAGCTTCTTCTAACCGTTTATGCGGTTAATTTCACTCATGATATTCAGAGAACGGACCTCTGGATCCAGGGTGCAAGAACTGCATCCAGCTCCTCAAAAATAGACATGTATTCCTGCCCTGTCCCGAGGTGTTGTTAAGATTTTTGGCTTTTTTGTACTTTTGCTCCAAGTTGTGGATTTTCGATTCGTTTTGCACTGCTTTGCGGTAAGCTTAAAACCATTCTCATTCAGTTTTGCGGCAATGTTGTTTCCTTCCCATTGCCGCTAATTGTCGTTGTATCTCCTCGTCTGCCCATACTTCGACTAGACATTTGGCTTCATAAAAGCTCCAATTTTGGTTCTTTTGCACACTCGTGTCTTCTCCGCATCCATCCACCATTTTGAATGTGTTCAGTCTGATCATCATTGAAACTACCTCGTGAGGTAGTTTCAATCATGATCAGACTAATCTTGTTTCAATCATGATTCGCGCAATGCACTGCCTGATGTGAACACTTTTTATGATGAAACATGTTTCATTCGTGATCAGACCAATCATGTTTCGGCCTAGTGTGAACGCAGCTTAAGACTGACAAGATTGGCTTGGTTGTTAAGCCGCAAATAGTGGCAAAAGATTTCGTTAATATGTCTGTTAATTGGTATACTTTTTTCTCATAGTGGTAGGGAACTACCGTCTAAACACGAATCCTTTGTAATTCTTTCTCAGAATGTCAACAACCTCCTCATAACAACTCTTACCTTGAAATGTCTGGTTTTTGATAAACTGATATAGAGCAGTCTTCAGATGTGTAGTCCTTGTTACAAACACATGAGCCGTTGACACATTTACCATTGAACACGCAGTTATTAGGGCAAAGAAGTTCAGCGATTTCTTCCACGATGGAGGGTATATTCACTTTACTGGTGCTATTCGTATTATTTGTATTCACTGTTATGTTTTGGACAATCACATCGTTGCACTCACTCATTAACAAAGACGCGGCGCCGATTGCAAAAGAGAAGTCTCCAGTAAACTACAAACAGAAACAAACTGAAACATGTGAAAAATAGCATCTCAACTCGGAAGAAACAAACTGCGATGTTAAATTAAGGTTAAGGTAGGATAGTACACATTGAGAGTTTTCATTTTTCAAAGTAACCACTCTGGCCAATCACAACAGATGTACACAATCCAATGAACCTATCAGAACTCGAAGCAAATATACATAGCCGGCTTCAAGCGCAGGAATCACGCCTGCAAGTAAGTCACGATTCATTCTGGTTCATTTCTGATTGGTTGATAAAGTGGCGCGAGATTTGTTAGGCAATCGCAAAGCGTAGCAATGCGAAAACCAATCAAAGGAATTTTCGAAATTATTTACAACAATCAATTAAAAAACCGCTCCATTATAAAATTTGGTTGAGGACTAACTCTCTCACGGAAACTATAAGGAAGGGGTTAAATAAATGAATGAACCCCTCCATGACCAGTTGAAAAGATTACCCGCATTAACCCTCGGGCGTACACGCAAACTTATACCCCCACCGTGGTACAAGAAGGGGGGGGGGGGGGGGGGGTTGCGATGTTGCAATATTTCGGAAATATTTTACATCTAGTACATAGCCCGCGATGTGCCTTACACGATAAGGTAAATGTTATGGGTTGCGGCGCTGCTGGGGGTCCGCGACGTCATCCCAAATGGCCGCCAATATGGCCGCTATCTTGGATTTTACTTAAAATTCAAATTTATTGCTAGAGTTGCAAAATAACATACAATTAAACATTTTGATGCTTTAGGTAGCATTTTATGTCTTTTCAATGAAAAAGGTGAAAACACGCATTTTTTATTCAAAAATGGGTTTTTATTCAAAAATCTCGTTACCATAGCAACCATAGCAAAATTCGTCTCAAGGATAAACGAACAGCTACTGAAAACGGTATGTGTTAATCTTAAATGGTCTTGAAAATAAGGTTGGAAAACCTTAAGGAGCCCCCCCCCCCCCCCCCCCCCCCCTCCCCCCGGTACGTGCGAGGGTTAACATTCCTAGGAAACTTAATATTGTAGCGCCAGTTTGATCGTAAGAGGTAAATTGAGGAAGGCGGTCCCATGGACCACCACTTAAAAAAATAGGATTCCCAGTATCCGGCCAAAAGTGACCAGCTCATTCAGTGATTCTTCTCCTGTGTGTTAAATTAGATCATGCCTTACCATTGCCAGTTACCAACGAGTCTTTCACAGCCTAGCAAAACACTTGATCTATCAAGTTAAAAATAACTATCCTAAATAAAACTGTTGTAAATAAGTTATTTATTTATTACATTCAGAATTTCTGCAAATTTATGTCTCAGTTACGTCAAGGTATGGATCACATTAAAATCGCAGGCTTATGAAACGAAAGAATGTCCATTTGTGAGAACCATTATATTAGACCTTTTAAAATATGAAATATAAAAATGCTTACCTCAATGTCAGATGAGCAAACATTAACTAATGCTTGTACATTTGTTCCTAATTTGGCGCACAACTTCCCCACAGGTGTTTCCGCCAATTTCTCAGTACAGTATCGCGTCGCATTATCCTTCGAAACCGGATTAAGTGATCGCTTTTGCCTGTTTTGAGATTCATCCCCTACAGATTCTCTGAACAACGCAAAGTGCTCTTCTGTTAAATCGTCCGAGCCCTCCTCTATGTCTCGCTTTGCGGGATTCCTATCACACATTTTTATTCTGTTTAACTTCTTCTTGTTAGTATCTCCATAGTGAACTGGGATACCGTGTACGCATTTATCTGTATTCCCTTTAGGTTTTGTTTCATCACAAGCACAAGATCTTTCATAATTAATACCACCGCTATTCCGGTTGGTGTTTGGAGGGAGCTGATCGAAGTAACTTGGCCATTTCCTATAAGAGACACAAATCTTGGCTTGGATGACTTAAGTTGGAAATGAGCATACTGATGAAAAAATCACAGGAATATATCTTTTCATCAGCTTATATTATTTTTATATATTATATTGACATCGTTTAATTATTCTAGTAAAGTATTTACGTTAAAAAAACGCCTCTCCCCATTACCTGATTAAGCACGGCCCCCTGATAAGCGTCGCACACGGGCTGCTGTTTATCACCAAAATAGGTGGAGACTATATCCATTCAAAGAATAAGCTCTCAGTGTCTTTCATTCTGAGCGAAAAATTCGGTCACAAACTATGATAAAGTGTATAAACAATAGACACAGACCACCTCTACGGACCATATGCAAATTTTGATTCCTCGTTGCGACTACTTTTAGTTGTTTTTATTTTTTTCTAACTGTTTTGACTGTTGATGTTTCAATGATTCTTGTTAAATTCCAAGGCAATTCGCAGCTGCAACTGTGGATCAAACAATCAAAGTTACGCATCTCGTTTAACAACGTCTCAACAAATGCACAGACAGGAGCAAGCATTGCCCCTGCAGGGTATTTTGCAATAGAAAAAAGTGATAAAGGTAACAATTTTGTATTTTCTATTTCAAATATATTGACTCGTGTTAAGTGATTGACATAAAAGACCATATACCAACCTGTATTTGTTTCCAAAAGTGGTCATATCTCCATCACGAGCTTTGTCTCTATAAGTACACAGTCCTTCTTCATCGTTACGATCTTGGGTCCGAGGAGTGTAAATAGTGACATCGATGCCCCAGTAGTTTCTCTCTAAAATTACTCTTATCCCTGATGGTACTATGACCTATAATAAAAACAGAAAATTGTTATCTCACTTTCAATTGGACGCCTAGGTTAAAAACATTTTTTTTAAAAAACAGAGAAAGGGTAGCCTCTGCTCAGAATATTAAAAAAAAAAATGACCATGTATCTAAAAACCTCTTTTGGGCAACAGGAATTAAATAACATACAAATATGTCTTTCCTGCATAGAGTACTAAAATAAAATGATGCATAATAATGCAATTTGTATGTCACGACTGCCGAAAGCTGTATCAAAACAGTGAAACATTTGGAGGATGAAACATCAGTACACTTGTGAAGGGGCCATCCTTCAAATGTCTGACTGTATTTAAACAGTTTTCAGCCCTCTTGACATGGACATCTTAAACACTTGAAAAACTTGTTTTATGTGTTTCTTTACTTGAATTTGTTTTTTAATGCCACTTGAAACCTTTAGAATTTAATAAATCACCTACCTCGTATTTACTATTGATGCCTTTGATTAACTGTTTTAACGAAATCCCTGGGGCCAGGCATTTTGCACCTGGTATATCAACAGCTATAGGGGTTGAACTGTCTCGGTTCGTTTTTGGTGGTTCACCGCAGCAGCTAAACTTGATGAAATCGTTGTGATCACGAATGACAACTCCACAGTTACAAGTCACGCCTGGACGATTGCAAATCCATTGCCTCGTTTGTACCTAAAAAAGAAGCATACAGTTAAACGGTAACGAGGGATGGGACTTCGCTGCTCTTGCAAATGCTGACAGTTGAATGTGAAACACTCTCCCTTCAATCGACTAGAGACTGATTCTAGGCTATAGGGTTATCATACACAAAGGTGAATCTAGAAAAGGGTTAAGGTATACACCTTATTCCAAAATGGCGGACAATTTATTATTCTTTTGTATGCATTTCAATTAGCCCTCTTTGCCTCATTTTCGCGTGAAAATTCTGTTGTATTTTGCACATGCTGACGAGGCAACAAGGGCTAATTAACATACATATAAAAGAATAATAAATTGACCACCATTTTGGAATGAGGTGTATGTTCAAACCATCAGACATCCATAGGAATTTGCGCCGACTTAAAATCTTTACATTTTAAAATCCTGAGACAATTTTGTTCTCAAGTACGCTTATAATTTGACGCAAAGCTACATTTTTGTGGTAAAGAGATTGAGTGAAAGACGTCAAATTATATAAATACATACCCTAATACAGAATGTACTTTTATGAGCGTCTAGATCTACTCACATATAACTCCTCCTATAAAATCAACGCCACTGTCAACATCCTCGATAGAGAGTAGCGTCTGTGACATTGGTCTAAGACAAGCGAACTCGAAGAGAGCTACCCCTACTTATTTACTTATTTTTTACTTATTTTACTTATTTATTTATTTATTTATTTATTTATTTATACTTATTTATTTATTTATTTATTTATATATTTAGGTTATATAAGTCACCAACGATCCGATTAAATTTCATCAACCAAATTTATTGGCCTAAAAATTGAGATGAGACTTTGATGGTATACAGCTGGCTTGACTACGAGGCCTTCCACGAATGTGCCTCATTTACGACATTTTCGGAGTTCTAAGCTACGTTTTGAGGACTTTGTAAATGGTTTGAACCCAGGAGTATCAGGAGGACTGAAAGATTATCTGAAAGGAGGACTGAAAGGTTATCTTAAGCAACGTCTGCCTTTTGAGTTTCTCGGAGATATGCAATATAAACAAGTCAACCTGTCTATGCAAGTCTTGTTAAATATTTATATCCAACAAGAAAGTGGACTATTTTTAAAAGGTGCAATAGTAGTAAACTTCAAAGTTTTATTTACTGATTAAAACGGATTGTTTATAACTAGTATCAATAGAAGTGGAAATTAGAACTTTATTTCCTTGTTTAGATATCCTATTTTTTTTAAAAACAAAACTTGGAGCAACATTTTTTCGCAGCACGCTAGCCGATCGTTTCCGTTGTTTGACACCGTGAAGGCCATTTAAAAGACAGTATCCGGTAAAAGCGGTCCGGCCGATCTGGTTTGAAAAATAGATGTCGCTCATTTCTTGTGTGTTTTCGTGTACTTATACTAAAGCCACAATCCGCTTGCCCGGATCTTTTAAAAATTTCGATTTTTGAGAGATTTCGGCTCAGCCGAGCGAAAGCTCGTGGCAGCCCATATTGTGGCTTAAAGAGCAACTTTGAAGAGCAATTTTACAAAAACTAACAAAGTATTTATAAAATAAACACCGCCATTAGTAATATTACATGTATGTCTTGTTTAGCTAACAAAGCGACTTTTGTAAATATTGAGCGTAAAACGAAACCATAGCGAAACTAAAACGAACACGATATCTCACTACGCCATGAAACACGTGAAAATGAGTCAAATTCTAACTTTAGTTTTGAAAAAGTGGGGCAGTCTATTTCAACCAAACCAACGCAAATGGAAAGAAGGTAACATTGAGAATGTCATTACAGAAAGAAACCTTGCGGTACATCGCTGGTAAAAAAAATATATATATATATATATATATATATATATATATATATAGCTGTGTGAAGTTGCCAAATTTTCAAAATATCCAAGTTTTGTCCCATTTTGATAGACTCGTCAACAAGAAGCCTTGCAGCATCCTCACTCCTAGATGGATCGAAAAACCATCAGAGATAAAGGAAAAACTAATTAAAACCCCCTTTTGGTTCATTTTAAAGCGAATAAAACATTTTTGAACGATTAAAGCTTGTCTTTACCTTCAAGCATATTTTGTACAGCTTCATAGTGTTGGAATTTCGCTTGATGTTTCCAGACGATAAAAATGGGTTTACCTATTCCTCAGAATCTGAGATCCGGATTCCGGAATTCAGAATCTTACAAAAAAGGGTTGTTAAATTAACATAACCATCTTATTATTTCCCTTACCTTTTCACGTTTAACCCTCGTACGTACACGCAAACTTATACCTCAACAGTGGTACGGGGGGGGGGGGGGGGTGGTTGCACCCCCCAACCCTTGGGTATTTGCAATGTTGCAATATTTCGGAAATATTTTACGTCTAATAGATGGTAGAGTCTACCTTCTATAGCTCAGAAGGAGGTCGGACTCTTATTGTGAATTATATAACGTAATGTCGACACTTAGAATTTAATTTTCAATAAATTTTTAAATGTAAAAAAGAAAATCTAAAATCTAAAATCTCCTACCGTACCAGTGCCACCTAGCTTCTCGGGTTGCTTAGTCCTAAATTTAACTATATAAACTGCTAACCCTAACCTCAACTGAAAGCTAACCAGTTACACCGTTATATAGGTCTCAATAAGGTGTCCGACCTCCTTCTGAGCTATGGAATCTAGACTCTTCCCTAATAGATAGCCCGAAATGTGCTCTACAAGATAAGGTAAACATAATGGATTGGGGCGCTGCTGAGGGTCCGTGACGTCATCGAAAATGGCCGCCAAGATCGCCGCCATCTTGGATTTTGTTTGCTACAGTTGCAAAATAACATAAAATTAAACATTTTGATGCTATTGGTAGCATTTTATGTTTTTTCGCTGAAAAAAAGGTAAAAATCACGCATTTTTTTCAAAAATGGGTTTACCACATCTTACTTATGACGTCATATCTTGTTACCATAGCAACCGGTTGTCGCCAAACTTTACCAAAATGTGTCTGAAGGACAAATAAACAGCTACTGAAACCGGCATGTGCTAATCTTAAATGGTCTTGAAAATATGACATATATGTTTATATACGCCGCAAAAGATAGGGAAAGAATTAAATAAAAATATGACAGTACATAAAAGTTGTACAGCCTTATATACGTTTTTTTTTTGATAAAAGAATAATAAATAAACTCTTCAAACGCAATATTTATAAGAGATAACGCTGAAAATAACAAAGATGCACTTGGATCAGAATAAGAGGCATAAGAAACTGTAGTCTGTAGTCTGTAGTCTGTAGTCTGTAGCAATGTCTGCAGCCCCCCCCCCCCCCCCCCCTCCCAAAAGAAAATCGAAAATCCACGAAAGGACACGTGAAATAATGTAAACGAATAAAAAATTACAATATTCTTCCCTCCATCTACGCCAACCCACCCCGACATTTGCCGCCAGAACTTACACACCCAACATGCGAAATCGTAGAATGTTGGTCAGCGGTTGCCTTCGTGTTATTAACATGGCGGTCGATTTTGACTCGACGTTTCACGGTTTAGTCGTGGATAAAATATCACTGCACTCTTCCTGTACGACTAATATGGAAGGCAAAACACAAAGTTCATAACTTCAAGAGCCTATGAAATGAAACTTTCGACCCGTTTTTTGTACTAAAAAATTAAAGTCCTATTCCACTGATTCATAATTTTCCAATTAAAGTTATGGTCAAGCAACGAAAAATTTTTTTTTTTTTTTTGGACGTCCAAAGTTGGTCAAAATTAACTTATTACTTTTCGTGTCCTGAGGCCTGGAACTAGTAAAAAAAGAAACAGAATGCACGGTCATGAATGGTTGCGAATGGCCGGATCTGGGTTCCCAGACCTAGATCAGTATTAATACTTGAAGTGAAACAAAAAAAAAAAAGACTTGAAACTGATCGTTACGTCAGAAAAACAGAAGCAGAAGCAAATAACATGGTGACGTCATCAGTTGTGAAAAAATGTCAAAAATGTGGTGTCGCTTTCAGACTTGTCAGTATTACTCGTAAACAAACCACTTTTTAGCTATAGTTTTGCAGTTTTGGTCAGTTGGAATGTACTCCGACAATGATTTTTGACTACCATGTTGACTAAAACTAAAACTGTAGTCTGTAGTCTGTAATCTGTCTCGCATTAGATAGAAGAGCCACGAGGGCTACGCCCTCGTGGCCTTCTATCTATGCTCGAGGCACTATATCCCATAGAACACTCGCGTTCATTGTCTAACCCTTACATAACCGAGTTTATTTTTCGGAGCGGCCGCACTTCAGAAGGTTTAACTTTGAACGTGACAAATCATGTTATCATTTGCCAGCGAGAGCGGCACAAAACAATACGATTAATGAGTGAAAAAAATGCCTCTGCACGTGTATTTTACATATTGTTATTCCCTGGAGAACGTAAACACGCGACGGTTTTCCTTTCTCTATGTAAGGGTTAGAGAATGAACGCGAGTGTTCTATGGGATATAGTGCCTCGAGCATAGATAGAAGTCCACTAGGGCGTAGCCCGAGTGGCACTTCTATCTAATGCGAGAGGCGCTATATCCCATAGGACACGAGCGTTCATTGTCTAACCGTCTTAGAAAATGGTCATATCCGCGAAGAAAACATATGTTATGCAGATTGTATTTATAAGCGTATTTTAATTGTGTCATTCACACTTGGGTGGTTTTGGATGTCGCCGAAATGTTGGTAGAATTTTACGAATAACAATGTTTTTCCTTCTTTGGAGCTTTGTTTATTCTTTGTTGTTTTGATGGCTCATTTGCTCCGGCTATGAATCAGTATACAGAGCTCGAGGAACTTAAGGCCGTCCTTGCCACTCAAGAGTTACTTGCTTTTGAGAGCGTAGACATATCCGAGTGCTTGGGGGATGATATGAATTCGACAAAAGTGCACGTTTCCAAAAGTCTACGACAGTGAACGAAATTGAGCAAACAGAAAGAGACAGAATTCCAAAGCACGGTGAGACCGGTCTTTCGGTTGTTTCGGTGTGTACCGGAGGATAGATGACGTAAAACAAAAGGAACAAAGAACGACAATAATACAAATGCAAAACAAGACCAAAAATACAATACCTCACAAACAATAGAAGGCAATGAGTACCGGTACACGCAGAAAGACCCAGTCTTTCGTTTAATTTTTCCTAAAAATTGTTAAGTCGAATTTCGTTTTGTTATTTTGGTGATTAATCTCTTGCTTAAGTTATGTAAAGTGAAAACTTCAAATAAAATTGTCATTGCTGTTTGTGTTTAAATTAGCAGCCTGTAATTCATTAGTATGCTCTATATACCCATTGCTCTATTTTCTCATTAGTATGCTCTATATAGAGCATACTAATTAGGCTTTAAGACAAAGGAAAACAAAATAATTCATTGGTATGTTCTATATAGAGCTTACTAATGAGTAGTTATTTTACCCCACAATTTCCCTGGGCTTCAAAGCCCCCGCCTCTTTACATAATTTAAGACAGTTTATGGGATTTAGAGCACACAAATACTGGGCACTGATTGGCTGAGTGGGTGTGACCATTTTCTAATAAACTTTAAAGTCGTCCCTGCGAAGATCTACAGATTTCTTGTTTTTTTTTTTTTTTTATCGAGAATACCAAGGCTAATGTCTGTGGACAGCGACTCGGCGGCCTCCATTGCCTCAGACGCAGAGAACGAGCGCTGCTATACCAGAATGCACCAGGACTAATGAATGACCAAACACCAAACACCAATCGTCGACAGCAACCTTTCTTTTTTATTTAGGTGGTACACCTAATTCAATAAAAGTTGCTTTGGCAGTTGGTCATTGGTAATTGGGAATTGGCATTTGGCATACGGAACACAATGCAATGCTTCGCTTAAGTGACCGCCAAACAATAGCTTCCCAATGCCCAATTACCAATGACCAAAGCAACCTTTTTTGAATTAGGTATATGTTGTGGAGCAATTTTGTCCTTGGTGCAAATTTTATTTTCCTTTGTTCAAAACTCATTAAAAAAATTATCATACATTTCCATAACCAAAAACAAAGGAAACTAAAATTTGCACCTAGGACAAAATTGCACCACATCATATACGAAACTTGGGGTCAGCTATTGTTTTTATCGTCAGGAAAGATCGAGCGAAATTCCAACATGATGAAGCTGTACGAAATATGCTTGTAAGGTTAGTGAAGTTTTAAGAGCGCATGTTACCAAATATTAAACAATTTCAAAAATTTCTGGCAATCGAAAAAAAAAATGGATTTCGCTTATATTCTCAACTTAGGTAGGCCCTTAAGTGGAACAAATCACTACATGGTCAGTTTGGCTAAATATCAATTTTTTTCAGAGAAAATCGATAAAAACAGAATACCGCCAAAAAGCCACTTTAGGGACTCAAAATTTATGCCGAGTTTGGAAGCTTCACGTGAAAAAATAAAGCACTCTAAAGGGACAATATCTGTCAAATCTTAGAATCAAAGTATAGAGCAAGGCTGATACTACGTAGAACATTTAACGCGACAACGACATGATAGAGCCCAAACTGAAAGCCAAAATGCAACCGTGTTTATGTTTATTTTTGGCTGACTAGATCTGTTACAGATCCTACGTACACCGGCAGCATTTCGTTCGCGGTTAGAGAATCTTAGAGAATGACATAAAAAAGGTACAAGGTGATTTTAGCGCTTCGTGTCCTTTAATTTACAAAGTGTAATTAATTGTTTATCAATAGGTCAAACTCATCGCTGAATTTAAACATGAGCGAAGCGAAATAATTGGTCAAAAATTTGGTATTTAAAAGATGAAGGAATGTTCTTTTCGATCCCAGAAGGGTTTTTTGGGGAAATAATCCAGCGCGATTTATGAAATATCAAGCAGTCGGCAAATTTTAACGATAATGCGAGCAAGTGCAAAAAAATTGCGAGCACAAGCAAGCGAGCACTGGTCTAAATTTTGCGAGCAAATTGAGCAAAGACCATATTTTGCGAGCACTTTAAATTTTTAAGGGACCGTTCTATACCCCTATATATATAAAAGTTGCTCAACCCTATTTTTCATTAAATAAATCAATAGTTGTTTATGACTATAATAAAGTTGTTACTCTAATTTTTAATCCCTATTCGTAATCACTATTTTTATTAATATGTTTAAAGGGGGAAGCAAAAATACCGAAAGTGCGCGGACCTCGCAATATTTTCGCTTCTTGCCTTGGCCAATCTTCGAGCCAACGCCACCCCTCCTCCCACTCCCCCCGCCACACCCTTGCACCATTCCGGCCAGACTACACTCTGTGTTTAGATTGCAGAATAATAGTGCAGTTTTATATGGCATGACTTTTGTTTTCATATGATTTTGTGTTTCCTTAAAAATAAGAATAACAAGACAAGAATAGGAAAATTAAATTAAAGTACAAAGAAAGCAAAAGCAAACTGAACATAATTGCTTCCGGACGGGCATTTTTTCTTTACGCCCACTTCAAGATGGCGGCCACTTACCGTTGTCGACTGGTAACTAGTATCCAAGCACGATTTAGTACTGGGATCTCTTAGAAGGCTTTGATATTAAAAGTCTAAATTTTATGACAGATGACAATGTGAAGAAGTCGAGCCGTGAGCGGTTCTTTTGAGGGATAGCTTGACTTCAAGATTTTGTCGAAGGCGCAATGGTATGAGGAGTTTTGCTCTATTCTTGTTTGCGGCTTGACTTGCTATGTCAAAGAAGTTTTCAAGGGTTCTTTCAGCTCGCTCGAAATGTGGGTATAAAAAATAAATCGCTCGAAAATTTATGCCCACTTCACTTTACGTCCCCTTCGAAAGCACTGGGGACGAGACAAACAGAGCCTGGCAGAAACTGTTCATTTGAAGCAGAAAATTGAAAGGATCGTACTGAAGATTGCAGGTTCGTCATAGTTGTTATACCAAATATTTAATATATTACATGACCAATGGACGTGTGGAATTATATACTAGGTCCCTGGAAGTTTACCAATTGTTTTCATACACAAAGAAGGACTAAACCTGAGTCAGCCTGTTTAAAGAAATGTTACGATTCTCAAATACAATGTAGCGACTTTAATTTACACGTGGTATTTTGACACTCTTCAAATGTTTACTCATTTAAGCTCTAAAACCATCATTGCTACTTGTAATACCACAATATATGAGTATCCTGCAGAAAGCATTATTATTAAAGTCACATGGTCTTGTCAGAGCTAGATCAAGTTTGGGCAGTAATGGGCCCTTTGCATAACATCACAAATATGTCAAAACAATAGACCTCTTTCATAATGG
The DNA here is from genome assembly GCA_022457155.1 of Cladopsammia gracilis. Taxonomy (NCBI): domain Eukaryota; kingdom Metazoa; phylum Cnidaria; class Anthozoa; order Scleractinia; family Dendrophylliidae; genus Cladopsammia; species Cladopsammia gracilis. Next base: position 121,311 of record JAJGOT010000878.1, on the reverse strand, counting down.
CGGCCGATTGATTTATTCTTTTATATGTATGTTAATTAGCCTCACTGGCCTCATTTTAGAGTAAAAATTCTTTTAAATTTTGCACATGTTACCGAGGCCAGTAAGGCTAATTAACATTCATATAAAAGTTAAATCAATCGGCCGCCATTATGAAAGAGGTCTATGAGTGACTGGATGGCATGGAGAACAGTGGGATTTCCAAAACAATGAATAGACAATGGAACATTCCGATCACTGAACCATGACTGGATGACACTATTGTTATGCACAGCATGTTATGACATTATGCAAAGGGCCTATTAAGTGTCCAGAAAAAAAAAAAACAAAAAGATTACAAACAAAACTTGAGATGAAACTGCCTGGCTAGTGGCAGATTGGATATGCACTAATGAGTAACACTAATGATATTTGTATCACCACTTTCCCGAATTTTGCTGATTTTTTGCAATGTTACTTGAGAGGTCATGGTTTCTTTTTTTTTTTTTTTTTAATTTTTGACATTTTTCTGGCACGAAACCTAAACCGATCAAAATCATCACTGTCACTACCCTCTGCTTCATCAATCTTCCTTTTGAAGTCTTTTGGAGGCCTGCCTGGGCGTCTTTTCTTCATCCCCTTGATATTCCTGGTCTTCTTTCTCCCCGCTCCAGTGGATTGCACCTTAATTCTTTTTTCCAAGCCTCTTTTTAGTGGTCATCTTGTAACTCTTCAGGTGTCTGCTGGCGAATGTGTGTAGTGCTGATGCAATTAGAGGGATTGTAGTGCAAGTTTCACTATCTTCTCTAAGTTTGTTGTATCTTTGCACAAATTTGCTTACACCCTGAATGAAATTTTCATCTTTGCTCTTCAGTTTCAAAATTATGTCATTGAACACATCCTTGATACTATTCTCAAGACTGTCAATGTCTGTGCAAGCAATAAGATCAATGTTTGGGGTCATAACTGCAGTTGAATCAGTGGAGGGTAAATATTGTGAGCCGTCATGTTCAATTTGCTCTGTTTCTGAGCAAAAGCCCTGTTCATCACAGACAATGCCATTCTTGCTTGCCTCATCCTCAGTGGCTTTCTGATGAAGACTTGCATAGAATGATATTGGCTGAGTGTTGCGTTCCCCCAGTGCAAACACTGCATAATACTGTCGCCCAGTTGTTGATGTTAAAGGGACCATATTTCTTGCATACAATTGGTATTTCTTTATTGAAGCAGCTTGGTGTTTGCACCGCTTTCCTTGTATGCCTGTTGGACATTCACAAACACCTAGGCTTATGTCAACAATATAAGAAATATTTTTCTTTGACGTGCTCTTCACTGCATAGAGACCTTTTTGGGGGTCAACAGAGGTTATAAACGCTGGTGGCAGATTGCATATTCCCATGCCCTTGAACTGGAGAGCTATATTGCTGTCTAGTCAGAGGTGCGCAGTAGCTAGCAACCTTTGTTCGAAGTACGTTTCCAAAGTTATGGTGATAAAATCAAATACTTGAACAAGGTTAAAGGCTTGGACTCGCTGGAAAATGATCTCTTTCAAGATTCTAATCCCAGCCTCACTTATGTTGATGGTGTTGTTACCACGCAGCATGAGATGTTTCCTTAAGCCAGTGCCCATTCCAATTTTCTGGACCAAAATCCTTTAAAGTATTTGACAAGGTGTGGATATTTGGATAGGATTCTAGTTATCTGTTTTGGAAATCCCACTGTTCTCCATGCCATCCAGACACTCATTGTTTTGACATATTTGTGATGTTATGCAAAGGGCCCATTACTGCCCAAACTTGATCATGAATACAGCATACTACAAATGCACGAGGTGTTTAATTTATGATATGTGCTATTTCTTACCTGCACCCCTCTTTCCAGCCCCAAAGATGGCAGCCGAATCTGACTCCTGAGATGGTTTTGTTGCCTTTAACTAGAGAAATGAAATGCAACATGGCAAAGGATCCAAATTTTGTCTACAACTTTGAAGAATAACCATTAATTTTGCAAAAGCCAGCATCCTAAGGAAATGAAGGAGGAGATCTAGAAATTATATTACCGGTAGTTATAGTTATCATATAAGTTTATATTATTTGTTTCTAGCTCTGACAAGACCATGTAACATTAATAATAATGCTTTCTGCAGGATACTCATATGTTGTGGTAGTACAAGTAGCAATGATGGTTTTAGAGCTTAAATGAGTAAACATTTGAAGAGTGTCAAAATACCACGTATAAATTAAAGTCGCTACATTGTATTTGAGAATCGTAACATTTCTTTAAAGAGGCTGACTCAGGTTTAGTCCCTCTTTGTGTATGAAAACAATTGGTAAACTTCCATACCTAGTATATAATTCCACACGTCCATTGGTCATGTAATATATTAAATTCTTGGTATAACAACTATGACGAACCTGCAATATTCAGTACGATCCTTTCAATTTTCTGCTTCATATGAACAGTTTCTGCCAGGCTCTGTTTGTCTCGTCCCCAGTGCTTTCGAAAGGGACGTAAAGTGAAGTGGGCGTAAATTTTCGAGCGATTTATTTTTTGCGCCCACATTTCGAGCGATCTTAAAGAACCCTTGAAAACTTCTTTGACATAGCAAGTCAAGCCGCAAACAAGAATAGAGCGAACCTCCTCATACCATTGCGCCTTCGACAAAGTCTCGAAGCCTTCTAGTAGATCCCAGTACTAAATCGTGCTTGGATACTAGTTACCAGTCGACAACGGTAAGTGGCCGCCATCTTGGGCGTAAAAAAAAAATATTGCCCGGCCCGGAAGTGATACACTCAGTCACACAAGGATGATTTTGTGATAACGACTTTTCGCTTGCCTAAATAATCGATCGATCGCCTTCTGTTTTTCAATTCCAAATGGTTAAGAAGTAAAACCTACTTAGGTTAAGCACTTGACACTGGCCTGTATTAAAAACGGTAAATTACTTAATTTGTACAAGGGAAATCGCTTCACAGTATATACATCTCGCGGCGAGCTTGAGTTTTTTTTTCCTTTTCATCAACGAAGATTACAAAGACTTTAACGCTCATAAAAATGTTTCAGCAGCATCAAGATAAGCATTTCTATGTTTTAAATTTGAAATATTTGAACTTTAAATGGAGAAGAATTAAACCTTAGCGCAATATATTTACATAACGCTAATAAGATCGATTCTTCGTGCGCAGTTGAATTAACGAATTTTAAGCAACTTTGAAATTCAAAAGCATCGCGCTGTATCATTTCCCCCAAAATTCCTTCTGGGATCCAAAAGAACATTCCTTTATCTTTCAAATACAAATTTTTGACCAATTATTTCGTTTCGCTCATGTTTAAATTCAGCGGGAATTTTTTTTTTTTTGCATTTAGAAAAGTACTTCTAATCTTTGTTTCAAAAGCAAACCCATTTTTTTTTTATTCGCTCGACAACATTTACAATGACCACAATAATGCCGACTATGACAGAACTGCCTTAAGTAAAACGTTATAATGCAACTATTTTTTTCATAACACTGATAAAATGGGACAAGGTACAGGAAATTCGCATAATGATTAATGGGTACTGTTGTCACAGTTGTTTGTTTTCATTGTTGTTTCTGTTGTCACGTGTTTCTATAGTATCACGTGTTTTGAAATCGCATCCAATTTTAATTCTCCATTCTCAGAGTGTTTCGATCAAATTCAGCATGTCTCTAAGCGTTCGCGTTATTTTTAATATCTGTTCTTTGACTGCTGCATTTTTACAATTAACCGCAAACGTAACTTTGGAACATTTTCGGACGCTGACCTCCTTCATATAGCCAACTAACTGGACTAGCATATCATGAACCCGAAATGGGTCCAACGCGAAAACTTTAAGACTTATTTCTTTTTTCTTGATATTTTGTTCTGTTCGGTGAAATCCACTTTAAATGGTAAAAGAACATAAATTAAGGACTGGCTTTAAAGAATCTGACCCACCCAGTTTGCATTGAGAGACTACGTTGGTTCATCCGCCATTTTCAGTGCCCCCGAAAGTCCATACTGTATTGTAGATGAGAAATTCACTCGTGCAAGAGGTGATATGCTTGCCCAAGTATGGAATAGAGCCGTATCATAACAATAAGAGAAGGGCACAATGCAAACTGGGTGGGTCAGACTCTCTAATATTAAGCTTTTGTCACCGGTGAATGAACGTCATATCATGTTAAAATTGTGTTTTAAATGTACGTTTTTGTGCAAAATTAACAGAATAGTGATAAAAAATTTGACAAAGTGTTCTTAGGATTGATAGAAATAAACGCGTTTCCGGTGATTTCAGAAGCTCTAAATTTCAAAATTTTCCGGACCCCCCAAAATAACCTCGAGCCTTCGGCGCTCGTTGAGCTCGCGCGTACCCCACCAATCTAAAATATGCTCCGCGGTCCCTGAATTAATTCCCAACAAAACAAAAAGATTCGTGTGGAAAAGATACATCGATGACGTGTTCCCTTTGTGGAACACCAGCATAGAGGAAATAAATGGGTTCATTGAACAGGCTAACAAATATCACCAAACCATTAAATTCACGGCTGAAATCTCAGAGAAAGAAACTATTTTCTTGGATACGTGCGTCTACAAAGGTGATAGATTTAAAGAAACGTCTATTCTCGTTGTACGCACCCATTACTGCAAAAACTAAGGTTAATAAGGTGAAACGACGAGGCCGTTTGCAGATGAGACTAAATATGGAGTAAATTTACGTACTACAATGATAATATGTTTACACTACAACAACACAGGGCTGTAGCAAGGGGAGGTGCACCCCCCTTGCTACAGCCCTGTGTTGTTGGAGTGTAAACATAATATCATTGTAGTACGTAAATTTACTCCATATTTAGTCTCATCTCAGTGTAAACCGCCTCGTCGTTTCACCTTAGTTTTTGCAGTCGCAAGTATATGACACAATAATAAAGGTGGTCATTATTTAGCACAGTTTTAACATAATTAATTAATCTTAAGATCTTTCTTTGTTCTTTTGCCATTTGTGCTTCTTTCCCAGGTTCATGGCTAAGCACGAAACGACATTAGGGCCTTATGCCATCCTCGTTCCCAGGATCTCTCCTTTCTCGGGTTCACTGTGTTTTGTCACGCAATCCTAAGCATTTCGAAGCTGGATGAAAATCAAACCTTTCCAAAGGTCAAGTATCAAGCCAAAAATTGTCAACAATACAGTTTCCGTTCTTACAAGGATCAGCGAAGCGTGTGACCCTGATTACAGTTTGATTTCAAGACGTTTAGAAGGCAGAACCGTCGAATTATGTCTCCAAGAGTTTGAAATGTCCGCTCGCCATGTTGTATTTTAAGCGGTTCACATCGTTTAAAATCAACTGCGGCCGTCAAAACCACAGGATTTAACAGTCGGAATGTTTGGAAAGGTTTTTCGATTCAAATGTAAACAGGTGAGACGGATAAACTTTACTAAAGCCTTGTCAGAACGAGATTTGCGTGGACTCAAACTCAATTCTAAATGGCGCAAATTCATAAAACCACCCTCGGAATTCTGGCTTCGCAAAATTCGTGGTTTAAGTTGCCCAAGATTTTTATTGCATATTTGTAGAGAGGAAGCATCGTTCTTTTACTGAGTAGTGATCTTCGGGATCAAAGCAACGTAACAGAGTGCGAAAAGATGACCTGAATTTTAGTAAAATTTCGCTTTCAAATAACTTTGTTTCATTCATAAAGATTCAAAAATCTCTCAAATATTTAGTGCTTAACGTAAAGTAATGGGAATCAGTTCACATCGCAAAGAATTCAGTGAGGGTCTTCAGTATACAATCTCTACATTTGAATATCTTTCTCTTGTCCCGGTTCAAATCAAGAAACAAAATAGTTTTTTTGAGGGGCAGTAAACGACCGCAAAATGACCGCAGTGAGGCCGTATGTGAGGTTAAGCCGCGGTTTGACAAATATATTAACCGCAGCGAACTGAAAGTTATATTTTTATGATAAGTTCAAACAGGCCTTCCATATCAGGGAGTTTGAGGAAATTCGATTTTTCATTTTCGGTAAGGCTTAGGTGATTGTTACAGATTCTTCCTCTTTAGATGAACTGTCTAGGAGTGTGGATGCTGCAAGCTTGTTAACGAGTCTTTCAAAATGGGGCAGAACTTGGATATTTTGAAAATTTGGCAAGTTCACACAGCTATATTTCGTTTACCAGCGAGGTACCGCAAGGTTTGTTTCTGTAATGACATTCTATATGTTACTTTCTTTCCAATTATGTTGGTTTGGTTGAGATTGACTGCCCACGTTTTCAAAAATAAAGTTTAAATTTGACCAATTTTCACATGTTTCATGAAGCAGTGAAAAATCGGGTTCGTTTTAGTTTCGCTGTGAGCTTCAGTTTCACGCTCAATGTTTACAAAAGGCGCTTTCTTAGCTAAACAAGACATAATATTATTGACGGTGGTGTTTGTTTTATAAAGACGTTGTTAGTTCTTGTAAAAATGATTTTCAAAGTTGTCTTAAATTTAAGCCTCGATATGGGCTACCACGAGCGCTCGCTTGGGTGAACCAAAAATCTCTCAATAATCGAAAATTTTAAAAGATCCGGACAAGCGGATTGTGGTTTTAGTATAAGTGCAATAAAGTCTTTCAACACACAAGACATGAGCTTAATCTATTTTTCAAATCTGATCGGGCAGACCGCTTTTACGAAGACTGTCTCTTAATTTTACATTTTTGCTTCATTCGTTTCACTGCAATTCCTTCCATTTTAAACTCACGCAACAAGTGCCAGTATAACAACTTCAAATACTCTTGATAAATGTTACACTTTTCGACAGGTTTTGAGATCTAGTTAACCCTATTCAGACTGGGGGGGGGGGGGGGGCTTTTCGAACCCCCCCTCCAGTAAAATTGTAATAACTCTTACACCGAAATAGCTATGAGGCTGAAACTTTCTGACTTTTCCTAGAATTTATCTAGGGACATTTTGGTGTCCATAACATGTCAGTGTGATTAACCATGTTGCCATGGCAACCGGTTATTGACACATAGCTTTTCAAAATATTAAAATATGGTTAATTTTTTTTATTTTAAGATCTTGTTTTTTGACTTATAGTGCATTTTCTTATTAGAATAGTTTTTTTCTTGGGACTAGTTCTTGAAAGACATCAAAAAATTTTAACATCAAATATTTGGGGGGGAGGGGTAGGTAAATTTTTGCTCACTTTTACTTATAGAGAAAAATTTTGTACTATTTATTAAATAACGCTTCTAAGTTCATTGTTTGGATAATAGACATTAGATTGATACGTGTTTTATACATTCTGATCCTTTTCTTTTTTAGATATTTTTTAAATTTTAATTTAAACGAAAAAAAAGGAAATCCAAGATGGCGGATCCAAGATGGCGGATCCAAGATGGCGGACAATAATTTCAAAATTATAGTTTTATCCCCTTTTTTTGCCTTTTCTCGCTTTACAAGTGTGTCCTTGTTTGTATTTATTATGTTTTAATATTAAAGAGATGATTTTACAGTGATATTTGATATTTTAAGTATCTGGATGGAAAAATATCAAAGAAACGTCGGAAAAACAAAAATTACGTCACTGTGACGTCATAATTGGGCGTGGCAGGTCAAAACTGGTTGTGAGGTTTCCTTGTATGGAAATGAACATTGTGTGAAAATTTCATGGTCCTAGCCTTACTAGTTCCAGAGATATGAAGGGGGGATCCGAGGAGCCCTCCCCCCCCCCCCCCCCCCAGTCACAGATTGCCTAAAAAAGCCCATCATCATCATCATCATTTATTTAAAAAACACGGTAAATACATCAGGCGTTAACAATTTCATATAAACTACAACTTAATAAAAAACTATGTATGTAAATTAATCTTCTATAATTTAAAAATATAACTAACTATTAAAGAAAAGTAAATTAAAATAAAGCCTGTTTTACATGAATGCCTTGTCGGAATTAATTAAGAATCGTCGGAAATTAGTCAGAGATGTTGCCTGCCTAGCAGCTGAGGGTAGACTGTTCCAGAGGACTGCACCACTATAGGCAAAGCTATTTTTGTAATAATTAGTACGTGGCAATGGTATTACAAGCTTATTATCAGAATCCCGCAAATTGTAAGAAGTAATCACATCACTCCGCTGAATAAATTTAGAGGACAAATAATTCGGTGCGAGGTCGTTTAAGGACTTATAGACCATCTCCGCCTTTAGTTTTTGACGTCGAGTTTCTAAATTGTCCCAACCTAATTCTTTAAGTAGTTGGTTGGCGTCAGTATCATAACTAGAATGAGTAAGGACGCGGACAGCACGATTTTGAAGTCTCTGTAATTTGTCAGATAATGTTTTGGCACAGTTACCCCAAACAACACTACAATAGTCGAAGTGCGATTGAACTAACCCATAATAGATATTATGCAGAGTTGCAGGAGGAACACAGTGACTTATTCGTTTAATAGATCCAATACCAGAAGAGATTTTTTTAGATATAGCGTTGATATGATTACTCCATGTTAGATTTTCATCAATTAACACACCGAGAGACTTGGTAAAATCAACTCTGTTTAATTGTGTACCATTAATTTCAAAATCTGGGAGAACGGATAGACTATTCAATTTTTGTCTTGATCCGATTATCATAAATTCAGTTTTTGTCATATTGAGAGTCAATTTGTTGGCAATAAGCCAATTGTTTATATTTAACAAGTCCTGATTCAAAGAAGCCTCGAGAGAGCAGATATCATTGTCAGCATATGTTAGGTGAGTATCATCAGCATACATTCTTGGTTGCGAATTTGATAAACAATTAGGTAAGTCATTAATGTATAAGAGAAACAGCAAAGGTCCTAGTATTGTTCCCTGGGGAATCCCACAAGTTAAAGTGCAGCTTTTAGAAAGGACACTATTGACAGCACATTTTTGGGTACGATTTTCTAAATAAGAAGAAAGCAATTCGTAAGCAATTCCTTTAACACCATGTAAATATAGTTTGGATGATAGAATAGAATGATTGACTGTGTCAAATGCCTTTTTTAGATCTAAAAAGACAACAGCGTTAACATAGCCACGATCTATGTATCAGTGGCTTCGAGCAAAGCGGTTACAGTTGAGTGAAAGGATCGAAAACCAGACTGATATTTTGACAAAATATTATTTTCGGATAAATAGGAAGAAAGCTGATTATAAACTATTCTCTCGAAAACTTTTGCTATTGCTGAGATCACAGAAATTGGGCGATAATTGTTCATATCACTTCTATCGCCCTGCTTAAATATAGGCGTAACTTTGGCCAATTTCCAGTCATCAGGGAATGTGCCAGTAGTTAAACAGCAATTAAAAATAATTGAGATATATGGCGAAATAAGGTCAGCGCATTCACGAATAAGCCGACTTGATAACTTATCGAGACCAGCCCCTTTAGACTTATTTAGTTTATTCAGTAGCTTTAAAACCTGTCCATTATCAGTAGGGCGGAACTCGAATCTATTGTTAATGCCTTTGACATATTCCCGATGACAGTGATCATTGTTATTAGATAATGGGATGTCATTCGCAAGTTTAGGTCCTATTGATGAGAAATGATCATTGAAAGCGTTCGACAAGTCGGATGGTTCAGATATAGAAGTACCATTTAGATTTATTTCTCTAATCGATAAATTAACAGCCTTACGAGATGTAAGATCGTGGATGACTTGCCACGTTTTACGCGGGTCACCATTAGTTTCGGCGAACTTATTATTGTAAAATAATTCTTTAGCAACTTTTATTTCAGTATTAACTTTGTTACGCATTCTTTTGAAATTGGCCCAATCGTGCGGATCATTCGATTTGATTGCTTTGATCTTTAATATGTCACGATTATGCATGCGTTCTTTCAAACCAGCAGTAATCCACCGAGAATTTTTAGATCTAACGCGTTTAATGCGAATCGGAGCATGTTTGTCAACAATTTGTAAAAATTTTGTTTTCCACTCTGTCCACATCTGGCTGGGATCAAGAGCTGAAGCCAAAAATTCCCAGTTCTCATTACAGATATCGTTACGAAATTTGGCACGATTGAAAGTTTTAAAGTTTCTGTACGTTATTGAAGTGTGACCCTTGCGGAAGTTAATAGAAAGCTTACGAAACACATAAACTAGACTGTGATCGCTAATACTAATATGGGCAACTCCGGAGCAGACTACCCTCTCAGGACAATTTGTATAAATTAAATCAATCAGAGTGGATGATTTATCTGTTATCCGAGTAGGCTCAGAAATGAGTTGGTGGAGGCCATAAATATCAGCAATGTTTATTAATTGACGGACATTGTTGTCGTAATTGGTTGAGGCCATATCGGCATTCATGTCACCAAGTAGGAAAAATTCAAGATTTCTCAGATCAAGTCTCGCAATAAGATTTTCCAAATGTGAGAATAGCCGTATTGGAGAGTTAGGAGGCCTATACCAATTGACAACAATAAAAGGTTTAGAATTCGGCTTGCAAATTTCAATACACAAGTTTTCAAGTTCAGCCCAGTCTGAATAGGGTTAAGACACATTCGCCGGGTACTGCCCGACGGTCATTTTATTGACTGCCAACAAAAACGCTATTTGCTAAGTGTGTAAAAGGAGAAAGAACTTCGGAAGACTGTAGAAATCTACAAAAGTCAGATTAGAAAACAGAAAACAAATATTAAGAGCTCGTGACTGTAAATATCGAGAATCACTGGACAGGCTCCCAAGATCAAAAATCCTGATAATTTGCCAAAAAGTTACTTTGGGGGAGCTATGTTCAAAAATATTATGGAAACTTTCTAGAAATTTATAGTTTTCGAGAAAAAGGGGAAAAACGAAAATACCTGATTTTGCCTAATTAATTATGCAAAAATCGCATTTAAATTGACCAACTTCAGTACGCTTGTGCTGAAACAAGGTGCAACGCTAGAAAACGGGGATATGTTTTTTCTTTAGTATAAATCATCTACTTTCTAGCCATTTTCCTTTTTAAAGTTTTGCAGCGATTTAGAAAGTTTCACGGTTTCTTTAAAAAATACCATCTCATGCATTTTGTAAAAAGGCAAAAATTGAGCAACTTCAGTGGCATGAAATCCATCTTGGTATGTCCGATATCAAACCAAGATATAAACAAGGATAAAGTTCGGCCCTTATACTGAAACAATATGGATTAAAAAAATCTGGGCAATTCAGATTCGTGTTGACAAAACGAAAACTTCGCGACGCGCTGTGGTCAAATTTGCATAAATTAGCAAAATTGTAAATACTATAAAACTATACGTTCTGAGAAAATACGATAGACTGCCGAATTGAACCATGAAAAATATGCGTCATCTATTCTTAGATGGTTTATTTGTTTTATCTTAGCAGTTATCTATATAATTTTTTCAAATATAGAGGAAATCGATAAAATCGGTCGCTTATTCTTGGTTTGCACTTGACGTCACGGCGGCCATGTTGGAGGACACCTACAAAAGAATTTTGATGAACTTCTCTTGTTCTGGCACCAACATGGCCGCCATGGCCTTTGTCATTTGAGTCCCACAGGACTGAACGTCACGTGATTGCAAACCATCAATTTATAGACGACAGTCGGAGTTGGGAGGCAAACGTCATGAAGCGGCTGTTAAGTCAACTACATTTTTTTAATTGGAGTTTCTTCATAAAATGTTAATTCTCCTTTCAAAACACGATTTTTTTCTTCAAATTTATTCTTAAAGGGGTTGTTTAGCGAGTACTAAAAGACTAATTAAACGATGTTTACTAAACTCTAACCGGAAGTCATTCTAGTACACTTAACTGGCAAAGTCACGCAACATCGCGACCACGGATTGTTCGAAAACGTGGAGATGTTCAAATGTTTTCATGTTAAGAACTGTGGATAGTTTTTTCATAGCCTGATCAGAAATAGAAACAATTAACCTCCAAATTATCTATGTTTATTGCCTCTGAGTTATAACTACATGACCAACTGACACGGCACCGTGACTACTAATTGATCTATTTAGCTGCAAAAAGACTGACAGTTTCTAATAATTTTATTACAACTATGACGACCTTAGAGGCTCTTATAATAATAATATAAAATACATTTGCTAATATCAACCTTTTTATTTTATTTTTTATTAAGGAAAAAAAAAACGCGCCGAGTGCATTGTTGAATTATTCAAGCACGCGGGAATTTTTAAGAACACGAAAGTACAGAGAAGCACGAGCTGAAGGCGAGTGCTTCTCTTACTTCTCAAGTGTTCTTAAAATTGTCAAGTGCTTATATAACTCATCAATGCTTGAGGAACAAGTTTTTATTATTTCGTATAAAAAAGACCACAAAGGAACAAAGTACTGCATGACGTATGCGCGCGCGTGCTTTATTGAGATATGAACTCGGTTTGACCAATTAAAACGCGCGCATTTCTTTGAGGATTTTGCAATTTATAATCTTCATGAATCTTCCCAGAAAGCCATTTCGTCGAAATATCGACTGAAAAGCCATCATAATAAACTAGCCTTTGAAGAGACCGCGCCCGGGAACAAGTCACGTACACTGAGACTAAAGTTGCAATTTGGGTGTTTTAAGGTGTACGGTACCGTATACGGGACGTTTCGACACGTAAACGACTAGGATTAAGAATGTCATTTTGGAGTTTTTCTTCTCGCGAACAACGCGCGATAGTAGAGGGCTTTGTGTTCATGTCTTTAAAGGCACTTGTTACACACTCTAGTCTAATCTTCAAATATTGTAGCCTGCGTTGAGGTGCATATGCAACGGAGGGAAGGGCATGAGCCGAGGGGAGATTGGGCTGGGATTGATCCAGTCTCTTGTGCGCTACAAGTTTTGGTCTTTGCGCGCGTGGTGAGCTCTGCCACTCGGCTATCCACTCTGGCTTTTTGCTTATTCTTTGAATTCGCGTAACGACAAAAATGTACTTGCAACGCAGTCTACAATACTTGAAGATGAGACTGCGCCAGTACAAGTGCCTTTCAAGACACTTTGCAATCGCTTTGAATTCGCTCGTTGTTGGCGCTGCCTGCTAACGGCTGAATGCGCTGCAAAAGTTCTTCAATATTTAAGCCACAATTAAAAGGGTCAAGGCTTACACGTGCAGAAGCTTCGTAGAGGTTCAAAGGAAGTTTTCGGCGAGGAGAAAAACCACTGAGCTACATGCACTAAATCCTGTTCGGAGAAAAGAACGAGCACTGCAGTGATAGCGCAGTAGTGGGCGATGAGCATGCGATGAGAGATGCACGAGCCCGTGCTGATAAATGCGCTATTATTCCTCAGATGATTGAAGCAGGTCATTGAAGAAAAATAAAATACTGTTCGCGGTCTCAAAAATTTTAAATCTCTTAGTTTCAATTTTGTACCTGGAGAACAATGGAATCATAGCATTGTGTCTTGCCACTTCGCCGGCGAATGTCGTACCCGTCCCTGTGCAACTGACATTCTTGCACGACGAAAATCCCAGTTATAGTAAAGTCAAGGAAACCCTCAACACGGTATAATTAGGTTCAAATCCAACAGGTCCAAGGCTTGTTTTATCAGCAAAATGAAAAGTTATGTGTTACTACTCACCTGCGCGTGCAAGTAATAATTTTCTTTCGACGTTGACGCTTTCAACGTTCGTCAAGATATTGAAACCCTTCAAGACTATGTTACATCCCGATTACAGTCTTTTAAATCGACTAACTCAACCGCGCGCGTTTTGTTTTTTCGGAGCTTGAACTACAAGGAAAGCAAAACTCCAAAATCACATTCTTATTCCTAGTTGTTTACAAGTTGAAACCTCCCGTACAAGGGTACCGTACACATCTCTCTCACGTGACTTGGTCTCCGGGCACGGTCTGTTCAAAGGCTGCTTTATTATGATGGCTTTCTAGTCGGTATTTCGACAAAATGACTTTTAGGGAAGATGATAAAATAGAAATTACATAAATGCTGATACTAACAATGGTCATAATAAATGTAATTTATATTATTTTTGGGGCTTCTGAGGTCGCCATAGTTATAAATATGAACTGTGTCACAGTCATTTCAAAAAAATCACTTTGTAGTCACGCGACGGTGTCATGTTAATTGATCATGTAGTTATAACTCAGAGGTAATAAACATCGATAATTTGGAGGTTAATTGTTTCTATTTGTGATCAGGCTATGAAAAAAATTATCCACAGTTCTTAACATGAAAACATTTGAACATCTCCACATTTTCGAACAAACCGTGATCGCGATGCTGCGTGACTTTGCCTGTCAAGTGTACCAGAATGACTTCCAGTTAGAGTTTAGTAAACATTGTTTAATAAATTTGCAGAAAAAATCGTCTTTTTTCAAAGGAGAATTAACATTTTATGAAGAAACTACAATTAAAAAGTGTAGTTGACTTAACAGCTACGACGCTTCACGGCGTTTGCCTCCCAACTCAGACAGTCGCCTATTAATAAGCGGCCAATTTTACCGATTTCCTTTATATTTATTATCTCAAAGCCGAAAAATGATATAGATAACTGCTAAGATAAAAGAAATAAAACATCTTAGAATAGATAAGGCATATTTTTCATGGGTCGATTCGGCAGTCTATCGTATTTCCGCAGAACGTATGGTTTTATAGTATTTACAATTGTGCTAATTTATGCAAATTTGACCACAGCGCGTCGCGAAGTTTTCGTTCTGTCAACACGAATCTGAATTGCCCAGAATTTTTATTTCATATTGTTTCAATATAAGGGCCGAACTTTATCCTTGTATATATTTTGCTTTGATATCGGACATACCAAGATGGATTTCATGCCACTGAAGTTGTTCAATTTTTGCCTTTTCACAAAATGCATGAGATGGTATTTTTTAAAGAAACCGTGAAACTTTCTAAATCGTTGCAAAACTTTAAAAAGGAAAATGGCTAGAAAGTAGATGATTTATACTAAAGAAAAAACATATCCCCGTTTTCTAGCGTTGTACTTTGTTTCAGCACAAGCGTACTGAAGTTGGTCAATTTAACGGCAATTTTTATCTCGTTAATGCGCATGCGCATTAAGCGAGATTTCGGAGTCAGTCACGAAAAAAGGGACAAAAGTTGTTAACAAAATTTTGTGGACTTTTGTCCGGGGGGGGTGTCTTCCTTCTTCTTTATAGAAGCTATATTAGGGCATTGAAGATATGGTTGGTTAAATCGGTTAGGATTTCAAGAAGGGCGTCACATACTGCACCTAAAATTTTTGGGGAGCACCCCGGACCTATTGTTAATTTCCCTAGGGTATTGGGATGTCAGAACTTGTCATGAACTTGTCATATCTCACATTACGTTACCGCAAAGGTATTAGTCCTTCTTAAATTTCGATATCTCACGTTACCTATCAGTTTCAATCATTTGTCGTAAAGTTAAAAGGGTAAAAATAGGTCAAATGCGTTTTCATGGGAAACGTAGTTTGAGAATTTCACGGTGTATTTTACTAATGGAGACGTTTTAAGAAAGTTAAATGGGACAGGAAAGTTTGTGTTTTAATATGAGCGGTATGGCAGAGCAAAATAGCATGAACTTTACGTTTTTTTTCTATTCATTGCTATTACGGTTTGATTGTGCAATAGTATGGGAAAGACGTCATAGTTGATTTAGCTACCGTGCACAACTGCAATTTTACTTCCTGACCGGAGGTTTGTATAATTCCTATAGTTATGGTTGCTGTTCTGGCGCCAATATGAACATAAACAACGAGAAAACTAGTGAGTGAATTATTGTACGTTGTTGTAAAAACGTAACAGTATTATGATAACAGTCTCTGGTTCTTTTGAGGACATGTCTGGAGTTGAATCGGGAATACAAATGACTGTTGTGTCGGTCGCCTCGGAGTTTATGAGAGTTCACTGTTATATGAGAGTTATGAGTTATGAGAGTTCACTGTTAAAAAGTTCCTATGGATCAATTCAGCTTGGTTTACTCCGCATTCAGCTGTGAAAGGTTTTGCTTAGTACGAAATTCGCTTTTATTATAAGCTTTTGTGCTATTCATCGAAATTTAATCTTCTATAAGTCAACAGGGTTTTGTTTTTGACAATCAAACTTGATTGTTTTAACCTCTTAGAAAAGCATTCAATTATTGTACCAGGTCGTGCTTTCATTCATACTAAAATGTACTACCTTCTGAACAATAGTTTACCTTGAGTTAATTTATCGTTCTTAATTAGGTTCGTTCCACTATTCAAGTTGACACCTTGTTAGTAAATTTATCATGTCTAGCTGATTTTTCACGTATCAAGCTGTACACACAATAGTTGTTATTACTGTTCTAAATTAGTCTCGTCCGGCACTCACGGTGTTTTTTCGGTTTTATTTAACTAATCAATGACTTGGCAAGTAATGGTGACATTTTGTTTTTTCAGTATGAATAGTTTAGCTGACTCATCGAAGTTAAGAGTGTATGTCTGAGAAAACCAGGCAGAGGTCGGAAGAAGGGGGTCGGCCGATCTTCGCCGTATTTATGTTGGATGTAGGACTTATCCAACTAGTTACCATGGTAACATTTATTTGTTGATTGACTTTGTTGTTTTCGAGAACAGACCACCCCCTCAAAAAATGTCCTCAGCAGCATAGTGAAACTGTGATTTTAGGTCAACTTTAGCGGTCTGTATCTCTCCATATGTTCAAGCAATAGATGCAGTTTCACATCAATATAACACATGTCCTTTGGTAATTTTAATGGGTATGTCAAACAATGTTCACTGTACCTCCGACACGTTTTGTGGGCAAAGAAAGAATGCACACTTCGCGACATTTTCAAAACTCGAAAAACTACCCATTTTAAAAAGCCAATTTCTCAGGGGTCCGGGAAAATATAAAAATAAAACAACTTGCATGTTACTCACCATACATAGGAAGATATCTTAAGCCAGAGTTGAAATTGGTACACTGAATTTAAAACTCTTTTCAGTTCGCTGTTTTTACCGCTTCCGTGGATTTTGGCTCCCCAGGGTTAATTACAGTCACGGTGACTTTCTTGATGCTGTCGATCGAATTTTCCGGATTTTGCCATTTTAGCGTGTCCAAAATGTGTGTAGAGCTAATAGCTATGGTTCCAATTATGATTCCTTGTATATAAAACTAACTTCAAGCAAGAAAGAAGCAAAGAAACGTTGCACAAGACGATTGCGTGACAGCAGCTGAACACGTAGTATTCGAAGCAAGATTGTGTCGTTGACGAAAAGGATGTTAATGACTTCCTTGAATTTAACTTCTGTTTCATAGAAATTGCTTCAAACATTCCATAAATGAGTCCCATAATCTTCTGACTTAAAGCAGTATAAACGGCTGGTATCTGTTGCCCGCAATTCAACAGACGGAACACTGTTGATGTCCAGTCTGTCTGTTGACCTTTGCAAATTTGTGAAATAATAGGTCACGTTTCCTCTAGTTTTCATCAGTCCTGTAGCTGAGTTTCAGGTCCACCGACTCTTGGTGATTCGTCGAATGATGCTATGGTACTATAGCAAAGAATGGTAGAAAATTTACTGAGCTGTAAACTATATATTACCAATTCAAAACTGCTAGTGTCCTTCCAAGAAATAAAAACTTAGTAACCTGGCTTGATCGACCAGCGGAAACGGAATTGTCACCAGGAGCCATTCAGGTTTGAGTGCTAAAAAATAAAATTTCAGTTATAAGTCCCATATATATATATATATATATATATTTCTTTTCTTTTCGTTACGTTTCCTAATGAAGCTAATAAATTGCAGTTTCTACTTCTATAGAGCGTATGCACTCACGTGGCAAGCAGCTATGCAAATTTATTGGAACAAAAGAAAGTGTTAACATAAGAAAAGCGTTCAAATCCCACAGGATTGTTTTGGTACACCAACATGGCCGCCGTTCTATTGTTTTGGTACACCAATATGGCCGCCGTGACGTCATGTGCATACGCTCTATTAAATGGAAAAATATCTGGTAATTCAATTACTTGCAACTGATGAGGATGTAAGTTTCACCGTGGGAACAGGAAATTTGATAGCTTTGGAAGCCATTTCAAAATAGTTACAAACTGGGAATTAACGTTTGCGTAAAATTGAAGTGATGGAGTTATTTTTAAAAAAGGATTTATTGGTATCGTTTGGTAGCACAATCGCTTGATGATGTAGCATGTTTATTTAACCTCTAATTTGTTTCACAGCGTCCGTTGACAATTTCGACAAATGCTGGATATAAAGTTGTTCAGTCAGCAACCCTTACAAAACGTTATCGTTCAAAAGTGATACATTAATCAGGTTTAAACAGTTGTGCTTACAACACGGCTCTTTGCTCTCCGAACACGGAACGTATTTTATTACTGCCGTTTCAAATATGAATGATTTTCTTTCGTTCACTATGAAACTAATTTCGATCATGTAGAACTTCAGATATATATTTTCCTTCTCCGTGATAAGTGTTTACTGAGTATTTATTTGTCTCAAAATGTTTACACCGGCCAATTACAGCGCGCCAGGCGTAATGCACTCTCATTGGTTAGTACATTTCTCGGCAAAGTAACTGCGATCGACAACAAACAGTCAGAATGGTCGTGGACAAATGTTGAAAAAAAAAAATGCTTTGTTCATTTTCGGTCTTCGGTTCACTCCAAATAAGGTGGAACGCAAAAAGAGCACAGGAATGTCGTGTCAATTCCGCTGTCAAGCTGTAGAAAAGATCTTAGTTCATATTTACGTTCTCTTGGGGTAAGTGGAGAGCAAAGAGTCGTGTTGTAAGCACAACTGTTTAAACCTGATTAATGTATCACTTTTGAACGATAACGTTTTGTAAGGGTTGTTGACTGAACAACTTATTCAGCATTTGTCGAAATTGTCAACGTACGCTGTAAAACAAATTAGAGGTTAAATAAACATGATACATCATCAAGCGATTGTGCTACCAAACGATATCAATAAATCCTTTTTAAAAATAACTCCATCACTTCAATTTTACGCAAAACGTTAATTCCCAGTTTGGAACTATTTTGAAATGGCTTCCAAAGCCATCAAATTTTCTGTTCCCACGGTGAAACTTACATCCTTATCAGTTGCAAGTAATTGAATTACCAGATATTTTTCCATTTAATAGAAGTAGAAACTTAATCAATTTATTAGCTTCATTAGGAAACATAACGAAAAGAAAAGAAATATATATGGGACTTATAACTGAAATTTTATTTTTTAGCACTCAAACCTGAATGGCTCCTGGTGACAATTCCGTTTCCGCTGGTCTATCAAGCCAGGTTACTAAGTTTTTATTTCTTGGAAGGATACCAGCAGTTTTGAATTGGTTATATATAGTTTTACAGCTCAGTAAATGTTCTACCATTCTTTGCTATAGTACAATAGCATCATTCGACGAATCACCAAGAGTCGGCAGACCTGAAACTCAACTACAGGACTGATGGAAACCAGAGGAAACGTGACCTATTATTTCACAAATTTGCAAAGGTCAACAGACAGACTGGACATCAACTGGACATGAAACAGAAGTCAAATTCAAGGAAGTCATTAACATCTTTTTCGTCAACGCGGACAATCTTGCTCCGAATACTACGTGTTCAGCTGCTGTCACGCAATCGTCTTGTGCAACGTTTCTTTGCTTCTTTCGTGCTTGAAGTTAGTTTTATATACAGGGAATCATAATTGGAACCATAGCCATTAGCTCTACACACATTTTGGACACGCTAAAATGGCAAAATCCGGAAAATTCGATCGACAGCATCAAGAAAGTCACCGTGACTGTAATTAACCCTGGGGAGCCAAAATCCACGGAAGCGGTAAAAACAGCGAACTGAAAAGAGTTTTAAATTCAGTGTACCAATTTCAACTCTGGCTTAAGATATCTTCCTATGTATGGTGAGTAACATGCAAGTTGTTTTATTTTTAAAGTTTTCCGGACCCCTGAGAAACGGGCTTTTTAAAATGGGTAGTTTTTCGAGTTTTGAAAATGTCGCGAAGTGTGCATTCTTTCTTTGCCCACAAAACGTGTCGGAGGTACAGTGAACATTGTTTGACATACCCATTAAAATTACCAAAGGACATGTGTTATATTGATGTGAAATGGCATCTATTGCTTGAACATATGGAGAGATACAGACCGCTAAAGTTGACCTAAAATCACAGTTTCACTATGCTGCTGAGGGCATTTTTTTTGAGGGGGTGGTCTGTTCTCGAAAACAACAAAGTCAATCAACAAATGAATGTTACCATGGTAACCAGTCGGGTAAGTCCTACAACCAACATAAATATGGTGAAGATCGGCCGACCCCCTTCTTCCAACATTTTTCAGATTTGCCCGGTTTTCTCAGACATGCACTCTTAAATTTAGTAGCTTTTGTTGTAGGTGAATAACTCGATAATGGTACATCGCTAGTCCGTGCCGTACAAGTTATTTGCCGACCTTGCAAATCTATTGATACGACACCATTACGTGCTTAAAAAGCCGCTTGCTGACTTGGCTTTTCTGCTACTTCTTTGTTTTAGGGTTTTCAAATGTAGGTTACTTTTAAAAATAGTTTTATGAACAATGGACATTTGGGTTAAAAATATGTTTTGAAATTTACTTTTGCTGAGCTCAAAAGAATTTCGCTTTACACTTTCATTATGTTCCTTTGTGTTGAACACTTGTACCTTACGTATACCAGTATAAGAACCTAGTTTGCAATTGTTAGTTGGATTACATCGTTTGATTACATCGTTGGATTACATCGTAAAGTCACAAGTCAGGAATAAACGCTGTTGGAACCGCAAGTCAGGTTTCTTGATCGTCTTCCTGTTGCGTACCAGTTCGTGGTTTGATCCCGTACCTACCGAGAGAGACGGCTCTCCTTTGCAAGCGAGTTGCCCATTTGAGTTAGTTTTACCCCGTTATCAAGCGCCGATTCCCCTAAAGGCTTTCCTTAGTCCGACACCGGCAAAACCTTCCGTCACACCGGACCAGAAAAAGGCTTTTAAAAATACTGCGGTCAGGAATCACGCATGTTTGATTACTTTAGTACAAACGTTATAATCTGTGTTTAACAGAGAAATTGGTTGCAAGTTTTTCAAGTCTAAAGCCTGGGGCAAACGTCGAATCTTAGTCGAACTTAATTCGTCGAACCTATGAATTTTGAAATAGGTGCATGAATAGTGCGACGGTTGCCGCAATTAAGTGCGACTCAAATTAATTGGTTCGACTTCAGCATAAGTTCGACTTGCCAAGTCGGATAATGCGACAGTGGTTCGGCGTTTCGGCAAACGCCGTTCTAAGCACGCGCTGAACCCAATTCATAAATCATGCAAATTACAAAATAATTGATTCAAATGTGATGGACTGCGCAAACGTCACAAAAATACCGACTCCCCCATCTGCCAAACGCTATCGCCCCCTGACGAGCATGCGCTGTACAAAGGCAATTTCACGACCAGGCGTGCGTTTCTGGAAGCTCCCGAAGCCTTTTCGTGTCCGAAAGCAATTTTTTAAATGTAGTTTCTAACGAATGGCGTTGAAGTTTTTAACCCACAAATCAGTTAAAGTTGTGTAGTAAACGTAAGAGTTTATTGCTTAGCTTTCAAAATCCACAAAAACATTCTGCACGTAACACAGCTTTTCGGGTCCGAAAAGTTTTCGGGACTTTCGAGAAACGCACGCCAGGAATGGCGAGCTATCGAAAAAAAATTGCTGATATCGCACAGCGTGATGGAAATGTGTTTTTCGTGTTTCACGAACACTAAATATAAATGCTTGAGATGCGAATTCCCAATTTACAATTCACTTGGAGCAATAGCTGTCGTCTCTGATACACTGTTCTCAGAGCTGTATGTAATGCGAATCTTCTCTTTCTATTTTTCGCAATTAAATACCAAAGAAAGGCCCGACGAACACTGTATTTCAGCATTTCGCTAGCAAGTCCCAGCAGTAACTAGCCACGCATCGAGTGAATAGCACGGGGCCACGTGCTTATTCCCGTGTTTTAATGAAGTGCAACTTGTGAAATAGGATCAACGCAGGTTCGACGTTTGCTACCACGCTGGAATTAAGTCGACTCTTTGTCCAACCTATTTTTAATAAATTCGACGCGACTTAGATTCGACGTTTGCCCTAGGCCTAACTTGTCGTTCTTCTTGTAAAGCAAGCGGATAATTCCTTGACGTTGTGTGTCAGAGATTGATCCGTGTTTAAAAGAGTAATTTAGTAAATCGTGACTTAATAGACCCTAGCCTGCATGACAGGCGCTTTATGAGCCAAGCGGGACGAGCAAAGTATTTCGCGCGAAGCGCGACACGAGCGCGAAGCGCGAGACGAGGGGAGGAAAAAAAATAAGCGCCTGTAGACAGTCCATTGTTCTGGCTCTTCCGCCCACCAACTCCCACCAATATTAACTGACCGCAATGATTTGGAAATAACCAATCAAAACACGATCTATATCGCAAGTTATGGAGATTTGAGAGTAGATAAGGTAATATGTGGTGTAGGAGAAGTAAATTCGGATGTGTGTAGGCTAATAAATTGATTAAAAGGTTGTTTGTGTAAAGGGTATTCGTTTATAGCGGTGTGGGAGGAAAGCGTGAAGGGTGAATTGTCTTGTGAGCGTTTAAAGAGGTTTTGAAAGACACTGACCTATTTCTATAGTAAGTGAAGGAAAAAAAAAACGGCAAACTGATCCTTACGGCAGAAAAACAGAAGCAGAAGCAGAAGCAAATAAAATAAAATAAAAGTGGAATATAATAGTGCCCAATATTTCGCTTTGCAAAACAAAGCTTCTTCAGGGGCTAGCACTATAAATGATTACAACTGTAAAACCGTTATACAAGTGGTTTTGAAAAGGAATATCCTAAAAGCTGGACTGGACCCTGGACTCTGGACTCTGGACTCTGGACTCTTCCCTTTATTTTTTTTTTAAATTTATTTATTTATTTTTTCACCCCGGAAAAAAAGACCCCCCCCCCCCCCCCCCCCAAAGAAAAAAGTTAAACAATTCAAACAAGTGTCATCTCAATATTCTGGCATAAAAAAAAATCGCAACATCGATAGACTGAATCGATACACTCCCGCCAAAAGTCCCAAAGCGGAGTTGGGTGGTAATTGGAGTAGGTGCAAAAAAAAGAAGGATATAATATAGGAAAGGATCGTCTGTAACGACTAAACGTTGAGTTGTGCTGGCGACATTTCGAGATAAAAGATAGGCATCACTTTATACCTACCAACTCACACGCATTATGCGTGTCACACGCCTGCAAATCGAAAAAATCGATCACACGCATACAGGAAAATTTCACGAGACAGGCGTGATCTCGGCAAGATAGCGCCTAGATTTCGAGCTTCCAATCGCGGTAACCTTCGGAAATAATCGGGTTTCTTTTTCCATTTCTCAACTCTTCTAACTATGGAATGCCTCAATACAAAAGATTTAACAGCACCCGACTTGGTCAACTGGGAAACCATGCAATGTCTCTTCTTCAGTTTATTGTGTGTATTTTTTTTTTATTGTTTTGTTAAGGAGACAAAGAAATAAGACACGTCGAAAACTTGTCATCAGGTTAGTTAATGCTTGTTATCAGATTAGTTGGTAAAAGTTCGCAAGGCCTTTGCATGCAAGTGTTTCTTGTTGAAATCTCTTCATTTTTTTTTTCATTTTTTTGGGGGGGATTTGCGAAAAAATTGTATGCATAAATGAATTAGCGATTACTGATAACTTTTCTTACTTTTCTTTTCCCCCCGCACGAGACAATCTTTTGTTGCTCGGGGAAGAGACTCCAGTACTATACTGTACCATAAAAATATTTTGTACGTGTGTTTCAAATCACCGAACATCTTATGTATTTCGCCTGCCGATAATGAATATTTGAAGTCAATTTCAAGTTTGTTCGCCGCCCTGTTTATCTTATGTTTATCTTATGTATTTCGCCTTCAAGTACAGTTTGTTCGCCGCCCTGTTTATCTACTCAGCGTCTGTGCGCTCGTAATTTGTTAAGATTGGCAGCTGATAAGAGCTTGTGAATAGAGAAATTTATCTGTTCTGTGCTTCCGATGATTTAAATCATGGTACAGGATTGTGTAATGCAATCACGTTCGCACGCCAAATGCCTTTATTTAATAAAAAGTTGGGGTCGGGTCGTTCGATGGCGTTTGTTATTTAATGTAGCAACTCCCTCCCCCCTTCCTTCCCCGTTCTTTCAACTTTCGCAACGAACTCGCGCGGAAACACTAGATTCAATGCCGATTTGCGATTGATTGGCGAAGTGATATCCCTGCCAATTGCCGAAGATTCCCAAAGATGTTTCGACGACTTCCGAACATTGCCGAAGATTTCCGAAGATGTTCCGATTATTTCCGAAGGTTACCGAATGTCGCGGTTGGAAGCTCGGACTTGCCGATATCACGCCTGTCTCGAAACACGACCTGACCTTTTAGCTTGTTATTAGCATTCAAACGCAACATTTAGCGCCGCTCACTGGACTATTTTGGGTGGAAATTTAATTTAATTTTTCACGTTAATGGTTAAACGTGTGACATTTTCCTGTATGTGTGTGATCGATGTTTTCGATTTGCAGGGCTGTGACGCGCATAATGCGTGTGAGTTGGCAGGCATAAAGCCTGGGGGGGGGAGGGGGGGAGGGGGGTACTCTGCAAATTTTTGGGTGGGGGTGTGCCGCTGGGACTCTGAGACCCTTAACCTATAATAGACCATTTTAGCTGCATTTTGCAACCCTATACTAGACTAAACACCGAAAAACCCTACCCTATCCTAGACGTATTCCAGACTCGCTATTTTCCAGAAACTTGTTCACTATCACAGTTATTAGATAGTAAAAATGTCAGTAAAAATGCCGTACTGCTCGCCGTACCGATCTTAAATGCCATTTGCCAGTAAACCTTGTCTAGATTGAAGGGCGCGATCCATTCGACCAAAATTTCCGGAAATTCCGGTACAAAATCGAATGGAACAGTAATTTTCGAAAAATTCATTTCGGAAATTTTGGTCAACCTCTCGAGGTTGTCCCGTTTTCCGGAAATGTGGAATTTCCGGAAATTTTCCGTTCCATTTGGCATTTCCACCCGGTGCGACGATTCAGCCGTGGTTGTTGCCTCGTGAAAAGCTACAACATGGTGACGCAAGGAGATTTTTATTATTGTTGCATCTGTTTCTTCACGTTTGACGGTTTAGAATTCTTTCTTCGATATGTTTTTCGATTATTCAGGAAATATCGAACCTGCCGCTCAAGTACGTTGAAAATAAAGATGAATGAACTTGAGCAATACGCTTATACAATGCTCGAACTTCTTTGTATACGAATTCCCGCCAGTTGTGAATATTCCTTGTTTGTGGAACTGAGTTCGTGTTCTTACTATGAAAATAAATTTACTGTTTTTATACGTACTATGGAAGAATTACAGCAAGTCTCAACAACATCACCTGCTAAAGAAACGAGATCGGTTCATTCAAGTGGAAAATACCGTTCCATTCGACATATTAAAATTTCGGAAATTCAATCCGGATTTTTTGGTCGAATGGATCGCGCCCGAATTCTTCACGCAACTGATCAGTTTCGCGTAAAACGATACCCTATTCTAGACCAAAAATCTCTGATAACTATACCCTATCCCAGACTAAACTGCCTGAAAACCATACCCTTCACAGCGGCACATACCTATATAGCTCATATATGGGAGTACCCCCCCCCCCCCCCCTCCGGGTATAAAGTGGTGCCTATTTAGTTTATCTCGAAATGTCGCACGCACATCCTTTTTTTTTTTTTTGCACCTACTCCAACTCCGGTTTGGGACTTTTGGCGGGATTCTATCGATTTTCCGATTTTTTTTTTATGCCAAAATATTGAGATGACACTTGTTTGAATTGTTTAACTTTAATTTTTTTGGAGGAGGGGGGGGGGGGCTTTTTTCCGGGGGGGGGGATAAATTTTTAGGAGGGAAGAGTCGAATATGATTGGTGAAGGGTTTGACAGGTGATAAACTAAACTGACTAGTGATAAGAATGTTAATGAAGTTCGTCGCGTCTGTTGATTCCAAGTGGTTCTAACGTCTTTGCTTTGTCTATGAGAAATGCTTCACGCGCTTTTCGTAGCTGGTATTAATAGATTAAAAAGGGTGAAACCCGTACGAAAAATTATAGCCGGAATGACATAGCGAGTATTCGGCCTGAAGTGATTTTTACGGCCTGTATTGAATGAGACAAATACGCCTAAAACGAGCCATTCTTCTTGGTCGGGGGCGCTCAAGCGGGTTTTGGGGCGTGAGCGCGTAGCGCGAGACACGAGCGCGAAGCGCGAGAACAAAGATGTCTCGATTCTGCAGAGAAGAGAGTTTCTACACTAGATAGAGCAGCCTAAATTAGTGGAAAACTTTCTGCTTGTAATACATGCAGAATTTGGGAAAGTATTCCCTCAATTTTGTTGGATGATATTGATCATTTGCAATCTGATATTTCAACGAATTATGCTGATGGGACCGTTTCCAATAACCAAGGGTAGACATCTGCCGTTGGGATCTCTAGTCTGTTGGGAAAAAAAAGATGATTTATGTCATATCATAACGCCCCGAAGAGTGAGAAGAGAGAATTTGAAGTGAGCAATTACATTGTACATGAAACATTAATGAAACGTGATTTTCTTCTATCATTCATTGTTCTTTCAGTGATAAGATTTGCTGCTAAAAGCATAATCAGTTTTGAATGACACACGCTGGAAAACTTCAATTTTAATTAAATGAGAAATAGAACATGATCTTTATATCAACAATCACTTTGACCGAGGTCATGTCAAGGATGCAGTAATGCATTTGTTAAAGATGTTATGGCTCACATGTTATAAGCTTATTTAGTATTTTGTGAAAGAAGGGGTGCGTGACTCAGACAAAGTTTCCTGTCCGCTCAAAGGCTTTGTATGAGCGTGACCCGGCGCGGGGTAGGGGGGGTACTCCCTTATATGACCTATACGGGGACGTGCCGCTGGACAGGGTATGGTTTTTGGCATTTTTGTCCTGAACAAAACGCGAGTCTGTCCTAAACAGGGTATGGTTCCTGTTAACGTAGTGCTTGTGGTGACTTCCCTTGTCGTGATTAGCATATTCATACGAAGGCGTTTTCGTTTCAGATCCGTCTACTATTTTTTTAAAGCTCAGATTAATAACCACGTACGAGTCGTGTCCTAGACAGGGTCCTAAAATAGAGGGTGTTGTTCTACACAGGGTAGGTATTTTCGTTTCGTTTTTGTCCTAAACAGGGTCAGGGTCTCAGACCCTCAGCGGCACCCCTATACCCAAATATTGGTGATGATGCTTTGGATATGAAATTTACACCCCTAAGCGAGACGACGAGCATCCCCGCCCCTTTCATATGGGAGTCCCCCCCCCCCCCCCGGGTTTCGACGGTGATCGGAGACTAAAATTGATGGTTTTTGAGAGGCGCGCTACGTAGAAACATCCGTTATGTTGCTTCAGTTTTTTCACATGGTTTGACCATGTTCTCTCTGGCAGATAGTTTTGCAACAGTAGCATGATTTTCTCAACTGTTTTGTTCATTGTGTATGGCATAAGCTGTACACGAGGACAGGGTCATATCCGGAGTTTAAAACCAAGTGGACATTACTCAGTCAGGTTAGTTACTCGAACTTGTTGCTACACTGTGCTGACGATCCGCAATAACGGCAAAATACCTATCCGCAGTTGCATTTAAACTTTCGGTTTGGTCTCAATCATGCCATTGTTGCGTTACTTTTTCTACGCAGTTGTCAGCCCTTGCTTCTTATAGTACCCCCGGCGGGGGGGGGGGGGGGGGGGGGTACTCAACAAAGTTTTGTACGGGGATGCTCCGCCCCAGGGTCCAAACCCTTACCCTTTCATATACCGTTTTTGACAGAAAAGGTACCCCTTTCATATACCTTTCATTGAAAATGGTACCCTTTCATATACCTTTCATTGAAAATGGTACCCCTTTCATATAGCCTTTATGTGCGTCTGTTTGATATATTTTGAAAGGCGCTTTTTATAACACTTAGATGGCGGTTTTCCCTACTTTTGTTGTACTTCAACTCGTGTTTACGCTGCCTTTTCCTGATTCTTCGTGAAATCCCTACCCTTTCATATACTTCAACTCGTCAAATCCCTACCCTTTCATATACCTCCAGCCTCAAAAAGGTACCCCTTTCGGGCGGAGCATCCCCGTATAGCCCATTATAGGGAGTACCCCCCCCCCCCCCGGGATAGTACCGTCGAAAGGGCCGAGACGGCCTGAATTCGTTTCTTGCTTGTAGCAGGGCGAAAATAAATAATTTGAAAAAAAAAAAAAGAATTGTGTATTTCAAACATGTGTACCAAAGCCTTTTGACAAGCAAAAAATAAAGGAAAACTATTTTTGGTCGCAAAATCGAGCGGACCGCTTTTAGCGGGACTGCCACTTAACGCTAACAGATAGCCTGCATAACAGGCGTTATTGGGACGCTCAAGCGGGTTTTAGGTCGCGAGCGCGTAGCGCAAGACACGAGCGCGAAGCCCGAGACACGCACGGGGAGGGAAAAGAAAAAATAACGCCTGTAGACACGCTATTGTTCGGTCTCTTCCAAACGTTCATCTGGCGAACGTAAATGTCTATTGGCTGATTTGTACCACGTGATGCATGTTGTCGAAATGTGAGATCAAGATGTGAGAAATCTAGCTGTTAGAACGAAGATGGCGTTGAGTCTGGAGAAAGCTATTTCAAAAGCTCTATATATCCTGTATTTAGAATATCTAAAGAACGAATTGCGAACAGCGAGAATATACAAAAAGGAACCACTTACATGCATTAGAATTACTAAACAGCTAACATGCTGGGGATTCAAATATTTCAAACCGGATGCGGGATGCAATCTTGACGCCATACGTCTGACAATGGAGGTACTGCCTAGCTCCGAGAAACACGAACCCAACACGAATAAGCTTTGAGGAGCTAAAAACAATTGCAAGATGCCACTATAGACCGTGGCTATCGCATAATACTTGGATCTTATACTCTTTTAGTCGTGATGAAGAAAAACTATCTCGCGAGTTATGCTAACCGCAGACTTGCGCTCGCAATTAAATCACGGACTGAGAAATGAACTGATCCTATTAATTAAAAGCAGCGAATAATTCCAACTTAAGCGGC
This sequence comes from Cladopsammia gracilis, assembly GCA_022457155.1. NCBI lineage: Eukaryota > Metazoa > Cnidaria > Anthozoa > Scleractinia > Dendrophylliidae > Cladopsammia > Cladopsammia gracilis. The sequence continues at coordinate 92,249 of JAJGOT010000878.1, read as the reverse complement.
CACTACTGATCTTGCAACTCTTTCAAAGTGAGCCAAAAAAACTCCACTGTTATGCCGAGAGCTATCAAACAAACTAATTATTCCAAACGATTCAGGAAAGCGTAAATTCCTCCTGTCAGTATCACAGCAAGAGATTTTTTCCTAAGATCAAAGAAACGAAAACTTTTAGAACAACAGGCCTGTTATATCTTTATTTTGATCCAAAAGGAAAAAATCTGTCAGGCACTTACCTGGGATAGACTTATTCTAAAGCTGACGAGCAGGATTTGGGTTCGGCCTGTCACCTTTTATAACAACTTGTGTTCATTCCTTGAAATCCACGTCTTTGAGTAATCGAAAAAACTGGAACGGTAGTACTTTTTTTCTGGAAAACCAGGATTACCACAAAATCTTCAAAAGGAATTGCAAACCTTTGGACCATAAACTTTTGTTGGAGTGCACAACATCGTCGCGAATCCTCACGTCCACGGAATTTTATGCAAACAGATTTGGCGCCTTCAGCCATGCTTGCCGCGAATAATATTAAAATGTTTTGATTGGTCGCCGTAATTATATGCCTGTGAGAATGTCTGATTGTTGTCTGTCAAGTACGAAAGCAGGTAGCTTAAGCGATTTGGCAATTAATTTTAGCCAATAAGAAGCCAGTTGTGGTCATTTATCAGACAAGGCTGTCAAATTGGAAATAAAAAGCGTTCTATTTTCATGCCTCTCTCGTCGCATATTTGTGTCTTGTTGTACTAAATGTGGTCCAACCAAATTACAAAGAAACTGGAACGATTGCATCTAAATACGAAGTATTCTCGCCAAATATTTTAAGGTAGTAGGTGCCGGCGCTCTCATTGCGTCAATAGTGGCGCAATTTCTGCGAAAAATAGCTCAAGACGACTTCAATATGGCTTTGCATGCGTGGGGCCAACGCTCACGGTTTCTTTCGGTGACTATGGCTCCTGGCAAAATATGTTGTTGTTGCTCATTTATATTAGATTCGGCATATGTGGAGGGGCGTAATTTGAATGCATTATACAATGGATTTACTTTTGCGCACAATTAACGTTAATGTCCCTTTTTTAGTAGTCATTGGAATACTGAATCATTGCTATTACGGTTTGATTTATGAAAGAGTTATTTCAATTTTAAATGGGTATTAAATGTTAAGGTGTCATGATTATGTAATAGTATGTTAGAAAGGTAAGATTTTGCCGATTAAGCTAACTAAAAAAATTTCGGCTTGATTATGCAAGAGTTTGGATTTGGCTTTTGTTCTGTCGGTTTTGGAATATTGAATCATTGCCATATGAAGCACTCATCAGTCAAATATTTCAATAGTATTGCAGGAGAAAATCCAGATGATATTAAAGTTTTGAAAACAGCTCCAACTGGGAAAGCTGCTTTCCATATTAAAGGCAATACATTTTACACACGACATTCAAGTTTTCCAGTTTCAACCATGTTTGAATTTAGAAATAATGAGACAAAAAGATGCCAAAAAAATTTGCAGAGCTACTTAATCGCACGAGAAAGGGAAAACATACTAAACATGATATTGCCATTTTAAATCGAAGAGTTCTTACACAGCAAAAAAAGCATTTTTGCAAATGAGTCAAACTGACTCATTTTTTGAGTAAAGTAAGCATTTTACTCGATATTTTGAGTTAGTTTACTCAAAATTTGAGTTAAATATTTAACCCAACATAGCGAGTTCAAACTACTCCTTATTTTGAGTAAATCAAGCGGGAGTCACTTTTACTCAAACTTACGAGTAAAAACTTACTCACCGCAGTGAGTAAGTGTTTCTTACTCAAACTCAAAATATGAGTTAATTCATAACCCAATATAGTGAGTTCAAACAACTCTTTATTTTGAGTGAACTCAGTGGAGCAGTCACATTTACTCAAACGTGAGTAAAAGCACACACATAAGAGTAAATAAGTATGAAAAAGAACGCTGCTAAAACTTCTGTCCGATTAGAGGTCATCCTGGACTATGTGATTTTCAAAGAACTTTAAACCCGGCGGTGAAGAGCACACAGCTGACAGAGCATTTTAATATTTTGTTATTTTAAATAATTATTTGCCAAAACAACTGAAATTGAAGGTGTTTTTAAAGCCTGGATTTACGAAAATAGGAATCATTTCCAAATAACAAGAGACTCAAAAAGAAATGCCTTGATAAATTCGTAAATCTGTAAGTGAACTGTTAAAAAATAATGTGAAAATCGAAGCAATTTTTTCCACTCGGCCGCTCGACCGAGAGGTCTTGGGTGCGAATTGATCATGCGCAAAGAGAGTCATTCCCGGCGGGCAGTTCGTGATTTTGGCGCTTCTTTCAAGGAACCGTTCTGTGTATCTTGCGCTCGTTTTCAGCGCTCAAAACTTCACTTGCTTTGAAAGGACAGCTTGTGATCTGAGCCTTTTTCTCGTTCCACGTTTTCTAAATAAGCTGCATGTATGCAATGTTTTTACGACATATCAACGATCGCTATGCATACGATTGCTTCCATCGTACAAGCATAGCCAATTCCAGTTTGTCCGCCATGTTGGCTTCTTCAAAGCCCCACCAATTCAAGCGCTTCATTCTTACTGTCCATGCGATCCCAAAGGTAAGTAAACTTACGTTAAAAATGTAATTATATAAACCACTTGAAATATTATTTTTGTTTGCCTGCACCGAAGATTTTCTGCGAATTTCATGGTTCTGTCTTGGTGGATTCACAGTCTTCACAGGGGATTTTGCATTGTATTCTGTGTAGTCTATTGTTTAGTCTTGTTTTGGTCTTTGTATATCGGTACATCGGCCAGGACAGAACCAATTTCAGCCTGTTCATTTAAATAAATAAATAAGCTTATAAGAAACTAAAGCTAAAATTATAATATTCCTTTATCTTGTTATTCTGTTCAAGTGATGTTGATTTTACAGTATTATTTTCTTTTTATTTGCTGGGGCCATTGGTCATCCATGCTTAGGAAACCATATGGGCATAAGACCATTGACTTTGGATGTCAAATCCTTGTCCACCGATAGCGCAAAACTGCGAAAAAAGTTTTCAATCTGACTAATAATTGAAAAAAGCTAAGATTACAGTTACAGACTTCCAATTACACTGTACACAACTTGGGATGATGCAGTAAGATTCCGATTCACTATGTACATGTACAGTGTTCGGTAATTTCAATGTCATCAAAAATGACAGATTTCACTCTCTGTGCATGCAGTGCATTTTTGGTGACTCGGCTATAAAGTGTTACAAAATATGACAAGTAATTGACCTAATAAACAAAAAATGTTATTGAAAAGAAGTATACAATTCTTGTAGACCTCAAGCAAGAAATTTAAGATTTCATAAGTGAATCTTTCAATGGCATGTTTGGAGCCTGAGTTTTGGTCTTATCGTGCTGTAACCCAGCTATTGAGTAAGGTTGCATTCGCTGCCTTTTACTTAATAACTTACTCAAGTGTACCTCAACGCTTGTTAGTGAGAACTATGAGGCGAGGACAAGGCAGTATAAATTTATGTTGATGCAGTTTCTGTTGTTATGTTGGGTGGTATTCACTGCCCTTTACTAACACCCCTTTTGAGTTGACTTTGACTCGCTCATCAAAGGGGAGAAACATGAATTTATACCTGATAAATTTTATTTGCCAAATTAAAGATATGTCATTCCAAAAAAAAAGAAATGCAGATTGGTTGAATTAATAACTGAACTTAAGCAAGAGATTGAATAGTGTTCTCCACAAAAGAAGCCTACTCTGCCATGCTTGAAGAAAGCTTCTCGGCACCCACTGCTGAAGGCAGAATTTGAAGTTATGGGTTCACCAAAGACACAATTCGCGACATCTACATGCTTCCGTTCAAAATCTTGAAAGAACCGAAATTGATTATGTTCCAAGTTAAAGTTATTCACAATATTTTACCCACTCAATCCAGCCTTTTTCACGCATGCATAACTGATAGTGAAGTCTGTCCTTTGTGTAACCTTGAGAATCAATCTCTAAGACACATGCTACAATCTTGGTCAGAAGTTTCGGGACACTTAACCTTTTTCCCCACAAATTGCCTTTGTCGTTACCTCCCCCTCCCCACCCCCAATACAATGTTGAGTTTCATGCATATAACCAAGCCACAATGTCTCAACTTTGTATTGGGGGGGAGGGGGGACTAGGAAATGGAACGATAGTTTCTCTCGTCGAAAATAATTGTCATTGTATAGTATTTTCTTAAGTGTCCCAAGCTATTTCGTCCACGGTTGTCCGAAAGAGAATTTTGAAAGAGGCAGGTCCGTCGCTTGAAAAAAAGCCTTTAGCAGCATAAATAGAGAGCCGGTGGTGGCAGCAGCTGCCGCAAGTGATCATGAAGGTAAGAACTATATTTTTGGGTCACATTATGCACAGTTTTTGGGTGTTTTTCAATTCAAAATTCAAGCATCGCATTCTGTGAACTTTGTATAGTTTCTGTTTGAGTCATAAGAAGCGCAAATATGGAACTGTTCCTATTACTGATAAAAAACACGTTGTCTATATGATGAAAGAAGCGTCTTTTTTCCACTAGCAGTGAGATTTAAAAGAAAAAAGACGCCTAAATGTTGAAAACATACACATTTGTGTTAGCACCGGAAGTGCCGTGTGAACAGTTCTCGGCTGAAATTCGACAGTACTCACATGAATTCTCAAGCCTAACAACTGAAAATGTGCGCGTTTACTAACGTTTTCTATTGCAATATATGAGAAATAGTCTATTCAATGTAATTACATTCAAAACTCCCGAAGAGTTGTTGAATTTGTAATTTTATCAACAGTACTCACTCATAACCAAGATGAGAAATATTTGATTTCTTGTTTACTTTAACGCTAATATGCTGAGTACTGTTGAAAATCGAATAAAACGTGCAGTACTGATACAGACTACCTCCGTAAACAATTCTTCTAACAAGGTTAAAACATTTTAACTGCTTTCGTGGCTATCTTTCGGTGCCCGAGCAAGAGAAAAGAAGAAAATGCTGGTGAGTACTGTTGCCGAGTACTGTTGTCCTTACTCATTAATAATGACACGTGATGTGCGTGACTTTAAATCCGGTTTCAAATTTCCGGTAAGCTAGCATGTTAAATTGTGTTTGAAAGAAAACGAAACTCTTTCAATTGAAGCGTGAATTTAGGCTCATAGAGACAAAAAATAGTGAGTCTTTTTCTTTTTTGGGGGTTCTTGCAATAAAAATCCGTTTACAAGCTTACCCATGTAGAGCGTTTGCTTGGTCAAATAGGCATAACATTTATTACAAATTCATCATTTCTCTTCTTAGAGTGATATGGTCATCATTGGCCATAAGCTCCACTTTAAAAAGTAAAAGACGGATTGCATTATATCAAACCAAGACCTGTTTCTCTTACAATGTGACTAACATATAACTTACCCACCCCTCCCCCCATATTTTGTTATGTCACGTTTATTTTTCTAATGCTAAACACCCTAATGCAAAGTTAAACCATTAGATCTGCACTTCAGTCACAATATGTGGTTATTTTCTAGCGAAAATGAGCAATTTAAACAGAAACGCATTCCGACAATCTTGGTCAGAAGTTTCGGGACACTTAACCTTTTTCCCCACAAATTGCCTTTGTCGTTACCTCCCCCTCCCCACCCCCAATACAATGTTGAGTTTCATGCATATAACCAAGCCACAATGTCTCAACTTTGTATTGGGGGGGAGGGGGGACTAGGAAATGGAACGATAGTTTCTCTCGTCGAAAATAATTGTCATTGTATAGTATTTTCTTAAGTGTCCCAAGCTATTTCGTCCACGGTTGTAGTTACTTGCAGTGTATCCTCGTCATTTTGGACTTGCTTTTCTAACTGGTGGCAAGAAAAATTTAATGAAAAACTGACCTTACCTGAAAAGACTATTTTATATGGATGCCACAAAGAGTCAAACAATTGGAAAGTTCTGAACTACTGTTTGATTGTCGCCAAATATGTTTTTGCAACAAGCGTACGCAGCGGCATCCTAGATTTCGACAGTTTTCTTTTGCGCCTTAATAACAAAATTGATATTCTACGCACCATAGCTTTTAAATCTAACCGCTTAAAGGACTTCAAAAAAACATGATCCAAACTTCTTTAACTAAGTGAATGTTAGTGCAACTCCCTTAAGATACATTCTGTTAACCTACATTGTACTTTTTAATTTATTTTTTTTTCTCTTTTTGCATATGTATTGTAATGCATTTTTGTATATGTATTGTAATTATTATTTCTTTTTTGTTTTCTTTTTTCAATATATTGTAAAACTTTGTATTTACTATTGGTATTAAAATAATAAAAAAGAGAGATTGAATAGTTGTTTGGAGGTTGTATACAGCACTTCAACTTGGCCTCAATTTTGATAGCCTTCAATTTCTTCCAAAAATATAAATGATTGTACATTTGTATGTACAGGTCAAAAGTAATAAACAGTGGATTTTGGTTGACATTCCACATGACAGAGTAAACCTGTTGACAGTGCCTTAAATACAGCACATACTGTACATGTAATTATTTAACAGAAAAAATCAAATTCTACTATATGCACATGTACACATATAATAATTGCATCTCCTTAAGAAAGTCTTGATATACATGTACAAATATAAAGACCATAGGGGCTCAAATTCTCTTAACAATTAAATCTAGGGTGCCCAGCACTTTAACTTTGTGTTAGAAATTACACATGTAGTAAATATATCTTACTATATTGTACATGGAAAAGGGGCAATCAATAACTTGATTCTATGAAATGCTTACTGTACTTAGCTGCCAAAAGCATATTAATTGTTTTTTTTTTTTTTTATCATAACTGAATGCAGTGCAGAAAATTTCCAGCATAACTCCATAACATTACATTGTTTGCACATGTACACTTTCATCATAAATCACAAATTATACACTGTAGTTCATAAGATGCTGGTAATTTTCACAAATACCGTGAAGATGTAGCTTGATGCAGGGAAAACACACTGTACAGTTTGTGTACTGGTATTTGGACTTTACCAAAGAATCCACCACATTAAATTAATGTACAATGTGGTGTGAAGATTAAATTATTTAGGTTGGAAAACTCAAGATTGAGAGCACTTGCCAGCCTTGAAGCAAGGCTCAACTTGGCCAGATTTGAAATCACTTACCCGATTACTCCCTGAATTGTACTCCCCTCAGTCCAATTACTATTACATGTATTTATAGGATCAGATTTTTGTGGCCAGATTATTACAGGATTCCACTGTATTATTATATGGAAACTTACTCACAGTGCATGTAATCCTTTTTTCTTCTACAGGATGGAATTTTTTAGGGCTGATGGTTTTACTTAGGATGTACATGTACATAAAATTATTTAATATACCATGTACAGAAAATTTGAACTAAGGGACAGTTCATTATTTATGGGGATGACTGGGTCAGCAAGTAACACAGCTTTTTTGTTATTCTTTTTAAAACCCGTCATAAAATCATGTCAGAATTCCAAAGCCTGTCTATGTGCATCATTAATTATTTTTTCAAAGCCCATTCAAATAAAATATAAAACTTGACATTAAGATTTTAATGGGGTACATGTACATTTCTCAGTACAACTGCATTTCTAACTATTATTTTTTAGAAAGCTAACTGGTTTATTGTTCATTGTATATTACATGTATAATTAAGACATTTTCAAACCCCAGTCATTTTGGCCCAAAAAGAAAACTAAAAGCATGTCGTTACGAATAAAAAAATTTCTATGGTCACTTTTTTATTGACCCGGTCATCCCCATAAATAATGAACCGTCCCTAATAATAGACTGCCAGCAGTTTCCCCTCCCCCAACACACACACACACACACACACAAGCTGATTTCTGAATTACATATAAACAATTGCGAATCAATAACAGACTGTAAAATTTTCATTATTCCTTGAATTCCTGTTTCTGAGAGACAGAAAATACTGATTATTTATTTACATGTACATGTACATGTACCTGTTCATGCTAAAATTTGTTAATCCAAGATACACATGTATTTGAAATTGGACTTGGCATTTGCGATTTGTGGCTATCTATTGCATTATTCAAGAATTTGTTAGCATACTGGGCAATTTGTGATTGTAAATACAGTCAAACCTCTCTACAGCGGCCACCTTCGGACAGACCTTTCTGGCCGTTGTAGAGAGGTGGCCATTATCGGGAGGTTATCAATTACATGTAGAGGATTTGAATGAGTGAATGAGAAGGTGGGACAAGAAAACATGGCCGTTGTAGAGAGGTGGCCGTTATGGGGAGGTTATCAATTAGAGGATTTGAGTGAGTAAATGAGAAGGCGTGACAAGAAAACATGGCTGTTGTAGAGAGGTGGCTGTTATGGGGAGGTCATCAATTAGAGCATTTCAGTGAGTGAATGAGAAGGCGTGACAAGAAAGCATGGCCGTTGTAGAGAGGTGGCTGTTATGGGGAGGTTATCAATTATTAGAGGATTTGACTGAGTGAATGAGAAGGCGTGGCAAGAAAACATGGCCGTTGTAGAGAGAGGGTCTGTTATGGGGAGGTTATCAATTATTAGAGGATTTGAGTGAGTGAATGAGAAGGCATGACAAGAAAACATGGCTGTTGTAGAGAGGTGGCCATTATGGGGAGGTTATCAATTAGAGCATTTCAGTGAGTGAATGAGAAGGCGTGACAAGAAAACATGGCTGTTGTAGAGAGGCGGCTGTTATGGGGGGGTTATCAATTATTAGAGGATTTGAGTGAGTGAATGAGAAGGCGTGACAAGAAAACATGGCTGTTGTAGAGAGGTGGTCGTTAGTAGAGGTTCTACTGTAGTTAATTTCTTTCTTCATTGCTGTCTGTTGATTTGTACTGCATTCAAGAAAATAGTCAAAGTGAGAGGACCCAGCTCTCAAAAACTTGTCAAAGTTGGCAAATTGGTAGGTCAAAGGACCCATCACAGTGGCTTTCTTCTACTTCTTTTCCCCTGCTGTCTGCACTTCTTGCAGCTACCATATTTGTTTGTGTGCTTGCATACGTCTCGCTCTAAAAATACATTTTAGGAAAAGAAAGAGACTGCTGGCAGTTTACAAGTAAACTAGTAATATGTTAAAATCACTTTACAACTGGTCTGTACAGTTACAGCCGTTTTCACTGCAGCATGCAGACCCAAGTCTTTCAAACCATAATTCACTGGCTATGATTTGCCCATCATGGTCTGCCCATGATCAGATATAATTTTGTGAAGGAAATTCACACATAAACTGAGTTCACAGAGGAAAATTAATACTGACTAACTGAAATTTATATAAAAAAAACATCCATAAATATCTCATTGGGGTACGCAGAACCGTTTATGCCAAGCATGATTCACCAGTTATGATGCACCTGTCCTGATTCGCCCATCATTATTTGCTCATTGTCAGAAAAATTATAATGTTAAAAGAAAATTCACAGTTTTTGTGCTTTGTGGATGTTTCTATTTCAGGAAGTATTTTCTTTTTGAACACATTTTATGGGTGAATTCCTTCACCACTGTCTTATCTTAACCAAATCATTACAGGCCATGCATAGCCAGCGTACAGTCTGGGCTGAAATGACCATTTTGATTGGCACATGTACGGTTATGTACAGAAAATTATTATACATTTACATGCAAATCAACTAGCTCCAATTGTTTAACCCTCTCACTGCCAGAGTCAATAAATGAAGACATGAAAAGAAGACATGCAAAGTAATCCTATGGTGTGACCATGGCATGGTACTATTTTGTTTTTCAATATTATTTTTACAAAATGGAATTTGTGATTTTTCTAGAATTTTGATTTTTGGCACTCTTGGGAGTTAAAGAGTTAAAAGATGATCTTAAAGGGGCAGTGTCATGGAGAGTTTGGCCTTTTTTGGTCAAAGCTATGCTACAATACCTTTACTTGTTTACAAAATAATACTAAAACACCAAGAACAAGAAATCAAACAATTGTAGCCTGTGTAGCAGGGGTCGGGGAGAGAGATAAAGGAGGCCTACAATGAAGACCCCCATTTGTTCATTTCTGTGGATGCTGGCGGCCGCAAACTCTGATTGGCTCATTCGTGCTGTGTGGTAAACATAGCAAATTTCTGCGTGAAGTTATCCATGCATAAAAGCGCGTGCTAGTTTCTGATTGGTGGACGTATTGACAGTTGACGTAATTCAATTACAAGGAAATCGGCGGGCGAAATGGCCGGTTCTTATAGCAGGCATTCCTTCCCTTCTCCCCCTCTCCTTTTTCCTGCCCCCTCCCCCATCCCTGTTTACACCTGCCATGCAGGCTAACCAATGCTTGAAAGAGGAACAAATCATGATCTGTTGTAGCCTATTTTGGAAATTAAAATGTGAGAACTTGAAAAAAGTTAGTCTACAGATAAATTTTTTCAAGTTGCACTTCATTCAGATCCAGTAATTGTCTGTGACTAAGGACACTCATCAGCCAGCTAAAACAGGATGATAAATTTATCACAAAGCAGGACCATTGTTTTTCGGTTTCTGTTAATAAAAAACATGTTTTGTTTTTTGAAATGAAAAAATCCTTGTGACACTGCCACTTTAATCCAGAATTAGAGTAATTATTAACCAATGTCTTTGTTCCTCATGGTTAAAAGTGTCTGCTTTTCATGAAGGGGTTAATGTCTAGGTTTAATCATTTAGTGCTTTGTGCTCCATTTTCAGTGCTATTTTAGCTTTAGAAGACATAAACATATATTAACAACATTGAAAACATTGAATTTAGATGAGAGAAAAATATAATTTTAGATATCAGAATGTACCTGTAGAAATTGCTGTTCTTTAAAGACTTGTATAGGACAGTCAGGTTTTCACTTTATTGTTTAATGACAACAAGTTGACAGAATGAGTAAATTTGTATTTTGCTCAAAATTAAGAGTAATTTTCATTCATATACATGTGTATTTTTACTCAATACCTTGAGTTGTATTTAAACTCACTGTCTGAGTAAGTTTTTATTTTACTCAAAACATAGAGTACTATTTACTCATTTATTGAGTAAATGACTAGTTTACTCAAAATAAAGAGTCAGTATGGATGCATTTCTCTTGAGTAGTTTTACCCTTAATTTGAGTTAATTGTACTCAATAGCTGAGTACTTTTACTCATACTGCTGAGTAAGTTAACTCAATCTGAGTAAACTTACTCAAACCCATGAGTATTAATTACTCAACATGTCTGCTACAATTTACTCAATGTAATGAGTCACTGTGGATGCAACGATTTACTCAGTATTTTGAGTTCAGTTTACTCGGCTTTTTTTGCTGTGTAATGTAAAATCAAAAGAAAAAAATATCCTATGAATATTTCCTATTTATGTCCTACAAATGCACCAGTAGATGATCACAACAATGCTATTTGTAACATTCACTTACAACCACTCATTTCACAGTCAAAAACCGTTGATGAGCCTCCACTAGTTCTAACCACTTCTGCAGTCACCGGCAAATAAATTTTAAAGCCTTCATACCGTAGCCTTTACGTTCTTTATTTAGCAAGACTCCACTTTCTGTTCTACTGCAAAGTGAACTTCATCCCTGTTCATCCGTTGCTTCAATAACTAAATGTCTCGCGTAATAAAATGACATTATTGCCTTGTTCATAAAATCTTTGTCGCGTATGTACTCTTCGGAAAGATTGAACATTCGATTTTACCCCCCCCCCCCCCCCCCCCATCAATATTCTTCTTTTTTGTTAACCTCACGTTCTATATATATATATATATATATATATATATATATATTATAATAATATATATTTATTAGAACATTTTGCCTGTATAGGAGGACATTTGGTTAAGCTGTTTGGTTTACATTATATTACATTACATTACCTCATTACATTACCTTAAATTACAATAGTAAGTACGTTACATTACATTACATTACCTCAAAGTTTCTTTTTTTGTTATGATAGAGAACAAAATCCCCGTGTCCCATGAAGTCTACCCATCTCTCTCTAACAAAACAAAATCGTACGAATGTGTAATGTAATCCTCGTTTCACAAGGTGTACGAACTGTGTGGCGGTCAGTGTATTTTAAAACATATAGGAAATGTATGGAAATACAGACAAGTTCATATTACCACATGACATCACAAAAGAAATTAACAAAACCAGTGAAATAAAATAAAACTAATAGACACCGATGAAAAAAAAAACTGATTGCATTTTTAATCACTATTTACTCTACAAAACAGTGTTAATCTTATGGGTTGCGATGCTGGGAATCTGTGAAATCGGATAGATAGCGGTCAGTCTCACTAAACGGTGCTAAAATGTGTCGTAGGGTTAGAACGACAGCTACTAAAATGGACGGGAGCCAGAGAAAAACCTCTTTCTCAAGATGGCATAAAGATAACCCAAGCTACAGCCGGTTGACAGTACATATTTGTAAAGCCAACTGAGAACGCCTCTCCTTTGTATTTACAGTGGGAACACCGTTCGTTGATCAGTTGTTGGTGCAAAAATACATGAAAAAAATTTCCCCTTGTAAAAGCTGTCTTATGTTGTCGCGAGAATTTCAGAGTTCGAACCAATCAAATTATATTTATAAATATGCAATATTCATTTAATTCAGTAAAACGCCCTATAAGACGAGGGAGAAAAACGTAACAATGATAAAGAATGATAAATACAAACATACATAAACAAATGATAAAGACAAACAATGATAAAGATCGAAGAAGAAGAGAAAAAAAAAAGAATGTCTAAATATATTTCCTCCTGGTTGTCCCAGTTACTTAGAATTACAAATAATATAGATAAGTCAAATTATACCTATCTTGTGCATCAAGCAAACGGTAATGGGGATCGGTAACACTCCTGCATTTGTGGATCTGTTGTTCTTTCTGGAATACCTTAACCTGAAAATGAACCGTGAAGCATTGTTAACTAACAATGAAGTAATGACGAGCAAAAATAACGTTGATTGGATTTTATGTTTCGCATTAAATAAGAAACCAATTGCAAATGCCCTTATGTAATTTAATTTATTAGTAATAAATATAATGGGCGTTGTTTTTAAACGTTTGGATTCTTTGTAATTTGAAGGCTTTTATTTCCGGGACGTTTCAGAAGTGTGACGTTTTCAGTTGGACTTTTTAAATACACCCGCTATCGGGTGTGGAATGTAAACTATGAATGATACAGTGTACGACCGAAATGTTTTCTGGGAAGTGGAAAAAACTTATTAGTCGCGGTTATACGATGCAGCTTTTACTTAGGTAAATTCGAAATAGCAATAGCCGCAGCATGCTTGAATTTGCATTTACCTAGGGAAAGTTGTTTTCTTCGTGTAACCGATTTTACCTAGGTAAAATTTACCTCCTTTGCACGTGCTGGAAAAAAATAGCGCCATTGATAAATGGCACACACAAATTTGAATTTACCTGGGTAAAATGTTTTCTACTTGTAACCAGGGCGCTAAAAAGAATGGGGGGTGCAACGCGCCCACAGCGCTTGGGCGATGTGTGATGCGGAGCGAGACTGGGCCGAGCACCCTCGAGAGAGCCGGAGTTAAAAAAAAATGGCGGCAAATGGAGATCGATGGCTGAGGAAGAAAAGGGATCGCTGCAAGAAAACGGTACAATATATCCACTTAATGTTTTCGACATGAAGATTTCAATGTATTTTCAAAGCTGTAGGCGAGAAAAAACGGGTTTTATACTGTAACATTTAGCACGAATTATTGGAAATAAAACGAGCTTGTTAGAAATGCGTTACGCAAAATGTTTGCACGCAAAAACTAAAACATTAATTCCCTGCGAACTATGACAGTAAACGGGTAAAGATTAAGCGTATAGATAGAGGACCTTTTGCTCTTTCATCCGTGTAAATTTCGTTTTGAACTTTCTTGGACATTTTTTTAGTTACATGCTATAGAATTAAGGTGGTTGTTCTGTGATACGATAAATATTGAGACTGACTAGCCGTAGAAGCATATTTTTGTTTAAAAAAAAAAAAAAAAACTTCATGTGCCCTATTCCGGCACAACTAAAGCATTGAATGATAGGTTTGATCGAATGAAGGCCCCAAAACACTAAAAATATTTCATTGATAAAGTGTAAATTGTTGAAGCATGCAGTGATTATAGTTATTGATAGCAGTGTAAATTAGTGGTTGGTTCTCTGATCCTGATGGCATAATGTACTGTACTGCATATAAAATATGATTTTCTGCTTCCAGTCACACAGTTATTTAGCCATATTTTTAAAGACCTGTGAAATTGTAAATACCAGCGTGCTGTGATACTGAGTGGTACAGGACATTAATACATTCCCAACATAATTTTTATGAGACAACTCTTACAAAATGATAAAATTCAGCAATGGATAAACCATTATCTCAAAGGATATGTTTGTGGATTTAAAGATAAACACATGTATAGAACATAAGAAGAACAACAGAAAGGAAAGGGGCCATATTGTATTGTGTCAAAATCAAAATGGATCTAGCAGCTTAACCCTAACCCTAGACCCATTTAGATTGTCTTTATTATGGAATGAAGAGGTTCCTGACATTTGTTTTAGTTATGTGGAACAGATCTTCAACAAAAATAACTGTTGATATATTAAATATAGATTGATAAATAAACGTCAGTGTCATATATACAAGCTATATGATGTTTCCTTTTGTGATACTGTATTCCCATTGTCCTGGAGCAATTATTACCCTTTAGTTTCCATTTGACAGGTCATTCATTAAGTATGGTACCTTTTAATTAAATATCAATGTTGTATAAAAATGATATGTGACATTTCCTTGTGATATTCCCAAAGTCCCAAAGCAAACTGATCTTACCTACAGTTTCCTGATTATTTTGGCTGGTCATTCAAATATAAGGAAGAGATCGAGACTAAAATAATACAAATTTAATATCAACTTAAAATTATTATTTCAAAAGTATTAAGTAAATGGTACTCTCTTTACAACTTAATTCAATGCCTTTCAATATGTAAACATCTCACTGTAAATAAACTTAAGCATAATAAAATAAATGGAGTAAATAAAAGAAAAACTTCAGCGATTCTTATCGAACCCAGGGGAGGGAGGAGGGGGGAGGGTTTAAGGGGGAATAATCAGATAGATATAGTGACTGGGAGATGCAAAATAACTTTTTGCGTTTGAAATTCTTATATCAGTTCTATTTTTTTTTTTTAGGGGAGAGGGGTTATATTAATAATATTAAGTTAGTTTTTGATATATTGGACATTATACTGAAAAGGCATGAGATTTTAGGGGTTTTGTTTTGATCCTTTTTTATTATAATATAAGTTTATACAGTGTATGCCTTTGCTTGCAACTCAATCTGTCTCACTTTTAAACCCTGAAGTGCGCAGCCCCGAACACCCGGGGGGGGGGGGGAGCACTCCCTTATAAGGGCTTAATGGGGTCGTGCGGCCAGCCAGGGTATGTCTTTCGGGATTTTTGTCTTAAACAGGGTATCGATTTTATCATTTTTTGTCTTAATCAGGGTATCAATTTTATCAATTGTTGTCCTAAACAGGGTATCTTTACTTGGTCGAATAAACAGCCTGCGCATATGTTCTACGAACTAAATTGCAGCAATTATTTTTATCTTAAACAGGGTATCGATCAAAATCGGAATTCTGTCTTAAACAGGGTAGGAAAATAAGCGATTTTTGTCTTAAACAGGGTCAGGGCGGTATGAGGGGCTGGGCCGCACCTCCCCACCCAAGGATATATCAAGTACCCCCCCCCCCCCCCCGACCCAAAAAGCCACCAACCTTCCTACAGAATGCAGCATTGTTAAGTAGTTAAAAGGGTTGACAGGGTAAGAACGTCTCATCTGATCACAAATATCCACATCAGATATAAAGGACCATAAAGAGATGTCCCTGTCCCATTGATGTTGCTATAACAAAGTGCATGTTGATGTATGTTAGTTTGATACAATACAATATGGCCGCTTTCCTTTCTGTTGTTCTTCTTATGTTCTGTACATGTGTTTATCTTTAAATCCACAAACATATCCTATGCAGATAATGATGGTTTATCCATTGCCGAATTTATCATTTTGTAAGTGTTGTCTCATAAAAATTATTTTGGGAATGTATTAATGTCCTGTACCACTCAGTATCACAGCACGCTGGTATTTACTATTTCACAGGTCTTTAAAAAAATGGCTAAATAACTGTGTGACTGGAAGCAGAAAAACAGATTTTTTTAATGCAGTACAGTGCATTATGCCATCAGGATCAGAGAACCGACCACTTTAATTTACACTGCTATCAATAACTATAATCACTGTATGCTTCAACAATTTACACTTTATCAATGAAACATTTTTAGTGTTTTGGGGCCTTCATTCGATCAAACCTATCATTCAATGCTTTAGTAGTGCCTGCATAGGGCACATGAAGTTTTTTTAAACAAAAATATGCTTCCACAGCTAGTCAGTCTCAATATTAATCGCATCACAGAACAACCACCTTAATTCTATAGCATGTAACTAAAAAAGTTCAAAAAAGTTCAAAACGAAATTTACACGGATGAAAGAGCAAAAGGTCCTCTATCTATACTCTTAACCTTTAGTCGTTTACTGTCATAGTTCGCAGGGAATTAATGTTTTAGTTTTGCGTGCAAACATTTTGCTTAACGCATTTCTAACAAGCTCGTTTTATTTCCAATAATTCGTGATAAATGTTAGAGTATAAAACCCGTTTTTTCTCGCCTACAGCTTTGAAAATACATTGAAATCTTCATGTCGAAAACATTAAGTGGATATATTGTACCGTTTTCTTGCAGCGATCCCTTTTCTTCATCATCCATCGACCTCCATTTGCCGCCATTTTTTTTTTTAACTCCGGCTCTCTCGAGGGCGCTCGACCCAGTCTCGCTCCGCATCACACATCGCCCAAGCGCTGTGGGCGCGTTGTACCGCCCATCTTTTTAGCGCCCTGGTGTAACCGATGTTACCTTGGTAAAATTTACCTTGGTATATTTTAATTTACCTAGTTTAAAGTGTTTCGTGTAACCGCTACTATTGTGTTCTCAGATAAATTACACATTATTATCACAGTATGCACAAAATCATCATCTGAATAAGTGAAATGTTAACAAGGCGTATTTGTCTTGTTCCCAGTATCGTTTATGGTTTATGTTTTTCCCGATAAAATTTATTCAATTAGGTGTATATTCTGTTAGTAATATATCAATATATAATTATAAAGATATATTGGCAGCGGCCGCACTAGAGTAGTTAACCGGGTTATTTCTCCGATATTTTCAAGACCATTTAAGATTAGCAAATGCCGTTTTTAGTAGCTGTTCATTTATCCTTAAGACACAATTTGGTAAAGTTTGACGGCAATCAGTTGCTATGGTAACGAGATATGACGTCATAAGTAACATGTGGTCAACCCATTTTTGAAGAAAAACATGTTTTTCACCTTTTTGTCAGCGAAAAAACATATAAAATCCTACCAAAAGCATCAAAATGTTTAATTGTATGTTATGTTGAAACTCTAGCAAACAATATTTGCAATTTCCGCATTTTCCCGATAAATTTGAATTTTTAGTAAAATCCAAGATGGCGACCACCTTGGCGGCCATTTTTGATGACGTCACGGGCACCCAGCGGCGCCCCGACCCATAATATTTAGCTTATCCTGTAGAGCACATCGTCGGCTATCTATTAGATGTAAAATATTTCCCAAATATTGCAACATAGCAAAAACCCAAGGGGGGGGGGGGGGGGTGGGGTAGCAACAACCCCCCTCTTGTACCACGGTTGGGGTATACATTTGCGTGTACGTCCGAGGGTTAATTAATCAAAATTACCTGGTTTAACAAAATTCCTGATGCGGCCGCGTATTTTTGGCGTTCACCTAATTTAAACCGTGAAATTAATTAAGGAGGCTCGAAAGGGTTTCTTACAGCTTATATACATGTCAGAACAATTACGCATTAAGTAATGTTCCACATAAGAACGATAGCAAACTTTTATTTTATTTTATTTTTAATACTTCATTGTTCTGCGGCATTGGCTATTTCCCCATATAAAATATCTTTGATTTCAAGAATAGAGGAGGAGCTGATTGTTAATAATTATATTTCATTATAAAAATAAAGAAAATCTATTTGCGTCAAATAAATTTTAGGAAATGTTCGTGCTTAACCAATCAGAATAGCAGAAGACAATAGCTAATAATTTTGCTTCTTTGATGAAGTTCCTCAAATACAATATCTTTTAAAAATTGTATGTTGTGCGATTGGGTCTCAAATTACTTGAAACCTTAAAAAATTAGACAAAATGCACCTTGAACCCTAACTTTTTAGCGGTTTTTTAGTCTAGGCCAATGAGATCACTAGTTGTAACAATGAAAACACTTGACATTCCATCGTGCTTGACATTCCATTGCCGTTCAGCGCTATCCTTCTTATTCGGATCATTACTTAAAATTTTATGCTTTTAGTCTCTGTAACAAATTATAGATAAGCTTATGACAGGGTTGTTAAAGTTTCCTTCAAGACCATTTATGACGTCATATCTGTTGTCATGGTAACTATAGCCCTCCAAAGAAATATCCATCAAAAGTCAGTTTTTTAAATCTATCTTTAAAACTAACTCGGTGACCTACGTTTTTTATAGAGTGTTTTCGCCCACGTGGTGTTCAACTATGCTAATTTATTTGAACAAAGCAAAGTGTTTGCATTAGAAACAAGAAGCTGTACACAGCTTGAACTCGTGGCGCCTTTAACTCATTGCAGCATTGATTCCCAAGTGATTTGAGTGCTTTTACAGAGAAACATAAGCTTAAAATTATGTCTAATCAAAGGCTCCTAATAGCCAACCCGAGAAGAAGAAATGCTAACGCGTAACGCGTAACGCAATATTGCCGTAAGCTTACGTTTTCACACTGACACAGTTCGATATATATATATATTTTTAAGTCGTGAATACGACTTATTGCGATTACTGGAGAAGAGTCACTCGCTCAACGTAAACTTTAGGAACACTGTCACTGGTTGACATGCGCCGGTTCTCGTCTGATCACCGATGTTAAGCCCTGTCGGGCGAGGTTAGTACTTGGATGGGTGACCGCTTGGGAATACCTCGTGTCGTAGGCTTATCATTTTCCTCCATTTTTCTTTCCTTCACTTCCTTTCATTTTTCATTTGTTTGGTTCCGTCAAGGAGCCACTCGTCCTGAGGAGGGCAAACTGAAGCCAAACGGTCATGAAAACATAGCATACCTTCGACGATATTCAAACGACAACAAATGGGCGACGAAGTTTGTCCGTAATTTTCATTTTCGCTAGTAAACACATTCCTTCGTGTTAATACTAGCTACGCATAGAGGAAGGTTTTAAGGTTTTAGAGATCCTCCTTGGTAAAATATATTGATACGTGGATCTGCAACATAAGGGAAGTAGTCATAACATGTACAATCAAAGAGTACCCACCTTGTGTAGGGTAGGAAAAGGTCCCCGATGGTTGTTTCATATTCACGACTTGGCTCGCAAGGAGCCTTTGATTTTAAATTAAACGTAAGGATTTTTGACGAACGAAAAAAAAAGTACATCACTTTCATAATGTCCAGTTCGAAAAAAAGAAAAAAAAAGGAAAAAAAAAGAAAAAAAAGGGGGACTCCATGGAGATTCGAACTCGGGCCATCCGGGACTAAGCCACAAACTCAATCACTGCGCTGTCCAAGAGCACATACTACCTAAGAAGTAAATTTTATTATTTTAAGCTAGATGCGCATCAGAACGCGTGTTTAGATTGCAAAATCCTTTTAGATCGATTTTAATGTTGCACTAAAAACTCCAAATGCGAAACATCTGTAAGCTTATTGTTGTCTATATTCGTTTACATCAAATTAATTATTGTTATCGTTGGATTCACGTTGAATTCCTGTTACGAAACGTGTTCGTAACAAAGCATTTGCTCACTAAGTTTACAGCTGATGGAAGGAGCGAGTGAGTGAGTGAGTGAGTGAGAGAGTGAATTTTATTTAAACACCCTTGCCGATAACCTGTTCATCATGCTTTCACGTATACACGGGTTTAAAAGTAAGACTACACTGCATTCACTAGATTCAGTAGCTGACACTTAAGCTCGACCCGGAGCTCGATCGCTAAGCAAATGGCAAGTTTAATATAACTTATAAAACACAGAACTTGCCAGAGCAAAAATCCCACAGGAATAAGCGGCGAACACAATATTACACGGTCCTATCCATCCATGAACGCCTTGAATTGTCTTGAAAGTGTGCAGTTGTACGCAGTAGTTCTTCATCTTGCTTCTCGAGTACACACACGGAGAGATTTTACGGTATGTATATCATGGCCGAAAGCCATATAGTCGTCGATATAGACTTAAATATGCGTGCATAAATTTGCATGCGCTAATGTGACACGAAAAAAAAAACAAGAAAAGTCAACGCCGGATTTACAACTCGTGTGCTTCGCCACGAGTAAAGAGTTCAATCCTCACAGGATTAGCTTGGGACACCAATATGACCGCCGTTTTATTGTTCTGGGACGCCAACATGGCCGCCGTGACGTCATGTGAAAACACTCCATAAGCATTTTTAAAAGTTTGCAATATTCTTCACCTCCTGTGTTAATTTGAAAAAAATCTGCATTGTGGAAATCGAGATAAATCGAAAAAGGCCTTTTAAAGATTTTAAAAACATTCCACTGTACAGTTTTTTTCCCAAATGTCTCAAATGTTAGATAAAGTTGATGCTACTATGAAAAATTTTAACATAGATCACCGAGCAAAGTTTTAAGATAAAGAGGAATATTTTATGCACGATTTATTTCCGGTTCGCCCGATTTTACGCAGTATTTTCATTTCCAGTGAGCTGCGCGCGCTGCTTTTTGATAGGAAAATCAGCTGACATATGCGTCAAAGCATGACGAGTGCACGTCGCGCGCACATGCAGCTGACAACCCTTTTGATCCTCCTTAAAGAACAATATTTTTTTTAACCGAGTTACGTTTTTTCAAACCACTTCGTGCAGGTTAGCTTTCCCAATCTGTCAATCACCTTCGCTTACGCACAGGCTTCCCAAGCTTCATACGTGCTGTATGCGACAGCTTGTGTATACAGAGAAATGTATGGGAAAATCACGGATCCTCTAAAATTGGGTAAATAACTATCTATTTTGAAATAAAGTCTACCTACCTCAAATGTGTCGTTTACTTGTGTCTTGTACCGAATTTGAAGCCATTCCGACGCCATTTAGCGAAGTTATTCGAAGTCGTTGTCTCCCCTTCTAAAGAGAAGGAAAGGCAGACCACTGCATCGATCGCTGGCCAAAGATCACTCCACAAATCGCTCTCTCCTCGAAAGGAAAAGTTCCGAATCGCAATAAAACCAACAATTCCATAGAGCCCAATAAATTTCACTCCACATACGTGCGCTTCGGCGGTCGAAAGACTCGTAAAGAACGAGAAGTTTTGCTTTAAATTCGCCTATTCGGCTTTCCAGATATGCTTGTGACCGACCTGGCGACAACGGTCGTTGCTCAACGACACGTATCTGGTTTCATCCTCAACTCTGATTGGTCCATTTGAACCGAGTCACGCGCTGACAACACGACCCTCCACCGGAGGGAAAGGTACATTTTGTCACGAATCAAGTGTCACACTAGGGCTCCCAAGGGATGTTTTCTGAAATTTGTATTGTTCGCAAATCACAGCCATGTTTACATATGTTGGGGAGAAACCGCGTAAAGATAAATCTGACACCTCCACGTGCAGAAGAAAGCAAGATATTTGCGAGCATTCAAGAGTTTCACTCGACTTTATTCGAAAAATTTACTTGAATTATCACAATAAGTTCGCTCCATCGTATTAGTTCTCTGCACGCATTTGCATCCAAAATGGGCTGAAGCCGCAATCATACAAAATGTAGTTTTTGATCGAAGCGATCCGGTGATCGAGCAAAATTTCCTGCGACCTTCGTCGAAATGGTCCTCAACGCAGAGCAAGAAAAAGCGTTGCAGTTTGTGTCGGCGGGTCACAACCTTTTAGTAGGGAGCTTACGAATCGACGACTTTCGCACGACGACGCCGTTGGATTGCGTGACATGCCTACTGCGCATGATTTTGTGGGAAGTTGCCGGCGTCGAGCCAAAGTCGACGACGTTGTTTTGAGCAAATTGACGGCGTCGCCAAAACAGCAGAACGAGAGGTCAGTTTTCGAAGTTTTCTCTCGTTAATTCAGGGGATTCTGCCAGATAATTCGATAATTACATCAGGGAGATGTTCTTGACATAAATGTTTCTAACTTTTTGTCTGTTTTCATTCAAGTAACGCCCCAAAATATCAAGTAGAAATATGGCAATTGAAACAAGTGAAACGCCATGTGACACGAAAAGGTCAGGATGAGATTGCTGAATGAAAACTCGTTTATGTTAATCGCACCTTATTGAAGGATAAGACATTTGCTTTTGTTTAACGAATTTTCAAAGAAATTAAAAGGGGTGTATATTTTATAGTCGGGTCTATAGTTAAAAATTAATAGGAAAATATTTTACTGGAAGCCGGGACTGGAAGCAATACACGCTGCTAGATTTCAAAAAGTTAGGCTTGTAATTCGATGAGGTTTTTTATTATTGTCCTAAATCGTCTTTTAGCCAGCCTGAAGTTGTAGAAACACAAATTTGTCTCGGCTTTTCTGCTATGCGAGCGAGCAGATTGATTTATAGGGACATCTTACATAGGCTTGTAAATGCATAAATGTCGGGCAATTTTCGTTTTCTAAGCTTTGTCTATTTTTGGTCGCTTCGGCTGTTAGGATAAGTCTGCCGTAGGTATTTCGCATTTTAAACAATTCACTTGTCCAGCTGTCCAAGAGATCCAACACCGCCGCGTACCGCCGCCAAAGCCACGTACCGATTATTTGAAACGTAGCTTTGGCTATAGCGGTGCCTTACTGTGGAATTCTCTTCCTGAAAATATTAGGGTGATTAGATCAATTGGGCAGTTTAAGAAGGAAATCAACCGCACACTTGAAACATTCGATTCCCACTCGGCAATCTTGTAAATCAGTTTTTATAGTTATTTTAATTTTTATAAATGATTGTAATTAAAATACTATTTGTATAACTGAAGATTTTTAACCGAGTTTAAATAAAGATCTACTACTACTACCGCCCAACGATTTGTGCGCGCCCACCAACGTCGTCGTCTTCATTAGGAATCGTAAATTCGAATTTCTGCAGGACGGCGACGCGGGACTATGACGTGACCCCAACGGCGTCGTCGTGCAAAAGTCGTCGATTCGTAAGCTCCCTAATTACTGGGCAGGACGGCGTTGGAAAGTCAAGGCTAGTAACAAGCATTTTCTCTGTGAATCCCGAAATCTCAAAGTCGCCGTGGTGTGTTCGAGCGGGATTGCCTGCACGGTCTACGGCAGTGGATTGGCGTCGACTGTACATTCATGTTACGGTCTTGGGACGGCAGATATGCCAGCCAAACTGGTCAATGGCCACTGCCCTGAGTTCAGGTTGCCATCGCCTGCTATGTTGTGGTGCAATGTGTTCACAAGTTCAAGGATTCTTGAGCTGGACATGCTCGTGTCGTCCCAAATTATTACATCAAAGTCTCGAATCGTTCGTACAAGGCTGGCAGTGGCCATTGACCCCTTCAGATATTGTAATAATATTGTGAAACTCTTGAATGCTCGCAAATATCTTGCTTTCTTCTGCACGTGGAGGTGTCAGATTTATCTTTGCGCGGTTTCTCCCCGACATATATAAACATGGCTGTGATTTGCGAACAATACAGCTTTCAGAAAACATCCCTTGGGAGCCCTAGTGTGACACTTGATTCGTGACAAAATGTACCTTTCCCTCCGGTGGAGGGTCGTGTTGTCAGCGCGTGACTTGGTTCAAATGGACCAATCAAAGTTGAGGATGAAACCAGATACATGTCCTTGAGCAACGACCGTTGTCGCCAGGTCGGTCACAAGCATATCTGGAAAGCCGAATAGGCGAATTTAAAGCAAAACTTCTCGTTCTTTACGAGTCTTTCGACCGCCGAAGCGCACGTATGTGGAGTGAAATTTATTGGGCTCTATGGAGTTGTTGGTTTTATTGCGATTCGGGACTTTTCCTTTCGAGGAGAGAGCGATTTGTGGAGTGATCTCTGGCCAGCGATCGATGCAGTGGTCTGCCTTTCCTTCTCTTTAGAAGGGGAGACAACGACTTCGAATAACTTCGCTAAATGGCGTCGGAATGGCTTCAAATTCGGTACAAGACACAAGTAAACGACACATTTGAGGTAGGTAACTAAACTTTATCTCAAAATAGATAGTTATTTACCCAATTTTAAAGGATCCGTGATTTTCCCATACATTTCTCTGTATACACAAGCTGTCGCTGAACCACCTATGTAGCTTGGGAAGCCTGTGATTCGTATGGACAACTTTCGATTTTAAATAGAGAAAGGAAAACCGTCGTGTGTTTACATTCACCGCAAAACCTATAATTTGATCATTTGACGATTTTGTTTTGCTAGGAATACCGAAATGTAAGATGCAGGTGCAGAGGCATTGTTTTCGCTCGTTAATCTTATTGTTTTGTGCCGCTCTCGTTGTCTTCGCCGTCGTGGTTGCTGCTCGGCGGATGCTTTGGCATCAGATGAATAGAAATTTCCCATCATATTGAATAGAAATTTAAGGTCGCGGGGATACCTGATCATGAATAAATTAATACGGCAAAATTTTGGCAGGTCTGTCACTTTTAAAAGCTTTATATCTCAGGCCTTTAGAAGCCGATTTCGCTAAAACTTGATACTAGATATACTGGGGAATAATGGGAGTTCACTGGTACTGTTTTTTTTTTTTTTTTTTAATGAAATCGCGCTTTACGGTAATGCTGTAATTTGCGTAAGTTAAAACTCTTAAAAACGTGATTTTGTGTCCAAGTTTGCTTCTCGATTAGAACACAAAGCAAGATGATTTCACCACTCACATTTAACTATTATAGCGCGGAAGCGCACGTGATATCGCCTAATACTTAGCCGACGAGTCCGTAGGCCGAGTCGGCTAAAATAAGGCGATATCACGCAAGCTTGAGCGCTATAATAGTTTTATATTGTAAATGGTTTGAACCCAGGAGTATCAGTAGTCTGTTGTTTGTGATCGTCCGGGTGAGTGTAGTTCTGAAAAGAACTGTTGTTGTTGACAATGACTGACGTTTCGACAACCTGAGCGGAAGTCATCTTCAGAGTCATGTGAATTGTGAATGGTCAGTTGATGTTATATAAGTCTGATTATAACTGTCATTGGTTAGTTTAGCCGTGATGTTATTGGCTGTAGAGACTCAAGTCAGTGATAGGTGCGTTTCGATCCGTGTTTTGTTAGTGTAATTTCTGTAGTCGAAACGCACCTATCACTGACTTGAGTCTCTACAGCCAATAACATCACGGCTAAGCTGACCAATGACAGTTATAACCAAACGTATATAACATCAACTGACCATTCACAATTCACATGACTCTGAAGATGACTTCCGCTCAGGTTGTCGAAACGTAAGTCATTATCAACAACAACAGTTCTTTTCAGAACTACACTCACCCGGACGATCACAAACAACAGACAATAGTTTTATAATTCAACACATTGATAACAAAGCACAGTTTGAAGAAAAAAATATCGCCGACAAGCCTTTTATTTAAAACAAAAAAAGCTTACGTATGTTTTACCACGCGAAACTTGCAACATAACACAGTTCATGAATGAAAGTGGCGCCTCTGTCAATATTGCGCAAGCGTGAACACTATAACTGTTTTATAAATTCAACACATTGATCACAAATCACAGTTTCTAGAAAAAATTCATTGAGATATACAACATTTCATTAAGTAAAAAGGCTTATCTTAATATTTTCCCTCGCACCATTTCTTAAACAACAAGGAGCGAATGCCGAAACTTAATTAATTTAGCGTGCACAATCAGTTGAGAGTTTCTACGAAGAGCTTTCGTCTTCTTAAAGAACGGGACAGAGTAGTGACTACACGACTTAAAACACAGTAAAATGGCATAGAATGTCTTAGTTACAAGTGTTTCGTATCTTAAAAAGTTCAATTCAGAATCAAAACAAATTGAACAAACACACGGCTACGTAAGCTTACCTAAACATAGCGGCGAAAAGTTGGAAAGAACTGCAGCGTGGACAGTAAGCTTAAATTCACAGCTAAAGGATACAAGAAACTGTTAAAAAATCGTACCTATAGTTGATTTGGCTTTTTAGTCCCTTCCATCAGCACCGTATTTTTAAACATCGAAGTACGAGCTGAGTCGATCAATGTTGTTTACAAACTTGCTCGTTTTTTTAGCTCCTACAGCCGTAATGACGAGATCAGAAACTTTTCTGAGGAAGCATCAAGTCTAAATCATATTCCAGAGGTGATTACTAAAGTAATTTTCCGAAAATTGTGCTCCTTCATTCACTCCTTGTCGAGTGGTTAAACTTTGGTCAACTTTGAACCAGCTTTCATTCAGCTACGCTAAGGAAAGAAACACTGCGACCGCGACAACGCGGAAATTTCGAGCCTTTTTTGTCCAATCATGTGAACAATATTTTTTCTCTTTTCTTCTTTTTTTTTTTTCTTTCTTTTTCCTTTTTTAACTAGTAGATCACGCACTTTCTCGCCCAAAAACACGAAATTGCAGGCAGCAGTCATTTTCACTTTCCTTTAAAATGCGAAATTTACCGCCATCGCTGAGTATACGTCATGTAGACATAACGTATATCAATAACTTTTTGACCATATTTGGGCAGTGTATCAATGTGTTGAATTATGATTTGTTATATCTGCAGCAGATTTTTTTTTTATTTCAGTCTACTTTATAATTAAAAGTTATAAGCTTTTAAAGGAGTAAAATAGTCCATGTTAGGATTTGAAGCATCATATCTTCCCTGTGAAAGCCTATTTAAAAATTTTGCGTCACATATGAAAATCTATAATACACCTAGTTTACCTCCCTGCCGTGTCATCTTATGAAATTCTATATCCGCGCTGAATTCTTCCCGAGCAAACGCGAATGCAAAAATATATTTATGGTAATTTTGCTAATATTAATCCACGTGCTATTGTTAACACTTCAAGCAGAAAGAACAATGCGTTGCAAAATGGTATATTTTACCAGACAGCGTTTTGCACGTGCAGGAGGAGGAGGAGGAGGAGGAGGAGGAGGAGGAGGAGGAGGAGCAGGAGAGACAAAATCCCTTTTCTCTTCCCCTTTCTAAATCCTACCACGCATTATAACTGAAACGTAACAGTACAAACCCAAACTGACGGAAGACCAAAATAGCCCCAAAACTTGCTGTCGTCATTGTTGAAGATTTGTGGAGTGATAACTTTTAATTTCGTCAAGCCATGAAGCGTTGTGCAGGTGGCCCCGACTTTTAATTTCACTTCTTTAGTATCTTTTAACTCGACGAAGCACTTTTCTTTATTGTTCACCAACCATAATCCATCAGGGAGATAAAATGTTACATACAGGTAAAGTCCTTTTGAATTTCTTCGAACTGGTATCGTTGGAGTCAATGTCAGATTTGCGTAATAGGGCTCCTTGCATTCTGTTATTATGAGAGTCGAAGGAGTAACCTCAAAAGAAAAAACAAATGTTAAACTATGAGAGGGAAATGACACAATCAATTCATTATAAATGTTGAATTTACCCGATTTATATGCATTAAAAACATTATTCCCTGGTAAGGCTATGCCTTGTTGTAACAGTTGATGTCTTCTGTATCAGGTTTACCTCGGAATGAATGTACAAAATATAACGTCAATCATTATCAGTTGCCCTTATCCTCTTTAAATTACAAATGTGATTTGCACCATGAACCTTTATTTCTCTTTCTTATTTTCATTAGCGGAGCACTCTCGGGTCGAAGGCCCGCTGCGAAGCCCCATACTCATAGAACCTATGCCCGTCATTTTTCATGGTCATGGCTAGAGGAATGTTTCGCGGGCGCGCCTCCGTAACATGTGTGTCGGTGTGTCGGTGCGTCGGTATGTCGCGCAAGGCAAACTCCCGGGCGCGTATGACGTCGCAAAACATGCGCGTGTGAAGCCGCACGCGCGGCAACACAGCCGTCAGCTCGGTAAACACTTCAAAAGTTGGACATTTCGCAGTGTTTAGCGGAGCAGTAAAGTCTTTATTTTCCTGCCTTTTTTTTCGCGGTTTGCTACTTAAGACAGGGATACTAATTAAGGGATACTCAGAAGCCGCATTAGTGGTAAAGGAGCTTTCAGGGATAAAATCTTGCTTCGAGGAACTTCATACGTTTTTATCAATGCAGGAGCTACTGTTGTAACTCAGAAACCTAATCAAACAGCCGGCATGTTGTTAAAGAACCTTTAGCTAGCTTTAGATTAAGCAGGTTAGGTGTGACTGATACGAGGCTAAATGCGATTTACAGACTGCCATTTACAATAACTCGAGAAACAAAATTAAGTATATTCCAGTATAAGATCATTCATAATATTTTACCACATAGAAGTTGGTTACACAAAATGAAGATTTCAGATTCTCCTCTTTGTAAACATTGCAACGCAATAGAAACATTGCCACATATGTTAGTTAACTGTAGCATTATACAGAATTTCTGGATTCTCGTGCTAAGCTGGTGGAATAATCAAAATAACGATAACTATTAATTAGATGAATTAGGAATATTGTATGGTTATGATCCTGAAAAGTCGCAAACTCGTATCTTCAATTACTTTATACTTCTTGCTAAAAGGCATATTTTTGTACAAAAGGTAGAGTCTAAAACTCCTAACCTTGCCCTGTTTTTTGAGTTTGTAAAAACACAAATTACAGTGCAAAAATCAATATTATTTTTTAAAGGTAAAACAAGAACTTTTTATTCTGTGTGGAAACCGCTATTGTCATTACTGTAAAGTGTAGTTAAACAATGTACAAGATGTAAGGTATGTTTGTGAGTGTTAGTTGGTGTAGTTGTAACCTTTCTGAAATGTTTTGCACAATAAAAAAAAAATAGAAAAAAATAAAAAAAAAAATGTTGTTGACACAGTGGCTATGAAATTCGGTTGCTTTGTACAACTTCACTTACCAAAAGTGATTTTAAAATCCATGAAATTATCGCCTGTAATAAGAAAGCTACCACTTTCAAGATGTACTTTAGGCAACAAATTTCGCTTGAGATCAAAGAGAAAAAGGTCAACACGACACTTGACCCTCTCATCTACTTAAAATTGCATTTTTTTATCAGAATATACGTGATACGTATACGTGACATTTTCACCACTAACTGGTTTTGAATTGGGAAGATCTATTTTCTGGTAAAATCGATATTACCATGACGACGATAAACAAGAAACTTAGAAATCAGTCAAAGTATATGGCATATATATGGTATATGGCATATATATTTTGCAAGAATAAAAAAAAATCTGTATGTTTGAATTTAAATAAATCGTAATAACATTTCAAACCTTACTGTTTGTGTACTGGTATTAAATTGATCGAGAGATTAACACTGGTTTTGTGAAATTACTTAATGATAGTGTCAAAAAGTAGCTCGATGTTATGTTTGTAAACCTTCAAAGTTATCTTTACTTTCTCTTTTGCGATCTTGATAACTATCTATTTTCCTAACATCGCTTCATGTGCAATTTTTGGGTAATTTTCGATTTTAATCGCTTTTGCAAAAATCTGAGAAACGGTTAGATGGATTTTTTTTTAAAACATTCACTCTGCATGCTTACCGATGTGCACAATATTATCTGAAAGTTTCATTGACATTGATTTACTGGAACGCCTTTAAATGTAAAGATGAAGACGACGTACGAACCGGCCGAAAAAATGGCGTTACAAATTTACTTTTTTAAGTTATGCTAAATATTGATTTCAAATCAATTCGCACTGCATTCCTCCGTGATTTATACTTTTGTTGTGATCTGCTGTGCATCTATTTTTATCTATATGCGAGCATGATTGTACCTTATAACTCTCCTTACTACATTCCAGATTTCCTTAAGTCTCTTTTTAGGATTATTTTGAGCAATAAATGCCCTTTTGCGTTTTGAAAACGTTTTTACAGCAGGCGTTTTAAACGCAAAAGAAAACAGCTCTAAAGAAATTTGCATCAACGGGCATACATTACAATGTTTCAATCACGGAAGAATGCAATGCGCATTGATTTCAAATCATTACTGAGCATAACTTAAAAAAGTAAATTTGTAACGCAAACGTATTGGCCGGTTCGTACGTCGACTTCATCTATAAATTTGAAGGCGTTCCATTGAATCAATGTCAATGAAACTTTCAGATAATATTTTGCACATCGGTAAGCATGCGTGGTTAACGTTTTAAAAAAAATCCATCAAGCCGTTTCTCAGATTTTTACAAAAGCGATTAAAATCGAAAAATACCCAAAAATTGCGCATGTAGCGGTGTTAGAAAAAATGACAGTTCTCAATTAAGGTTTGAAATGTTATTGCGATTTATTTAAATTCAAACATACAGAATTTTTTTATTCTTGCAAAATATATATGCCATATACCATATTTTAAGTTGCCTATGTGGGATTTTCAATGCGAAATCTTAAACGCGCTAAATTTCACTTTTACTGATTTCAAAGTTTCTTGTTTATCGTCGTCATGGTAATATCGATTTTACCAGAAAATAGACCTTGCCAAACTTCAATTCAAAACTAGTCAGTGGTGAAAATTTCACGTTCATCTGACTTGGAGAAGACCGCTTAAAAGCCGATTAAAAAATGTTGGTATGGTCTCCAGAAAACTGTATCAAACCACCTTAACACGATAAATCGCTTTTCTTGTGTTTGCTATATAAACACAAGTTTTTGCGGTACTTAACCCGAAAGCTAGTTGAAAATATTTGCCACTCACCTTGCTTCTGGCCAGTGTTCTATAAATAACTTTTCCCGTCGAATGACGTGGCGATTTCAAAACCAGTAAGAGATTATATTTGCCTCTTTAACACGAGATACCAAAAGGAATCACTAAGATGAACATAGTTTTGCACATAATTCTGGACCGAGTTCTGGAGGAGAAACGATGAACGATTTGCTCTTGCAATGGCTTGTGTAATGTTTTCAAAGTTGCGTTGCACTGCATCGCATTTTGGGTATTTTTGTATAAATTAAAAGACAAATTAAAAGAAACATGCTTTTTGAAAAGTCCGGGCACAAAATCATGCACGTGTTCTTATGCGCACTTCAACATCGCCACATTTACAGTCCTTGGTTTTACCTACTCTTTCCATTCTTTTTGATAAGGAAATGACTATAAAATCATTCTATTCTGAGAGGTAATCAGGATCTCTGTCCCCACCCCCCCCCCCCCCCCCCCCTCCCTCCCTCCCAAAAATATGCAAACCTTTCTGTGATGTTTCATGCAAACAGGATATTGCACTAAGTCTAATCTAATTTTCAATCTGGTAATTTTTTCCATTAGGCTTATCAGATAGACGGTCAATTTTGTATAACCTCCGTTCCCCTGAAAAGGGTGTGTCCCTTTTCAGTAAACTATAGTGAATTTGGTTATGACCACTTCTCTTAAACAGAATACCCTGTGGCTTAGTGATCCTGTTCCTAAGGAGCCAGAGGACGACGTTGCATGGCCTATATTAAGATATTCAGTTAAGAAATACCCTAAAAGACCCTAAGATACCCCGTTTTAAAGACAAATTGCTTCTGACTATGCCCCAACCGGTGGTACGTTGCCCTTTAGACCACCTCTTTGTGGCAGACAGGTAGATGCAGAGAAATTGGGCTATCGGAAACGAGAGAGACTGGAAAATAAAGAAAAAGGCAGAATTGGAAGTGACCTGGGGAGCGTAATGTGCAATAACATTTAGTTAAGGCCTTGATCCTGTAATATTTGTCTTTTATTAAACTTCGTTGAATACTACACTTGGCCTCCTCTCTTCTATTCGCCTTTGATAATCGCACATTAATAGTTAGCCTGTGATAAAACATTATAAGGTATAGTCCTGCAGGGGAGCTGCGATGCCATTTATCCTGGCCGCCATCTTAGATTACTCAAAATTCAAATTCATCGAACAGTGCGGAAATTGAACATATTTTATGCTAGAATTTTAAAATATGACAATATACAGCTGTTTCGAGAAAGGTTGTCGGAAAAAAGCGCAAAAGTGCACGCGACAATCCTGAAAAATAATATGGGATATAATCAATGAATTTTAATAAGTCAAATAAATACATGAAACCCGCGATGCCTAGTCCATACAGGGACGATCTTAGATGCGGGCCATTGGGATAAATGAGTTTTTAGAGTATAGCGTGGATGACTACCCACAATACCTTTCAGGATTGTCGCGTGCACTTTACGCTTTTTTCCGACAACCTTTCTCGAAACAGTTGTATATACATAGCCCAAGCCTAACAGCGTCGCACTTTGAACAAGCTTAACTAAGGTGAAACTTAACTAAGGTGAAACTTAACGAAGGTGAAAGGTTGGAAGTACAAGAATTAAGATTAACGAACGGGCTATTTTCAATTTTAGCAATTCTAAAAAAACAGTATTACGCGGCCGTCTGCACAGTACATTTTTATAGACCGTACAAAAGTTCACAAAAACAACTTTTCTCTGTCTAGAATAAATAGTACCACTAGTTTCCGAATAAAATACAGTTTATGTTTGTCAAAAATTGCCCGAGAAACTGATTTGAAAATCAAAAATTGCAAAAATACACAAACATATTTGCATAAGGCGATGCGAGTGAAGATAGAACTGTACTATAAAATCAAAGTCTTGTTTTGTTTACATAAAATCGCTTTTCAATCTATCTAATGAATGAACAAACACATAAAAATGGACAACACAATCTTCTTTCGAAAAAATTTATTCAAATCTCCATTAGTTTACGTTTAAAAGCAAAACGCGTACCATTTTATTATAGCTCATCGAGTTCAAGCTTGCTTCGATGAAATTCAAGAGATCGATACAACTAAATTAAGGCACGTTTTAAAATCAATTCTCCAAAACTAACAATAACACTAATAAAAAGTCACTCACAGATGGATATCAACATAAATTCTCATCGAAAACTGTAATATGTTTTACTTTTAAGTTCCTCGCTTGCTTGGAAATTCAAATCTCCGCTTCTGGTTCTGAAATCCGAAGAAAACAAACATCTCCCGCATTGATAAGAACGTAATACATGAAGTTCCTCGAAGCAAGATTTTATCCCTGAAAGCTCGTCTTTTCCCACTAAAGCGGCTTCTGAGTATACCCTATTAGTATCCCTGTCTTGAGTAGCAAACCGCGAAAAAATGCAGGAAAATAACGAGTTTAATTCTCCGCTAGACACAAGAAAACAACTAAAGTGTTTACCGAGCTCACGGCTGTGTGGCCGCGCGAAAAACAAAATTGCTAAGATCCCGGAAGTTGTCCAACACGGGCGGGCACACACGCGCCCGCAAAACATTCCGCTAGCCATGACCATGAAAAATCACGGCACAGGTTCTATGAGTATGGAGCTGCGCAGCCAGGCCTTTGGCCTGGCAAGTGCTCCGCTATAATTAAGCATTTTACTGTTTTTTGGTAGCATGTTATATTTTTATTATCTGACGTTACTTATGGCGTCATATCCCGTTACCATAGCAACCGATTCTAACCAAACCTTCCCATGATGCCATAACGTGTCTCAAGAATCAACAAACAGCCACAAAAGACAGAATATGCTGAAAAAAATAGGTTAGGTAAGGTATTCGTCTTTGCTTGCCTAGGTAACGTGTTTAGTGCAGGCGTTTACATTTGACAAATGAGCGTAACACATTCCTTCGCGTGTTTTTTTTTGGGTCACAGGATCTTCTTTTAATAGGGAATTGTGCCAAAAAAGTCTGTATTATAGTGCCATGCCTTTTGTATTTACAGTTCCCAGCACAGTAATCCGGTATTTCATGTTTGGCTGAGGGTTATTTCTTAATTACTTCTTTTAGTAGCCTTATCAGGCCCGCCTTGCCATGCTTTACTAGAAAAATACTTCAAAATGATGGAGGATTGTTTTGAGTTTGAAACATTGAAGAATTCTTTTTTCCACTCTTACAAAATCATTGACGTCAAAACTATGGTAGTTGCGTCCGATTCAGACGTGGGATAAAAATAAAATTAAGAGATCAGATTCCGGAATAAGGGCTTCAATATTTTGATTTTCACCTGCTCCTTGCTCGATGAAGCATCCTGCCCGCGAAGACAAAAAAGCACTGATTGATCAGAAAAAATAAAAATCAAGTGACGAAAATTAAACAAAAAAAGCGTTTTGCGCGCGCTCGAAATACCCCTCCCTCTCGCCCCTGCCGGATCACCTGTCCGAACACAATAGTAATTGGTCATTTCCTTAAGTTGAAGGGAAGGAAAAATCAAGGACTGTACATGTGGCGAAGTTGAAGTGGGTAAAGGAACGTGTCACTAATTTTGTGCCCAGAGCACCGAGGAAGAGCGAGCGAGAAAACATACTTTGCCCTTCCCAGGTCCATTCCAATTCTTTTTTTTTTTTTTTCTTTAATTTCCGTCAAGTCTCTCTCGTTTCCGATAGTCCGATTTTCTCTGAGTTGGCTATAAAACGGGGAATCTTAGGCACTAATAAAGAAAAGCTGACTGTATAACTGGGATTATAAGTGTAAACCTGACTTCTTCAGGGAATATAAAAGCAAACATTCAAGAACTTCAGGCCTTGCAACGAGGTCCTTTGACTGCTTAGAAACGGGATCACAAAGCCACGGGGAGTTCTGTTTTAAATA
The DNA here is from genome assembly GCA_022457155.1 of Cladopsammia gracilis. Lineage (NCBI taxonomy): Eukaryota > Metazoa > Cnidaria > Anthozoa > Scleractinia > Dendrophylliidae > Cladopsammia > Cladopsammia gracilis. The sequence continues at coordinate 57,471 of JAJGOT010000878.1, read as the reverse complement.
AGTGGTCATCACTAAATTCAGCAAAATTTACTTAAAGAGGACACAACCTTTTCAGGGGTACAAGGGTTACACAAGACTGACCGCCTATCTGATAAGCCTCATGGGAAAAATATCATGTTTGCATGAAACATCACATGCGGTTTGAATATTTTTGTCATTTCTTTCTTCTGTCATTTCTTTCTTCTGGGGAATATCAGGGAGGGAGGGGGGAGATCCTGATTACCTGTCAAAATACAATGTTTTTTTAGTCTATTCCTTAGAATAGAAGGAGTAGGAAAAACTAACGACTGTATTGTGTCGAGGTTAAAGTACGTATCAGAACGTGTGTATGGTTTTGTTTCCAAACTTTTCAAAAAGCATGCTTATTTTAATTTGTCTATTAATTTATGCAAAAATGCACAACATGCGATGCTGTGTAACGCAACTTCGAAAACATTACACAAGCCATTGCAAGAGCGAATCGTTCATCGTTTCTCCTCCAGAACTTGGTCCGGAATATTATGTGCAAAACTATGTTCATCGTAGTGATTCCTTCTGGTATCTCATGTTAAAGAGGCAAATATAATCTCTCACTGGTTTTGAAACCGCCAAGTCATTCGACGGGAAAAGTTATTTATAGAACACTTGTCAGGAGCAAGGTGAGTGGCAAATATTTTCACCTAGCTTTCCGGTTAAGTACCGCAAAAACTTGTGTTTATATAGCAAACACAAGAAAAGCGATTTATCGTGTAAAGACCAACATTGTATCTGTTTTCAATTTTGTAAGTTAAGCGGAAATGTCGATAAATGAAGTGACAAGAATTCGACGAGACAGCAGTCTAGAATAGAAATTTGTGTCACGCAAGAGAACTTCAACAGAAAATGGCGAACTTTAGTTCAAACTCATTACTCAGTATCGCATTGTGCCTCAAGTTTTATTGGATAATTCTATAAAATAGTTCTTAGTCTTTGCCTAGAACGAGCATTTAGGTCTTGCCTAGGTGCCACATGTGAGAAATTTGAAAAGTTTAAAAGTCGCTATTTCGTCCAGTTCGTGTGTCTTAGTTTAATTAGTAAATTGAACATTTGCATTTCTCAGCGATTACGATCAGAAAAGACCTAAACGATACAGAAGCGATTAAAACAGGTAATAATCTGTGTAATTAGTGCAAATGTTAAGGTGTTGGTGGCCCGAAGTATTTTTAAACGATCATCAAAAAAACCTGTATCACGGCTCTGAAAATTTGCATATTTTAGTCGTTTACGATACACTAGCATTGAAATGCTCACAACTGGAGTAAAATAAACTTTTTGCTCATTCCAACTGCATTTTAGTAGTAAGGATAGATAGTAGTATTGATGGTAATAATATGAAGCAAAACTATTTCTGACTCCGAGATCGAGTGGAACGGTATTACAGAGACGGACTCTTAAGTTGTGTTGTTGCTGCCTTGATGCGCTATAAATGATACATGTTTTGCTTTTAAACATCTAATTGAGATTTGAATAATTTTTTTCGAAATATTGTATTGTCCATTTTGATGTGTTTGTTCATTCATTACATAAATTGAAAAGCGATTTTATTTAAACAAAACAAGACTTAGATATTCTGTCTTCACCCGCGTCGCCTTAGGCAAATATGTATTTTTGCAATTTTGATTTCCAAATCAGTTTCTCAGGCATTTTTTGACAAACAACAACGTATTTTATTCGGAAACTAGTAGTACATACCTCTTACTAACCGAGTTCGAGAACCGTACTGTAAATTACGGCCCCCGTCTCAGCATCGGGCCTAACACACGCTTACAAAAGTTGTTTTCTACATTAAAAATTATCCAGAGGAAACGTTTGGAGCTAAGTGGGTTAACATGCCAGGTTACAAAAACTCTCCGATGAAATTAAATTAATATAACTTTAGCAAAAAAACTGATTTTAGCTGCGAATCAAAAAGCATTGACGTAAGCTTTTTGTTTTGGTATTTAGCTTTTAGGCTGTAAGTTATAAAAACTCGAGTAACACGGCAAATTCGTTTAACTCTTACAATTCAATTTAGCATTAACAAAACAGTCTTTCTTCGTAAGAAAACGTCTCTATGAAAAACATAAAGCTGCAAAACAACTTGAAACGACTTCCATCTGCAAACTGTATCATATAAGCTTAAGCTTAAATTATTAGTTTGATCAAGTTTTGTCTGGTTATAAACTTAAGTTCAGGGTTATCGTTTGTGGCAGTGGCTCTAATAAGAACAGACTTGAAGCTACAAAATTACGGTAAAAGTGTACCTTGATTTCTCAGCGAAATTTTTGTCCTTGTAGTGGAGTCCATGAAAACAATTTTGCGTTTTCGCAAATACGCTGTTGCTGCAGCTCACGCTGAAAATTTGTCAGGTGCGATTGAAATTCAAACTCATCCATGCACAAAGTTCGGCATGAAGTCACTAAAGCACACAAAAAGCCAAAAACAACTTGCAGTATTTGATGACGAGATATTTTCAGTGTCCTTTTAGAAGTTTGAGAGTTTCTTCGTTCACCGCTGTAGACCGAAGTACTGCCACATTTTCCCGTTTGACAAACACGTTGTTTTGGCGATTTTATCACGGCGTTTTCATTCTTCTTTTTCTCACTTGTCTTCGCCAGTAACTAAGAATCCTTTTCAAAGAAAACTACCTTATGTCAGGTTTCCGTCGTCCTACCGAACACATGGAAGATTAAATTAATTCGTTTATAGAGTTTTCATACAAGAGCCACGCAAGTTCACGCCGAATCGAGGACCGATCACACAATTTTTGAAAGCCAATAAAATTTGCTCTTTGCTTTCTTGTGACGAACGTCAGTCAAATGAAGCCGTCCATCTTTTGACTTGATGGATTATCAGACGAACTAACCAATGTTTGCCCAAGTTCGTCCAGACGGATCATCCGTCTCCAGTATAAATTGGGCCAATCTAGATAGGCTTAGCCTAACAGCGGAGCTCTCTGAACAGAAACGATGACGATAAGCCTAACTTAGGTGAAAGGTCGGAAGCACAAGAAAAATTAGAATTAAGATTGACGACCAGGCTATTTTTCAATTTAGCAATTCTCAAAAACAGTACATGTAAGCTTATTACGCGACTGTCTGCATAGTACATTTAGACTGCACAAATTTCACATATTTCACAAAAGCTCACAAAAACAACTTTTTCTCGGTCTAGAATAACTAGTATGACTAAATTCCGAATAAAATACACCTGTTGCGTATGGAAAATTGCCCGAGAAACTGATTTGGAAATCAAAATTTGGTAATATTTATATAATCTAGAGTGTCACGCAAGAGAAATAAATTCTCAAAAATCGTCCTACCTGGGACAGAACAAGTTTGATCTTCTTGAATAATCGAGGGTAACACTTTTGAAAGTCTGTTTGTAAGAGCTTTTGAACAAATTTTGTGATCAACATTGAGTAGCGAAATGGTCGGGCCACCAATTTGTGAGGTTTTTCTTATCATCTTTCTTGTAAAGTAATATAGTCACACTTCCTTGCATTGAATCACTGAGATAATTATTTTCCAAACTAAATTTATAATTTCGAACAGAATAGGGCCTAAAAGATACCAGAATTTTTCGTAATGACCCCGTAATCCGTCTGAACCGGGGAGTTTCCCTGAAGAAAGTCCACGCATTGCGTGGGTAATTTCAAGCAAAGATAAAAATCCTTCGCGGGATAAAAATTCGCTCTCACTTAATCTGTTTTCAAGTTTGTTAAAAAATTCTGAGGTTTGGACCGTTAAATTAACAGGTCCTTGCGGGCTATGTCTAAAATAGGGAACGGAGATTCGGGGAACGGGAAACGGGGAACAGGGAATCTCAAAAATGAGGAATCTCTAAAATGTTGAATCTCTAAAATGTGGAATCTCTAAAATAGGGTCTAGTTTCCTTTTAATCGCCAGTAAGTCTCCCTCGCATCTTCATTTGATTAATATATCAGTTGCTTTTCAAATGGTCGATATTCATTTATTGGACATGCCGGGCTTTGTAGCCAAGTTCAACGTGGAGACAGTGGTTAAACAGGGACGGCTTTAGACTGCGAGCAGTCTCTCTTTTTCCGCTAAAGTCAGTAGGGACGAACGCGAAAAGCAAATTAAATCGAAGTAGCACGGGCCGCCAGCCCGCTCTACTCGCGGCTCGCGGCTTCGCCGCTCGCACATCGCGCTAATTCGCTTTTCGCGTTCGTCCCTACTGACTTAAACGGGAAAAGAGAGACTGCTCGCAGTCTAGGACAGCATCTTCTCAACTTGAAGATATCGTGGGTGACGACGGAGCACCGCCTTTCTGATCTTGTTCAGCCATAGACTGCGAGCAGTCTCTCTTTTTCCGCTAAAGTCAGTAGGGACGAACGCGAAAAGCAAATTAGCGCGAAGTAGCACGGGCGCCAGCCCGCGCTACTCGCGGCTCGCGGCTCGCGGCTTCGCCGCTCGCACATCGCGCTAATTCGCTTTTTGCGTTCGTCCCTACTGACTTTAACGGAAAAAGAGAGACTGCTCGCAGTCTAGGATCTTCTCAACTTGAAGATATCGTGGGTGACGACGGAGCACCGACTTTCTGATCTTGTTCAGCCAACTAAAATCAAGATGGGAGGAATACCCTTCTGGCAGGGTCTGGAAGGGGTGGGGGGGGGGGGGGGGGATCTGGATCCCGAATTCCGGCTACTTTTTTTCGTAAATTTCCGAATTACGTAGCTTGTTTTTGTCATTTCCCGAATCACGTACTCTGGGAAAGTGTTTAAAGTGTTAATGGTTTGTAGTCAGGAAATTATAGAAATACCACAGAAGGCTTTTCAAGTAAACAAACTCTGGACATTCGCATAGACATTCACAGTTTATATTTTATTACCGCTATAAAAGTCAAACCAGAATTTGGTTTATCCGTCGTTTTTCCCAACCCGTGAGGCCCATAAAACACGACAAAAATGTGAGCATGAATTGATACAGAATAAAATATTTGATTTTCACGGTATTTTGTAGATGGAACTCACGAATCACGGCCACAGATAAAGCAAATCCCGCGTCGATATAGTATTCCCGATTCACGGCTGGATTTATTTTGTATTCCCTAATCACGCACTCTATTTCGACTAAATCCGGATCACGCAGAATCCCTTCCAGACCCTGTTCTCGTCCTGCACGTTTTGGACGAGAAGCACTTAATGTCGCGAGTCGCGAGCAAAAATCGCGGGTGCAGGTGTGGGTGCGGGTAATAGGTGCGGATGCGGATAATAGTCGCGGATGCGGGTAAAAGTCGTGGGTAGCAACAAATTACCAAAAATAACAATACAATACCGATGAATAAATCAATAAATAAACAAAATACTGACAAAAGCAATTGCGATGCGTCTAGAAAAAGTTCTTCCGAAAATCATTAACCCTGACCAAACCGGATATGTCAAACAACGTTATATTGGTGAAAATGTTCGTTTGATCTTAGACCTAATGTCCTACACGGAAGAAAAAAATTGCTTGGAGCTGCTCTTTTCATTGACTTTAGAAAAGTTTTCGATTCTATCGAATGGAGTTTCTTAATTGAAACTCTAAATAACTTTAATTTTGGACCTGACATTCAAAATTGGGTTAATATTTTTTTACAACAACGTTACAAGCTGCGTCTTAAACAATGGCCATGCATCTGAATTTTTTGTTTTAGAGCGAGGCGTCAGACAAGGTTGCCCTTTACCCGGACTGCTATTTGTAATAGGAATAGAAGAGCTCGCTAATACCATAAGAAATGAATCCACAATAAAAGGAATAAAGGTAGGCGAGAAAGAAATTGAAGTGTCGTTATATGCAGATGATACCACAGCGTTTGTACGAGACCTTGATTCTATTACAAATTTGTTAGCACTTTTAAATGACTTCAAACAATTCTCTGGCTTGGAAGTTAACACTACAAAATTAAAAACAGAAGGAATGTGGCTTGGCCTCTGGAAAAGTAACACCGAAGCTCCTTTTGGTTTTCGTTGGCCTCGAGACCCAATTAAAGCTCTCGGCATTTTCTTCTCATGCCGATCATATGATTCAAAAAAAGCAAATGAACTTAATTTCATAGAGAAAATTAGAAATTTAGAGAAGACTTTAAATAGTTGGAAAAGAAGAAACCTTACGCTTTTTTTTAAAGTAAACATCGTTAAAGCTCTTGGTCTTTCCAAATTAATATACAGTGCGTCTGTTCTTATTATCCCTGAACAACTAATAAATGAAATAAACTCAATAATCCTAAATTTCATTTGGGATGGAAAACCCGCAAAGATCAAGAAATCAACTATTATTGATGAGAAAAAACAAGGTGGACTTAAAATGACTGATTTTAATATCATGAACAAAGCCCTTAAGGTCGCTTGGATAACGCGTATAAGATCTTCTAATGAAGCATCCTGGAAAATCATCCCTGAAGCAGCCTTGGATAAACATGGAGGGCTGTCTTTCTTGACAAATTGTAATTATGATGTTGGCACATTGCAAGCCGATAATTTACCATCCTTTTACCTCGAAGTATTGAAAGAGTGGAAAATCACAAATGATTGTATGAGAACCGGAACCTCCTCAATCAGTGAAGAGATAATCTGGAACAACCGAAATATTTTAATAAATGGTAAACCGTTATTTAACAAAAGCTGGTTCGACAGAAAACTCTTCTTCAACAACTCTCCTTCAACATGACGGCAATTTCCTATCGTTCAAAAACTTTTGCTACAAATTTAAGATCAAAACCCCTTTCACTTTCTATTTTGGCCTCATAAGCACCATACCAACCTCTTGGAAAAATGCAATTAAAAATTATCCTTCGCAGTCTTTAGAAAATGAGAAAATAGAGGTAAATATTTCCACAAAAAAATGTGTACAGCATTCTGATAAAGGAAACCTTCGAACCACCTACCGCTGAAAGTAAGATATTAAGGCATAGTTTTTCTCTCTTTACTACCTTTCCAGATAAAAAATGATACTAAAATAACAATGTTCCAAAATAAAATCATCCATAATATACTTGCCACTTAAGCAAGTCTCTTTAGGGCCAAAATTTGTGACAGCAACATATGCCCTCTATGCTTAACTGATATACACTCCTTGGACCACATGTTCTTACGCTGCTCTTTTACTATTGCCTTCTGGAAAATGTTTCAAAGTTGGTGGTACACTAAAACTAAACAATCACTAACATTATCAAATAGTAATATGATTCTATATGGAGTTTTTAGCAAAATAAATTAATCGGAACATAGATTCTCGCTAAACTATACACTTCTAATCGCTAAATTTTCAATATACCGCAGCTGCCTACTCGACGTAACACTCTCTTTCGACAGTTTTCTCACACTGTTATATGAAAAACTAAACATCCAGAAGCAGATTGCTATAAAAAATAAGACCACTACCGCATTCGAAAAAACTTTTCATCATCTTCTTTGACTTTTACAGTTACTTTGTTTGTAATTTGTAATGTAATGTCATGTAATGTATTTCAAGTTTGTTTTTAGCACTTTAATTTGCTAGTAAATCAGTTTAAGTCCAGGGTGTAAGTGGTTTCGTCGATGTATTGTAACTTGTAACATAGAGGTTAGTTTTGTAAACTTGTATTTGTTTTCTTTTAGCTTAATTTGTGACAATAAAACAATTTTTGTGTGAAAAACAAAAAAATTATGAAGCTAAAAAATAAATAAATAAATAAATATATAAATAAAAAACAGCGAATTTATATGTCTCACAAAGTAGCTATATATAGATATAGGTTTATAAGTTTGGCGTCCACGGATCATACCGTGTGTAATACCGCGGGCCGGCTCTCGCCTGGCGGACTAACTCAAAGACCTTTATCTTGCACTAAAACAAAACATTTTCCACGTCTAGCATCGCAGCGAAAAATTTGAGGACGAGTTTAGACACGTGTGCAAAAACAAAGCTTTTTATCGGCTCCTGGGACTCAACATGGCCGCCGCGTAAAAAAGGTCTATTTTAAAGTATGGAGTAAATTGGCTTTTCAAAACATGAATTAAATTTGTAAAATCGCACTCCTATAAATAGCCTCTTCTGTGTCTTCAACCTGATACTTGAACCACCGTTTTTAACAACATCCGCATAACTGTTCTTCGTACTGTCACTCCGTGAAATTCATAACTATAAATAAAAGTTTAACACATGTGCACGCTTACTATTACTATGGCACCCTCTTTGTCTTTTGACCCTGGCGCTGATCAAGCCGGCAGTACCGTGCGAAAAATTCGACTTCCTAGGATAACAAATTCCTTCGTGCGACCGCGCCGAAAGTGATCGGGCACGTGCGATGAATGTTCACTATCGAATCATCATTTGGTTTTCATATGTCGGGAAAATCCCAAACGATCGGGGATTTCGCTGCTTCCCGACCGTCCCAGATTTTGCCGACTTATGAAAACATGAAATCGTAGACGTCCCCCTCGGGGACAAATCAGGAGCGTTTCTATTTTCCCGACGCGTCCCAGATTTTAGCGATGGTCGGCGATTTTTCCGACATATCGGCAAAATCTGAGACGGTCGAGAACAGCAAAATCCCCGATCGTCTGGGATTTTCCCGACATATGAAAACCAGGCTTTAAGTACACCCGAAACTAGTGAAGTTTTGTGTAAGAAAAAAATACAGTCCCAAAATTTTGTTCCCATATTTACTGTAAAAACTACCACTTTTAAGCGAACATCTCAATTAAGCGGACGCAGACACGATTGTTTTTCTCAATGTCAAAAACCTGTACTAAACGAACACTTACAATGAAACTCTTGCCACTTTAAATGAAATCCGAGTTTCCTTTGTTCAATTTGACAGAAAACAGTGATTTTTTGGGGGGAGTTTTCTTTACTTGTGTGACGGTTTCGCAATCGAGACCGGATATTTACACATTGTCAAACTTTATATGATAAACCAGACACTAAGTGTCACAGCATGATTTGTCACACAATATCAAACAAAACACGGTTTGTAGCCATCTTGATTATTTCAGTCAGTTTTCTGAGTGAAATGTTTATCGTAAGCGGACATGTCCGCTTACGATAAACATTCAGCTTACGATAAACATGCAGCTTTACTAACGACCGTCTTCACAAAACTCTTGTGATATCATTTCTCGTAACAGCTGCTTTTAAGATTCCCTATTTTAGAGATTCCCTATTTTAGAGATTCCCTATTTTAGAGATTCCCTATTTTAGAGATACCCTATTTTGGAGATTCCCTATTTTAGATATTCCTCATTTTAGAGATTCCCCGTTCCCCGTTCCGATTCCCCGTTCCGATTGCCCGTTCCAATTCCCCGTTCACTATTTTAGACATAGCCGGTTCTGGCGGGTACAAATTACGGTAAAAATCGAAATGCGCTGGAGTCTTGTGAAAAGACTTCAACACCGGCAGAGTTATAAATAGATTTAACATTATTTTTCTGAGAACGTGTTACTTCGAGCGTAAAAATGAATTTGGTAGGTTTTTCACCTTCAAGCCATTTGACTCTGCTACGGATTTGGCTTCCTCTCATTTGAGATAAATTAATGGCCCGAACTTCTCTTTCAAGCGTTTCTATGGTGGTTTTCGCTGAGTTATCTCCTTCAAATATGAGCCTGTTTAGCTTCGATCAAAGAAATTATAGTTACGTGGCCTTATCGCGATTTAATATGCGTTGTTTACTTCGACCAAATCTAATTTTATAGATTCTTTAAGAAAATCCCACCAAGCTTGAATGGAAGTAAATTCTTTCCGGTACAATACATGTTTGTTAATAATTTCTGAGATCATATCGCAAATATTAAATTCTAAATTTAGCCTCCAAAGTCCTGGTCCATGGGAAAATGAATTATGCAAATTGAGCTTAAAAGATCGGAAAAAAACACAAGGCAAAATTTCACATTTTTGAAAGGAATCATACAAGACCTGAGCAATAAAAAAAATATCGAAACGTGTACGGATAGTTTTATCCGCATTAAACCATGTGCATTGTATTTTTCAGTCGTCCGTGTTTTTTTTAAGCCAGATACATGTATATCTATAAGCGATGAACACTGTGCAAATCTTTCAAATCCGTGGAAATTGTAGAATTTCCTCCAAACTTATCAGAAACGTTTTCAATGCAGTTAAAATCGCCAGCAATAATTTTAAAAGAGTTCGGAAAAAATATTCATGAACTGTATCATAAAAGCATTTAAGCTTAAGCTTACGTTCACTTCGATTCGTGGGTGCATAAGTAAGCTTCTTATTAACCAAATTAATTTTTGTGTCGTCGAGTTCAGTTAACACACTAACAATTCTACCAGAAGAATATTTTTTTTCCATTGTAAACATTTGAAATCAGTATTTTCAGCGACAAAAATGGCAACACCGCCTTGTTTACCGACAGCGGGCGACCAGAAACTTTTACCGCGCCATTTAGTTGTCAGAGAATTTATCGCATTTTGTCTTGTCGCTAAAGTTTCTTGTAAACAAATAAAATAAGAACGGGAATTTTTCGCAAAATCAAAAACAGAGCGTTTTTTGGCTTCAATGCCAAAACCACGGATATTCAAAGTTGTAAATTTAGCTCTGAATGCAAAAACTTGGAGAAAATTCTTCTGATAAAATTACATATTAAGAACTTTTAAGCTTAAGCTTAAAAGCTTAAGCTTAACTAAAGACAGTTACTTGCTTTTCTGTTTATGTTTGTTTGTCCGATGTCCAGTGTTTTTCCTCTTCGGCAAAGGTTGTTCGCCGTCATATTCAGCCGGAACGTTCGCGAGTTTTAGGGTCCGTTTTCTTTGCCTTAGGAATTGGCGTGTCTAGTTTGTCTTTCTCCGTGTAGTTTTTCCAGTGACGAGGACGGGTTGTCTTGGTTCTTCGTCCTTACAAATGTCACATAATCATGACAGGCTCTGGACAATCAGAAGCTAGGTGTCCGGTTTGTTCGTAGTTAAAACAAATAATGTTGTGGCAAGCGTTTGCGAAGTGCCCTGTTTGTTTTAACAATGGCGGCACGTACGAGGTTCACAATTTAAAATAAGATCCTGGATGGACGGACGGAAAAATGACAAACATAGGTTCTATGAGTATGGGGGCTGCGCAGCCAGGCCTTCGGCCCGGCAAGTGCTCCGCTATAATAAATATCTTACTAACCTCGTTTTCTCGGTCCGTACTGTAAATTACGGCGCGGTCGTCAATCTTAATTCTTGTGCTTCCGACCTTTCACCTTAGTTAAGCATGTTCAAAGTGCGACGCTGTTAGGCTCAGCCTATCTATCTATCTATCTATCTATCTATCTATCTATCTATCTATCTATCTATCTATCTATCTATATATATATATATATATATATATATATATATATATATATATATATATATATATTAAACCCAAACATAAAATAAATGATAATGATTTAAAACAAACCTAATTTGCATTTACTTTCAACACACGTTTACATATGCGACTACATATGCGATTGACCTATGGTAATATTTTTACTTTTATTATCAATCCCCGAACTGGCTTCAGAGGCTCGACCCGTTCAATCTTCCTTACTGTAAAACAACTCCTGGATAAGGCTTTCTTTTAACATTATTTTTACATGATACAGAATTTGAGACAACGTCATCATTTTCATCGTTACTTTTAATGCCAAAAGACATTGTAAATTCGGTCCCGTGGAAACCCAAAATGACGACGCAGTTTTGTTTACCATGATACTACTAGTGCTCTTATAGCACAAATAAGTGTCTTGGTCTGCAGATAGCCAGAAAATGGATTGTAACCCAAGTGTACCGTCTTGTCTCTTTACCACCTTGTCTTGTGTCTTGGAAAACTTGCTAAAACTTTGATTATGATTTATTCTCTTTTGAAAATTCACTTGCTACCTTCTTATTATTTGCAATAAGCATTTCGTGTATAATAAAGGCACTACATTGTAAGTTTAAATTTGGGGCAGCTTTGACCCACAAACGTCAAAATCTTCATGACAAAGCTCCCTTAAAGTGCTAGTTCGATAAAATTAACCTCTTTTTTATTGGAGTCCAAAATGCTCATTGGCGAGAAAAGGAAATTAAGAGAAAATTGGAGTCCACGATACTCGTTGGTGAGAAAAGAAAATTACACTCACCACTGTTAACATAAAAATATTACGCTCTGAAAACAAGATCCGAGGCGTCCGCCATTAATTTTCTTCTTTCCCGGGTGGCACTGCGTTTTTACAGCAGCATGCACTGGGCAGGAAGATACATAACAGAAAGTCAAAGACCAGGCGAGTTTAGCCAACCTCGTTCCCAGGGTCTCTCATCTTCCCACCCCCCTCTCATCTTCCTCGCTCTTGGGGGCGGGAAGAAGAGAGACTCTGGGTACAAGGTTCGATTTTAGCCAGAACACCGTAATTGAGTAAGTCTTGTATGTCATTGACTGTTGGTGTACATTTGTACAGTGGATCACGTGAAGTGCGGGTGCATGAATTATATTTAACACATGTAATTTTGCGAGAGAAACTGCAAGGAAAACTGAGAGTTCATGGAAGTGCATAGTCTGTATTCAAACAATAGCTTCACAATGCCCAAAGCAACCTTTATTGAATTAGGTATATATGGTTTCATATGGTTCATACTATGTGTAACTTACACTATCACAATAGTTCTTACCTTTATGCCGGCATAAAATGGCTGTAAAACGGAAACGGTTTCAGACCAAGGATGGCCGTTCGAAGTGGTGAACTTTCCTTTCACTTCACATGTTATCTGTAACACAACGCCTTAATTAATTGTCAACCAGCGCCAGTTAAAAAAAAACAAACTGAGAGCCAAGGCAAAGTCCTTTAGTATGAATAGCTTTAATCCCACAGAATTGCGGCGACACAACCTAGAGAACTGAACTACAGCCGAGCAAAATGGAGTACTAAAGTGTGATTTCACAAAAAACTTAAATTTGGGGAATTATAGGATTTGATTAGATATTCGGAAATGGCAACGCGATTGCATTTTGGGATGAGAAATTGGCAACTCTATGCTCTGATGACTCCGTACAAACCCTTCCAATTTTGCCTTCGTTCATTACGTAATGTATCACCCTCAAATTTTACTGGAATGCTGATTTTTGGCAAGCGGGCGTTTTTCGTCATGCACTCACCGAATATCTAATCAAATCCCATAAGTTTCTCAAATTTAGTTTTTGTTACGTCTTCACTTTAGTTCTCTATTGCGGATGCACACAAAGACGCGGGAGCGAGTCACGTGAGAAAACTAGTATCGCTGACCGGTACTGGCGTAGCTCTTTTCTTTCCTTCAGAAAGTTAAAGCAAAGGAAACTCGTAAACGAATTATTTGAGCGATATAGAACTTATAATAAAATCTTAACATAAGGTCACGCTACAGCAACGTCCTTAACAAAATCAAAAGTCTGTCACATAATCCGCGAAACGTGCAGGTGGGCGTCGAACACGGGAAAATCTTCGCTGACCATCCTCAGAAGAAGGGGAAGACTCTACAGGGTCAGATTGGTTTTCCTCTTCCAGGTTAGTTGACTAAGCAACAAAGCCCGGGGGGGGGGGTACTTCCTAGTAATGGGCTAATGGGGATGTGCCGCTGGATGGGGTCGCATTTTCACGACTGGATTGACTATAATAGGGTTGCATTTTCAATGGAGTTACTAGAATGGGGTCGCAAATTGTCGGAATTTTTTGGGGTAAGAAAAATTCTGGCAAGGATTTTTTTTTGGTAGTTTTAGCTTGTAAATATTTTCGGCTAACAAACGTACCAGAAGGTTTGTAGGTGAAGAGTAAAGTCTCCTACATTTAATAAATGCGTCAACTCATTTGAAGATGACCTAGATAAAAGTGTTCCGAACTCAAGGTAGATGGCTAAACAGAAAGTGACTAAGTTGGGATTGCGAAATTTACATTTACTCAAAAGTGACTAAGATGGGGTCTATAATTGGCCACAAAATAGACTATAATGGGGTACGGGCTCTGAGAGGCCAGCGGCACATACCCAGCAAAAGTTGACCCAAGTATCCCCCCCGGGCAACAAAGTCGTCGGAAGGAACCGCAAGTGGGATAGGATAGGGGCTCACCTTGTGGTCAGAAGGTAGCTCTGCGAGTCAGACGCTAAGATTGCAACGGGAATGTCACAAGGAGACCCTCAGCAGCGACTGAAGCGACATTTAAGTATCTATTGACATTCTTTGATGTTGGTGAGTTTTCGGGATGATCTAGTACCTTGTATGAGGTGCACATGGGTGCAACGTAGGTCAGGGCGGTCTGTCTGAGTTGAGTTGTGAAACTTGTACTAAGGCATTACAAATCAACTTGCAGTTTGTAAACACGGGTATGACGCCATTAAGTTGTAGGTTTTCTTTCAGAAGAAATAGAAGATGGCTATACTTACATAACCTGATGCAAACACTAAAGGGAGTTTGGGAGAATTTGAAAGTACTTATGTTAAACTCTTTCCTGCGGATTATGATTCACTAAACTCCTTCTTGTGTTTTCATCAGGTTATGTAAGCGCAGACACCATTTTCTATTTTTAAATGGTTAAAGATGGCAAACCCAAGAAACGTTCAAGAAACTGGAACTAATTTAAGCCTTTAAGCCCCAAATGTAATCCGCATATTTTTTTCTCCCTATAATGTTACTGCATGATCAAACATACAGGTCATGAGAATAAAAAATGATGACCAAACTGAAAGATAAATTGTCTTACAATTCCATCCATTTTACTTCCAAGAAAAATATGGGGGCCATTGAGGAGAATTTACATGTTGATATCGGGACTGAAAGGGTTAAATACTGATTTTACTGTTGGAATGTTGCATGTTACAATCTTGTATTGAACGTAATATCTTTCGTCCAGTCATTATTTGTAAAAACAGTTGAATTTATAACAAGGTTTAAAAATATAGTACATTGCTTTCAGACTTACAGTGCGGCTACTGTTACCGGGGTCACCCAGACAAAGTTAACCAATCACAAATCAGAATGGAAACAATAGATTCCAACATTTTTAACTTCAGCCAATAAAATGTCGAGTACAGAACAATGAAATTTCAACTTGTTCACTCGTGAAGCTTATGTTTAAAAAGATAAAGCTTTAGCTAGCGTTGACTTTTCGATTTACAAATTTGAGTAGTTTCACATGCTACATGAATGAATGTCAAGTGTCATGCAAGTGAGCGAGAACTGGTTTCAAACTGTATGAAAGCAGCTGTGAACGCGACAGCCGTATGTTTGGGCAAATTGCGTGGCGGATTTGAATTCTCGTAAAAAATAACAACTTACCGATAACCGCCGGCTGTTTGTAAATGTTACAAGGCACACTGCCAGCGTAGCATATATAAGCATATATTTTCTAACCGTTTGAAAAAGAGCGGCTCCTTTATCTCAATTATTTTTATTGAATTGTCGTCAGAATTTTTTCCGTTGCAGATTTTCTTTGCGGTTTGAGCACTTGATGGGTTTCTTTAATATCCCAAAGCGGTCGTGACGGTTTTGTAGAAATCATTTTGATGAAAGTATTAAAAGTCTATAGTTGTATATGCCGAATAGAAATAATTATTAACCAAACCTCGAACTCTGTGAAAAAAAAATCTAGTCCGGCGGTTGAGTTTTTTTTTTTTTTTTTTGTCAGGAATTCATCTCGAGGGAATTGGATTTGCTGTTTTGGATTGTCTGGAAAATTATAATATCTCAACTGGCGAACCGCTGTAATATCGATGGATTTTTCGACAGTGAAATATATGTTGAAGAATGCACCGTTTCTATACGACCGATACCTTTTTTATGCAATTTTGAATTTCTCTTGTTTACTTAATTATATTTCAGCTTAATCCGACTGCCGGAACCCAAAGCGTGGAACCCAAAGCGCATAAAACTTAGGGGCGGACCATTAGAAATCTTGGGAGGGGGGGTGACAATTACCAAAAAAAAAATCCTGCAAAGGAAAATTGTCTCAAAAAAAATTCCTGCAAGCAGTTGACCATAAAAAAATAAAATCCTGCAAGCTAACTGGCTATATATACATATATTTATTTATTTATTTTAAACTGGAACAGATGAGAGTATGACATGCTCTCTGGTAGTAAAATTCATCAAAAGCAACTTCAGGTTGAGTCAAATGCTGTCAAAAATTACCTGCCTCAAAGGTCTATCTGGTACGTCAAATTCTCATAATACTTACTATACAAAAAGACGAAATTGCATATACTTTACTCTGATATCCAGATAAACTAAAAAAAACAGCAAGAAATATAAAATGAAATCGAGTACTTGTATGTGGAGCCACACAAAGAGACGCAAAGCGACGAGAAGCCACATCAATTTGCCAAACATTTTTTACAGTAATTGTTGTCTCAGAACACTAGAAATGGAGTTTCAGAGCATCCAGATTTCAAAATTTTCTGGGGGGGCATGCCCCCAGACCCCCCTAGCGGCTCGAGCCTTCGGCGCTCGACCACTCTATCTGAATTCTTATTTCTCCTCATTTTTTATGCAAAGGTTCCACAGTCTGACTTAAGTTTAATACCAAAAATGGATTGGGCCAGGTATAAAAAAATTGGAGCTTGCACGCATTTATAAAGAAGGTCTCAGGAAAAAAAAAACCTGCAGGCTTGCACCTCCCCCAAAAAAAAATCCTGCAGGAAAATCAGGTCGAAAAAAAAATTCATACACTGAAAAATTTTTGACCCCCCTCCCAGGATTTCTAATGGTCCACCCCTTAATAAACCACGGAGGCGAGCAAGCCGTGTTTTCGTAGGTCACTTTTTAATTTGCTTAACCCTATCCAGACCCGGGAGGAGGGGGGAAAGAGAGAGATGGAGAGCTATTCGGCGAAGTCAGCAAAAAAAATTGAAGCCAGGCAATGATTGTGCACATAATTTCAATGAAAGGTGCGTAACTAGAATTGATGAGATTGCCAAAGAGATCTCTGACCCTGAAAGGAAGTTGGTGGCCTTAAAAGAGAGACATTATCAAAATGTTTAAATTCAAGAGAAGAACGAGCCTCAAAACCAAGGCCAGTAAAATGAAAGAAGGCAGGACAAACTCCAAATCAAGAAAGCAAAAGCGACTGACAAAAAGTATGGAGAAAGTGTTGTCTTCGATATGTCCTAGCTATTCTGCAACTGAGCTTGTGGAAGCTGTAGATGCTACTCCAACTCAAATTCTGGGTCTTCGGCAGGGGAAAATTATAAAAGGGATTTTGGACAGTAACAAAATACCACAGTCCCTTCGGAAGCAGTTTTTAGTCCATCTCAAACCGGCAGTCAAACAAGCCAAATAAGCATGTAAGAGATGACATGCTTTGTGTTAATTAATGAAAGTGCCAGTGACAGGGATGAAAGTGATGACAGTGATGCTAGTGGTGACAGAGATGAAAGCGACAATGATGCTGATGAAAGTGCTGACAATGATGAAAGTGGCACCAGTGAAGAAAGTTACGGCAGAACCACTAGTGAAAGTGAGGCTGACCACGTGCACGATGAAGTCATGACTGACCATGAGGCTTAGTTCATGGAGGTATATGCCTCATATCACATGGGGGATGAACATGATAATTCAATTTAAAGGTCTTTTCAGCGCATTTGTATAATGTTGTTTACAATTTCCGAAACTATAATTTAGTGTTCAAATAACGTTACAGTTGGTTGCAACATTATCCAAGAGACACATTTAATCTTAAAAAAGACAAAATTTTAATGTGTGACATTAAGAATTAAGCAGAGGCCTAGGAGTGAACATTGGATCATGACCCACCCCCCCCCCCCCCCCCAAGTTGCTCAAAGAAGGGATGACCCACCCCTTTGCGAAGGCTCAAAACTTGCTGACACCCCCTTTTCCTCCAGGGCGCAACCCACAAAGACGCGGGAGCGGGTCACGTGAGAAAACTAGTACCGCTGACTGATACTGGCGAAGTCAAGCAACTAAACTGAAAATTGCAATCTAACCACCAAAACTTTGATGAAAATTTAGCGACCATTAAGCCCCGTCTACGCGGGCAATTTTTATGTGGAAACTGTATGTGGCAATTTTTATTTGCCCGTGTAGATGATCGACAAATATTTGTTGTTAATTTGCGTCAGTAGTAATTTCGCATAGCGGAGATGCCCATGGAATAAAGGCTAGGGTACAAGGCAAGATGGCGAAAGTCACTAGAAGAAGACTGGGACTGGGGATTAGGGACTGGGTTCTACAGATGACGTGGATATAATTGTCACATTTTATGCCTGGCGTCTCGTCCACACGGACAATTATCGGTATGTGGCAAGTTTTATTTGCCACATAAAAACTAACACGCCAGCTTTTCGGCAAATACAGTTGTCACATAAAAATTGGTCATTTTTCATCATCTACACGGGCAAATAAAAATTGCCACATAGAAAATTGCCACATAAAAATTGCTCGTCTAGACGGGGCTTTACGCAAAGTCGAGGAAATGAATGTCCAATTTCGCAAAATAGTAGCCTGTTAGAAGCCTGCTGAAGTGCAGTGGTTTTGTGCAAGAGGTTCAAGCCGGCGATGGAAGTGAGTGAGGGAACGGGGTATTACTTCGCTTCTTTCTTCCACGAATGCAAAATTATGATTCGTTCAAAATGACAGCCATAAAAGCAAAGGAAACTTAATTTCTCTGGCACTTTCTCTAAACGAATTCCTAAACCTATTCACCCATTTGAAAGCTAGCACAACGGAATTCTAAAGATAGAATGATTTTAACAGATGTCAGTGCAATGTCATCACACAAATTATACCGTCGAATCACTTTTTAAGTATAAGAAAATCTATTTTTTTGTTAATTTGCTTGTGTACGATTATTTTAACCAAAAATTGTATCTTACCCATTGGCCAGGTTCATAATATTTAGCACGAAGAAGAGACCGAATTTCTTTTTGGTTTGGACATGGATCCTTGTTCTCAGTTTTGCCTTGTGGTGGAGAGCAGAATGGGGCATCCTTGAATACACTCTTTCCCTCTGAGTACCATTCAATATGATATGTCACGTTCTTCCAGTTCCTTATCTTCGGATCAATGGTCACTATGCAGAAGAGAGAAACAGCTTCTTCTTCATTCTCGTCTTTAAACGTTATCACAGGACGGCTCAAGTAACTGCTTGAAAATTTCTTTGGTCCGGCTATTTAAAGAGAAATTATCCTGAATATCATCAGTATACAGTCATAATAACTGTACAACAACAACAACAACAACAAACAACAACAATTTTATTTCATTATTAATAAAACAATATTTTAAAACATTGGTATCCCGCAGTTAGCATAGCTAATCGAGGCGGGTTGTCAAAAATAAGAACAAAAATTAACATTAGCTCCTAGTAATATGACTGAAATTAACATTAGCTCCTAATAACATGACTGAAAGGAAAAAAAACTTATTATATATGTTATGGTTTGCTTAATATTGTAGATTTCAGTTATAGCTACAGCTTCATAATTTTATTCAACAGAGTGGGCGATTCAACATAACTGTCTTCGGCGTCGAAAATTCGAAAGAGGAGATCTGGTTTTAAAAACTGGTTTAAAATACAAGAGATAACAAAATGAAAGATATGCAAACGGATTCTCGTCTAATCCGATTTATGACCCAAAATACATTTAGAGCCACGACCTTCGATTTATGTACTGGTTTTAGAATGCAAAATAAAATCAATGTAGTAACCATGTAAAATTGTCTTTTTGCAAGTATTTTGAATTTAATACACTCTCACGAAAGCATTCTTCCTGGTCTTTAATTCCTCAGGATCTGAATGAATATTAACAATTGCGTTTTGGTCCGAACGATTTGCGCGCATGTGTGTTACGGCCTTGTTTCCCAGTTTTGCTATCTCGATTTTTCTTGTCCGTGATTTAGCCGTCTAAAAACGTGAAATTTCACTTCCGGTGTGTTATAGAACCGCGCAAGAAGAAAGACTGGATATAGTGCGCTGTGACGTCGATACAAGAACACCAGTGTCGCGGTTTCTCAGCTCCTCCGTTTTTTTTGTGCGTGTTGCTACAACCATAGACAACACACCTTAATAGAACCGTGTTTCTACCTCAGAGTGCACCAAAAATGTGAGGAATAGATGAACCTCGACACCGGCATTATTGTATTGACGTCACAGCGGACTATCTCCAGTCTTTCTTCTTGCGCGATTTTATACCCCACCGGAAGTGAAATTTCACGTTTTTAGACGGCTAAAACACGGAAAAGATTTTCTTATAAGAACACCATGTAGATTCCATGAAGGGAATAAAAAAAAACAACAAAATATGTCATATACACTTTAAATGGTACCTTGAGTCGTGCGCAAACAAACCAAGTAATAATTATTCGTGGTTTAATTTGGTCAGGTATAACAGAAACAAACTGGTGCCGGGTACTAACAGAATTTGCCATTTTGGAGAGAAATGAAGAAGTTCGGAACGTTACCTGCAGTTACCGGTATGTCCGGGAGAAAAAAAAATAGAATAACTGCCAAACAAGGAAACAAGAAGAAAAGAAAATTCGCTTAGGTGTAAGCTTAAGCATACTAGTTTTGAAAGTTTGTTGCTGACGGAAGGGACTAAAACGCCACATCGACTGCTGCAGGTGACGACTTTTTAAATGTTTATTTGCTTTTCAATGTTAACATTTTTGTTAGACTGCCTGCCTTCGCTGCAGTTCTTTCAAACTTTCCGCTGCTCTGTTCAGGTTCCAATTCATTCTGCTTGCTACTTGTTATCATCGCCAACTATTCCGGCCAAGCGCCCGCGTAGCTTAAGCGGTTTCGTAGAAAGTGACTCTCAAAATGGCGAGACCAGCACACGTTCGGAGCACAATTTGTCCTGAGAAACTTCGCATCGTCTGCCATATGGCAGGACAAATTGTGCTCCGAACGTGTGCTGGTTCTCGGGCCCACCCTTTTATATGGCAGGTATGAGCTTGTTTTTCTTTCTTGCAAGGTTCAATTCGTTTTTAGCGTTCTTTGCAAAGGAAAAGGACGGATCAAACGTTTCGCTGTGGACTTCATATTTTAGATTACGGTTGAGAACAGAGTCAACTATGGATCTCCCATCCGGCAAATGAAGTACCAAGCACAGAAACACAAGTATGTGTCTTTAATTTTAGGGTTTTGTGTACACAGCTGTACACAGACAGTAGTCGTTACAATAGTAGTTTAAGCAAATCGCTACGGCTGGCGCTGCTACGGCTGTCGTGGTTGAGGAGGTCTGGGGAGGGTACGTCGCCGTAGCCCGCCAAAATTCAACTTTAAGCAACGCGAAAAACAAATAGTACGGCTGAGAAGTTTAAAAACTAATAAGCCTATTCGATGCAGTTTTCGTACGTCTAAAAACTCTCAATGACTTCGTTCAAAGAAACAATCGATTTTATTTTACTTTGCTATGACCAAGGGATCCTTAACGACGAAGAACTCCTGGTTTTGTACGAACAGTACAAGTCCCCAAGCTTAGACCTACCGTACAGTTCATATCCACTCTTCGATCTATACGATATGGAAGATGATGAATGCCTTGCGAAATTTCGAATGAAGAAGAGATATATACCTGAACTCGCAGAAGCACTTCGAATCCCAGACTGCATTAGCTGTAATCAGCGAAGCAAAGCCGAAGGCACAGAAGCGCTTTGTATGCTGCTAAAACGCTTCGCTTACCCTTGCAGGGACAGTGATATGGTACCACGGTTCGCTCGTCCTGTCCCTGTTTTGAGCATGGTAACCAACGAAGTGCTCGATTACATCTATACAGTCCATAGTCATCGAATTATCAATTGGAATCCTGCAGTGTTAAACCCACCAGCATTGCAATTTGGCTGCTTTTTGCTTCTAACCACTACAGACTTACTTATACCGTATTTACCCGTGTATAATGCGCGCCCATGTATAATACGCACCCCAATTTTAGACCGAATTTTGGGAAAAAAATAAAAATAAACTCCTCAAGACAAAGGTTAAATTGTATAACATTATTTATTTTAATGAACTCGGCAAACTAACCGAAATATTAAATGGTTACAACATCTTTCACTTACTTAGCTGTCAATAAATTTTACGAGTATACAATATACAAGCGCCTTTTTACGTACCGGTAATAAAATGTACCTTAGCATAAATTTGAACTTACGTGTACCTGTACTTGACTTACAAAAATAAAATAACAAATATAAATTATCTCATAGTAGCGTTTGCTTTTAAATGTCAATAAGTTCTCGTTTCAATTGCAGCACTTGCTTCCTGTCCTTATAAATAACCTACTCACAGTTCAATAATTATTGAGTGTTCAAATCTCAAATCCTTCGAACTCGGACTCGGAGTCTGACTGAAATAGTTCTCTTGCAAACGAGTCATCAAGTTCTTCGTTGCAATCATCTTCGGTCTGGTAAACTAAGTCGTCCTCTGACCCATCAAGACTGTTAGTAATTCCGCATTTCATAAATGAAGATTCAATCATTTCTTCGGAAATGTCCTGCCATGCTCCTGCGATCCAAGAAAGAATCAGTTCCTCAGATGGTTTCTTTTGGCGGCCACTCGCCGTAAACTCATGGATTCCCTCGGACATCCACTCCATCCACCTCTTTCTAACACCATCTTTAAACGGTTTGTTTATAGACACATCCAGCGGCTGCAAGATCGAGGTTAATCCGCCGGGAATTACTGCCAAGTTGGTGTTTTCTCGTGTCAGTGCTGTTTTCACGCTTTCGGTCACGTGGGCTTCGAACGCGTCACAAACAAGCAGGCTCCTTCTCCTCCCCAGGCCACCTCTCCTCGAACGCCAAACTTTCTCGATCCATGTTTTCATTCCTTCGCCATCCATCCAACCTTTCTCTTGAGCGGCGATTACAACTCCGTGCTTGTTAGCAACCTTTGGGAGAGTTTTTCTTTTAAAGATTACCATCGGTCTCAGTTTGCTTCCGTCGCCAGCACAGGTCAACACAACTGTAATGCGGTTCTTTTCATTACCCGTCGTACGAATCTTGATCGTCTTCTCCCCCGTGTTGTGGATGGTTCGATTTGGCGGCATGTCAAATGTTAGAGGCGTTTCGTCCATGTTAGCAATAACATGTAGAGGATAACTGTGCTCTTTGCGAAGATCGATAATGTAGCGGTGGAATCGCACGATTTTCTCCTCGTAGTCATCTGGAAGCCGCTGGGCAAGAGTTGTCTTTTGTCGAAGAGACAAGCCATTCCGCTTCATGAAACGCTGGCACCAGTGGTTACCTGCTTTAAACTGCCCTGGCGGAATCCCGTATTTCTCGTTCTTTGCCATGTCGAGGGCCTTCAGCCTCACCAGCGATGGTAAAATTGCGAGACCGTTGTTCCGTTTCTCCGTGATCCAATCGAGGAGATCAACCTCAAGTTCTGGCCATGCAGCTTTTTTCCCACGATTCGCTCGTTTCAACCGAGGCATCTCTTCCAAGTTTTCCTTGCTCTTCCGCCATAAGCGAACGTTACTTTCAGATACTCCGAACTCTCTTTCAGCGGCGCGATTTCCATGCTTTTCGGCGAAATTGATGATTCTCAACTTATCTGACACTGTATAACTTTGACGTTTCGTTCCGGTGAGTTTTGTAGCCATGTTTACGTTTGATTGCTCAAAATTAAAGTGACTGTTGATCATCTGTTCGCTTAAGTACTTAGTTTAATTTATTCTAGGATCCAAATTGTTAACTTGTCATTGGTAGTTTAATTTACTCTCAAATTAAAGGCCAATTACATCGCACGTTTCAGTGTCTTTGTTATTCTAATGTCGCGTGGGTCCAAACAAAGGATTCCGTGTATAATACGCATCTCGTATTTAAGTGTTCATTTCGGCTAAAATAAGTGCGCATTATACACGGGTAAATACGGTAATCAAGAAAAATTTCATTGAGAAAGATCCCTGAAGATTTCATTTTTGTAAACCCCTTTATATTAAATTATTTTATATACAAAAGATACATGTAAATACACTACAGTTAAATACATCCCAGTAGAAAAAATCAAAATGTAACACCATATGGTAAATTTGACTTGAAAAAATGACAATGAGTTGTAAATGTCATATATTTTAATTATAAAAACAGGGAGACTCGCTCCCAATAAACATGTTAGCCTATTTCACATTCATTCCAAATGTCCACTAGCACAATATAAAATGCATGCAACATCCAAAATTGGCCAGTGCACACGAAATTTAAAATTCAAAATGGATGGTAATTGAATGTGTTTCTGTCTGACCAGCTGTTAATAGATTCCAACGTTTGGGGAAAAAATTGTAAGCGATCCTGTACAGGAAATGAGTGAATTACATGTACATAAGCTTAAGAGAGTGTCCACCATAGGACCAGGCAGGAGGTGATAATACTCAAATTACCAATTTCGCTCACACTTGGCACAAAGGTTGAGGGTCATGAGTAGATACATGTACCAAAATATAAGGTCAAAATGTTTTATTCTCTCTCTGAGTTGTAGGGACATCCCCCCCCCCCCCCCCCCCGAAAAATGGCCATTTGGCACAAATTTATGCATATTAATTAGCTAAATTTAGTCGAGTGGTAAGACAACAAAAATAGCAGCCTGTGAATAAAAACTACTAAATCGTATTCTATATTGATTAGTCTTATAGCAAAATGTGTTATTGCAATCGGTTGCTTTGATTTGTTGCTTTCCCAATACCGTAAGTGAAGGGCATGTTTGGTCATTTTCACGAGATGCCAAAATTAGGTCATTTTAGATCTTAATATCTCCAATGAGCAACAAGCTAACAACGTAGTTTTAATACTAGAAGTAAGAAGTATCTTTATGTTTACGAAAAATACAATAAAATTTTTGGGCAACTAAAAAGCTTTTTAGTATGAAGGAATTTTTGCACTTCACTCAACGATTTATACGTTTTTTCTGGCGATTTCATCAAAATTCGGTAATTAAAAGAGTGGTTTAATTTTAATGAAATTGGAAGAGAAAATCAGCAAATGCTCAGCTAAGCATCATTCTGCTTATAACAATCCTAGAATACGCGAGAAAAGCTTTTTGAAACACATTTCATGAAGTTTGTAAATGAAGGTTTCTGTCACACTTAAGCTTAATTTTCATTGCAAAAAAACAATGGAACACTTCTCTCTACAATAACTCTGAATTTTACTTTCAGACACAATAAGTGACACACAAAAAAGCAAAGGCTGATACATACATGTCATTTAAGTGCTTCGAGTGCTTCGGACTCATTGTTAGGGTCCATTGCGATCCGGCCAAATCCAGTAAGCTTATATTTTTAAAAAGTTCGATCTCTTAATTCAGCTTCTCGTCGATATTTATCGTGCAGTTCATCGCTGTTGACTTTGCTTTCAGAATATTCATTGATACCTTGTTGTAATAGCACAGGCGGACCACCCGATGTTTGTGTGTGTTGCGTGACATCGTTCAATGGCGGTTACAAAAGAAATATGGGTTAACATAAATAACTTGGCCGCGATTTGCTCTGAATACTAAGTTTATCCTATATGTTCAATAAAAGTTTAGATGAAATGTTAAATGAGTCTTTTGTGTTATTTTTTGCCCGTTCTGAGCCGTTTAAGGTGTCATTTCGCGAGATAATTTATCGAACCCCAAGAGTAAGAAGAGAAAGAGAGACAAGGCAGGCAACAAACCAGCCGGCGACCGCGACCTTGTCCACTTCAAGCGCGATCTGACGCTAAACCAGCACATTTCTCACCTCGAAAACGCCGGCATCCGATTGAGCACAAATTTCTTCGTACTTGTGCCGAGCTTGAGCTTCATCCTTCCAGAATTTTTCGAGAAAAGCGATCCTGAAGTCCAAAAAACAGCTTTCTCAATATGATCGGTGCCAGATTCATGACCAAAGGAATTTGAAGAATGCGAGTCCATTCGAATCTACCAATCAACGCAACGCAACGCATCGCTGCCGTTGGCGGTTCAAAAGCCCATTGGTAGATTCGAATGGACTCGCATTCTTCAGATTCCTTTGGTCATGAATCTGGCACCGATCATATTGAGAAAGCTGTTTTTTGGACTTCAGGATCGCCGACTTGCGGGCCGGGAATTGAACCGGAAAATTGAATAGCAAGGCGATATCGAATGGCGCGTCAAAATACATTTTACTTTACATTTATCCAGACATATTCATTTTCTGAAAAGGTATTATTAAATGCAGTAGCTCGCTGTCAAATCAAACCATGGTATAGCTCCTCGCTTAACACTGGATTCAGTAATAATATCGATGTGTCCGAACGCGTTGTAGATCGAAGCATAAATGTTATGACGATCGCTACGGCAATGCTTTATTATTATAATTCTGCGAACCTCAGCGTATGTTGTATTGTATTTCGCTCTATAAAGCTTGTGTTTAGAGTAGCGAGGCCTACCGCTCGTATATATTTAGCTTACATGTAAGCTATATGCGAGAGCACACATTATTTTGTAAACAGACAATTTATGGAGCGCTATAAGTTATACACGAATGATGATTACAGTTAAGTCTCTTCTTAAGAATTAAAAGCCATACCTTATATCTGTTTTGGGCCCTCTTATCATGGAATCCTGCACTTTTTCACTTGAAGAACGAGGAATTCAGTCCTAAAGCATTGTGAAATTCCCGCTCAGTCTCGCGCGCTAATCTCGTTCCCAGTGTCCTCTCTATCCAGCGTCACATATCACGTGAGCTATCTCACGTGAGCACAAACAAAGGTCGTTTGAATTTTGTGCGCGGCCATTATAGCAACCGTTTAGAGATTTCGATTTTGTGGACGTTGTTTTATCCAAGAATTGGGCTTATCAACAATTTATCAGCAGAAGAGATGAATGTCTGAGACGACAGTCTACATCGGGACGTTTCAAATGTGAGTACAATCGTTTGTTTAATCATTTTAGTCATGTACGAAGCTTGAGGTGGCGTTCGATTGAACGTATTCCGGAATATTAAGAACATGAAAGCTGTCGAATTATAACCATGTTTTGCCAGATTTACATGTGTAAAGTGCAAATGTGTCTCAACAAACTATAAAGAAAGCGCTGTAGTGTTTATTTTTATTCCGGAATGCGGTTATTTAGTTAATCGAACGAAGCATATAGCGTACGGTAAGCTACATGTAAGAGATTAAATATTGTAACGCTTCGACTTTATGCAATGTACGATTAGAAGACGTGATTATTTCTTGACAACAGTGAGTGGTTTAGTGTTATTATATAGTTTGTTGGGGAGAAACAGCATTCGTTCTCCTGCCAAATTAAATTCAAAATATATTAACCTCGATCGGTCCTCGATAGTACGTGCAATTCATTATAAAATGAGACTACATTCGATATTTGTCTTGGTACAATTTAAGCTTAACTTACATGAAAGTTAAAACATTTCGGTTTTTGCTTTGAAATTAACTGGTCATGATACAGATTACATGTATGAGCTCCAGAATTTACGTTTAACATACAATCGTCATAAAACGCCGAGATTTTAATAGATCGAAGCTTGTACATGAAAGATCATCTGTAGTCTTGCTTCGTTTTGCGAGTTGTGTCATACCTGTAAGCTTGTAGTGAACTCTTGCTTTTAATCTAGTATTTACTGCTATAAATAATGGTTTGTGTGCATGTGTTATGGATATTTTTTGTTGGACCACTGATGTTTCAGATTTCAAAGCAAGTAAAAACATTACTTGACAAAATGTTGTGTTTACACTTAAACGTTTACCAAGGTTTCAATTTCCTGAGGTCAAGTTACTTTACCTTTGCTAGTACTCGAATCACCAGTGCACAAATTGAATTGGCTTGAATTTCTAAAAACATGCCTGCTATTAGAAGTGAAGCGGTGGCTTTTGTGTTCATTGCCTTTTATTTTCTAGTTCTTGAGCGGCAAACAGTAGCCTTGAGATTTCAGCAGCTGTTAACTGCTACAGCACCTCACTAAACTGAAGGGAAAATGGATAGTTTTAACTCAAATTGCATTATGAAATACAAGGCCTGCTAGACATGCATGGCTATGGCCAATGTACCTTTCCTTTTTTATTAGCCTTTGGCTATTAAGTGCTACCCTCTTTAAATAAAGGCTTTACTTACTTACTTACTTACTTACTCACATTGTCTGCCATAAGGATCAAAGGCTTTACCAGGATTGTTTTGTGAAGGATTATTTTGTACCACAGCTAAAAAGCTGTGAACATGCAGTCAAATAAAGTGATCTGAACACCACAGGAAGTGAAATAGTATGCCACCCCAAGGGGATGTATCTGTCATTTTTACCTCGTTTACTGACCTAAATCAGGGATGTAGATTCAGTTTTTAACTGGCGGGAATATACATGTACATGTAGAACTGACAGACGGGTAAAAAATAGAAAAAATGTAGTCCTTTTAAAGCTGCACTAGGCCTACTTCGCACGCAATTCATCTCGCAACGCCATGCTATGTCATGTACGAGCACGCGCAAGAGAAGAAATCTAAGCATATAAAGGACTGGTAGCCGTTGCATTAACTTTGCTTAGATTTAACTCACTTTGACGGTCGGTGACCCCCAATTTTTTTCTTTGCCACTTCTCGACAGATTGTGAAAAAATGAACAAAAAGTCAATGTAGGAATTTAATTTTTTTTCCATTTTTCTACCCGCGCAGCCTCGAATCCTGCCAATTTGCTGCTGTCAGAGTTTGCAAATGCTGTTGTTTAAAGATTAAATTTACTTAAAAAAACGTCACCAGTTGAATGAATTTGCTGAACAGACCTACTCGCATAAAATTTGGGAAAGAAAGTTGCATTTTAGAGATTTATTTGGAATATTTTTAGATTAACAGACAATGGGGTCTCATCCCGTAAGGAAGACCAGTTTTTCAAAATTAGGGTCGCCTTTCAGATAAATTATCTTATCTCGGAAACGAAGTCAGTGACCCCCTAATTTTTTTTTTTTTGCATTTCTGACACGAACATCTCATAACCTAGCTGTAGTAAACATTTTATAAAAAAATCAGTGTTAGAAGATTTTCACGTGAACGTCCTTAACAGCCGGAAAAATGACGTTCACAGCCGGGTAATTTCCCCGGCTCCCCGCTATTATCTACATCCCTGCTAAATACCATCTGTACAAATGTAAGTCTCATGTAAAGTATGTTATTTATATCTTATAATGTAGATACATGTATGATTTGTAATTTAGTATATCTCATGAAAGTCTTCTCAGCTCAATAGTTGGTACCTGTACATGTAATTTGTGATTGTGGTATATAAAAATTATTTCTTGAAGATTGAAATAATGTTTTGTGTATCCTACATGTTGATGTAGGTTAAAAAAATAGTATTTAAGAGATATAGAGACATGTTTATAATTTAAACATACAGTGTAAACATTGTGTTTCATGAACTGCATAAAAAATAGATGAAGTTGGCAATCTTATCAAAAGTGTTAATAAATACATGTACATGTACAGTATAATCAAGTTTTTACAAACCATACTTGAGTGTCTCAATCAAATCAATAAGTACATGGCTACTTTACATTCAAAATTTCTATTGACACCTTTTTTGTCAATGTTGGTCTCTCAAACACAAGCCAGCAATACTTGTATGTACATGTACATGTAGGGCATTTCCTATTTTTGAGTTGGCTAACAGGAGCCTTTGACTCTACTTGAACAAGAAAATACATGTAGATGTGTGAAAAGAGATTTCCTTGGTTGATTGTACATGTACTATTTTTTGATAAGTGCCTCCTTACTGTGGTGATGATTAACTGGTTACCGGTCGCAGGGATGTAGATTCAGTTTTTAACTGGCAGGAATATAGATCTGACAGATGGGTAAAAAATAGAAAAATGAAGTCCTTTTAAAGCTGCACTAAGCTTTAACAGCCGGAAAAATGAAGTTCACAGCCGGATAATTTCCCCGGCTCCCGGCTATTATCTACATCCCTGGGTCGTAGCCTGCTAGCAGAGTTTCCTATTCAGTTGCATTTTCGGGTGGGAAGAAAAGGATTGCATTGGACTATCAACCCGACTATTGATAGTGCAAACCCTGCTCTTTGTTGTTTGTATCTAAATATAGTGCATGTGTATACACTTTTGATTTACTCGAATAAATCCTCAAATGCCTCAACTCATTTAAATTTCCCCTGGAGTCCTTCTCTTCCTGAAAAAAAAAACACTCCTTAATTTAATTTAATGTTTATTTAATTAATAAACATTAATTTTATTTAATGTTTATTAAGAAAGGCCAGTTATTGTTCTTGCTGGCATTCCATATTTCTTAGCTTGCTTGTGTTATTCCTAGAAAATTAATATGTATACATGTATATGTTGTGATTCAATGTTTTCTATAGTTTAAAAATTTTCAAACCAGTTTGATTTTTGTTTTTCTTTGTCTCATATTATGATAATGAATCTGAGACAAAGAAAAATAAAAACTAAACTGGTTTGAAAAAATTTAAACCAAAGAAAAATTTGAACCACAACATATATAACAAATTGATAGGAGGATTTCATGCTGTCCAGAGTGTCGTTAGAATTATTTTCTTTCTTTATGCCGGTGTTCGGTGCTACATGTAGCTCTATTGGCAAATATTGCGGTGTGTTTGGCTCACTTTTGTTGCACGATAAATACTTATCGGCTAAAGTTTGTTATCGCTTTGAAAATGCTAGGGTCGTTACATTTCTCAGGCTGTGATTTAATGTCTAAAGACTGGTGTGTAAGACTTGTGAGAAAGTGTTTCCCATCACAGATATAGGCATCTTAGATGCAAGTCTCAAAATGCTGTAGTCTACAATTCCACTGCAATGAAATCATGAATTCTTGAAATTATTTTTAGCTCCTTAGTTAGTTCTTTAGTTGAGTAGTGTGTCTCAGTGGAGCTAGGATTAATCTCTGCTGTTTTGTAATAGCGTTTAATTTTACATCCAACAGATAATCTGCAGCATGGTTGCTGTATTGTAAATTTCACATTTTTTATGCTGGTAAATTCTTACGTTCTTTCCTCAAGCAATGAATGAGACATATTAATGTCCTTAGGCAAGACTTGACTTTCGGTTCTTTGGCGAACATCCTCAGTTGCTACCATGTGTATATGTCTTGTACACGTAGAATGATATGAAACCATTCAGTTAAAAATGAAAAATTTGTCACTTTTGTATTCCTGGGAAGGATCAAATGTTTTTTTTTTCTCATTGGCTCTTGTAATTGAGCTGATAGGATTGTTGTAGTTTTGATTTGATGTTGTATGGTATTTCTTCAGAAGGCGTTTTTGTGATTTCTTGTGCATGTATAGTACTTTTTGACAAAAAGGGTAGCTCTTGTAGAGTTGTACAGAGGTGTTCTCGCAAATGACTCAATAAATAAGACATTATTTATGTATCTTGTACAACAAGCATGTGATCCTCGTGTAGTACATATATGTAGTATTGTGCCACATGCATTCAGATGTAATCTTGTGTGTCGCAGCAGGAAGAAGCACTGTCAAAAAATTTTAGATACCTATGCAGTAATATATAAATAGACAGGCTAAACATGACTCCCACTTGGTACCAAAAATGTATTTAAAAAGCCTAAAGCATAAAGATTTCAGAGAGAATTGCATCTTTAGATCACAGTCATGAATTTGTTCTCTTTGATGATGTCGGCCTTTTGATCTTGGCAGATTATCTCTCAAATTGATAGGAGGATTTCATGGTGTCCAGAGTCGATAGAATTATATTCTTCCTTTATACCGTGGTTCGGTGCTACAGTAGCTCTATTGGCATACATTGCAGTTTCTTTGGCTCACTTTTGTTGCACGATAAATGCTTATAGGCTAAAGTTTGCTATCGCTTTGGAAGTGCTAGGGTCGTTAAATTTCTGAGGTCGTCAAAAGTCTGTGATGTGCAAGACTTGTGAGAAAGTGTTGTCCATCACATATACAGTTTAGGCATCTTAGGTCTGAGTCTCAAAAGTGCAACCAACTAATGTTAATGCTCCTCCACATGATTGTACAGTACATGTAAGTGTATAACATAAAATTCCTATCTCAAAAAATTAAGTAAGCAACCTAATTCTTGAGCTTCTAAATTGGAATACATGTAAGTGCCTAGACACTTAGGGCATGTTTACATGGAGGGAGGGTGCCCTAGTTAACTGAGCTACCCTGGGAGAGCCAACTTTTCATGTTTGTTAAGAAAATGCATTCAAGCGTGTACATGTTAGAAAGGGTAACCCACCTTCCCGAGGCACCCTTCTAGGAGGGCTATCTTTTTGCCATGTAAACGGTTCGTGCCGGGTTACCCGGCTAGCCAAGGTGAGAAGACCGCGAAAAAATGGTGGTATAAAATTACCATCCTGGGGAATTGTTTCATTGTTATCCCTTACCAGTGATATCTGCTGAACAGAATGAATTAGTAGAGTGCAAAATAATAGCCCCAGACACTGAAAAGCAGCCGCTTGCAGAACGAATAATAAAAAAATTAAACTTGCCGCCAAAACGTTTCTTTTGTGCGCCATCTTGTTTGTTGTGCTTAGCGGCCACTCAAAAGATAGCCCACTGACTTTGAAGTACTGACATTACCTTTCAAAAGCAAGTAGCATAGAACTGTCGGTATAGTTTGAGGCAAAACTACTTTGAGTGGCCTAGTGTCAGTGTTGTGTACCAGGTTAAAAAATAACCCGCAATATTTTTTATTATTGTGCATTCTTTTTTTTTCAATTAACTTTGATTAATAAGTACATTCTATTATTGTTTTTCTGCAGAAAAGTATGTGCAAATGAAGGGGAAAAAAGGCCCAGTCGGTAAAGGATGCATAACAGGGCTAACTCACAAGGATAAGGGTACGTCCGATTGACTAATTCCGGAGTAGGAATATGCAGAATGGTCACAAAAAAATCACATTCTTTGAGATTTGGGAGCCATAAGAACATTTAACTTTTGCTACTGTCGTATCATAAACATGTTTTAACAGATTTGCAAAGCAAGTATACTTGAACAACCAATTCTCAGAGACTATTCTGTTTACACTTATTCTGGAAAATGGTGAATTGAATGTGCCCTACATAATGGCATTACAAATTCAAATATTTTGATTTGACAATGCAAATGTTCCTTACTTCTTACCGCACAAAATATCTGAATGATACATGTGGATTTGTGAGTGTACTGTAGGTTGTTTGCAACTAAACTTGAATGTGATGCTGAGTATGTGCTCGGTTTTCCTTTGATATTTGGATTTCATCTGAGAGGTGCACAGTAACTTTCATTTCCACAAAAAAAAATACAAGATGTCAAGTTGTATACACCGAATTGAAGAAACATTGACCCGTGAAAAGCATAACCCATGAACGATGAAACCGATTGGGATTCTGGGTAGGCAGCATTGGCAAGATAGTAACATTCTATTTCTTGATAATCAAGATGTTTTCTTTGTTTGAGACATTTAAGAGCATGATTTATGCATCCTGTGTTAATATAATGTGTATTCTGTCACAGACAAAGGTTAAATTTTCTAACTTCCCAGTAAACCTTTGGGTCGCATCATTCATGGTTTATGCTTTTCACCCGACAACGTTTCTTCAATTTGGTGTATCATTTTAATACTTGACTGCTTAAACACAAAGCATATTTATCAAGGTGCCAAAAAAATATCTTCAAGCATCGTAATTTTCGTATTGAACAAAAATCGAAATGTAGAATCAAGGAATAGGATTCGTGAATCAAATTGGTCATGATTGTGAATAATTGCATAATCAAAATTTAGACCAGTAATAAGTTCACGGATTTGGTTTTCATGTTGATATAAATTATCAATTTTCAGAGGACAAAAATGTTATTTTATTCTGAAATGTTGACTTTAAAATACTCAAATTTTGACCCTTTTTGGGGTCAGCAAATTACATGCATACAGTTGACATCTGTTTTATTGAATTTGTTTTTATATTAAGAAAGAATTAGTAAATTCGAATTGTATTTAACAACTATTCACCGAAGTGGAGGGTGGGTAGTGGTGGGTAGTTGCTGGGAGGTGAATAGCACTTGCTATTCCGAGTTTCAGTAGCCAATCAAAGCGCCAACAATGCTATCCACTGTTTCAGTATATACTAAATTTATATATTATTATAGGATTTGCACCATGTTTTAAAATTATTTGTAAGGAATTTAGAAAGTATTTCAAATATATTTTTATTGTATTTTGACAGACATAATTATGAATAAACCATTTATTGCAAATGCTACTCCATGTTGTTTTTCAAATCTTTTAAAATCTATGTTCAGTGTATTTTCAGGTAGTTTGAAAGGCTCTTAAACCCGATTCAAATACTATTGATAATATATTTTGAAACATCACCCATTTTCTCCATTCACGAAATATAGAGGCCTTTCAAAATACGTCACAATAGTGTTTTAAACAGGTTTAAACATCGTTAAAATAAGTCAAAAACTACTTAAAAACTATATTTCAAGCACGAATTTTCAATGTATTTTGAATACAAATACATTCAAAATAGCTTTCCAAACAGTTTGCAAATAGTTTAAGAATTGTTTTTTAAAAATTTGTAAACTGTTTTGATGCTAATTTTCCACTATTTCAAATACGTTTCAATATCGTTTTAAACAGGTTTAAACATCGTTAAAATAAGTCAAAAACTACTTAAAAACTACATTTAAAGCACGAATTTTAAACGTATTTTGAATACAAATACATTCAAAATAGCCTTCCAAACAGTTTACAAATAGTTGGAGAATTTATAATGTATTTTTAAAAGATTTGTGAACTGTTTTTAAAACTATTTTTAAAGGTGTTGAAACGTATTTGAAATATATTTTAAAACGTATATGCGGATCTGAATTCATCGAAACTACACTTTGAAAAGGTTTTAAAAATATATTTCAATATCGTTTTAAACAGGTTTAAACATCGTTAAAATAAGTCAAAAACTACTTAAAAAACATGATTCAAATACATATTTTTCATATATTTTTCAAAAATATATTAAAAATAGTTTTTCAAAATACATTAAAAACAGTTTTAAAATAGTGTTAGGTTTGGTAAGGGTTCCCACTGGTGTAGAAGGATTTCGGTATATACTTCATTGTAGCACACCATATAGAGATCCTATCATATAGGGATCCTAAAATCTCATTTTAAAATGGTTAGCTTTTATTTACTGTTATGGGTAGTGATATCCATAACAGTAAATAAATGCTAACCATTTTAAAATGAGTTTTTAGCCCTAAGTAAGTGCTGGATTCTTTAACGTGCATAAATTAAAACCACCATGAAGTATATACCAGGATTTCCCGCTACGGCT
This sequence comes from Cladopsammia gracilis, assembly GCA_022457155.1. NCBI lineage: Eukaryota > Metazoa > Cnidaria > Anthozoa > Scleractinia > Dendrophylliidae > Cladopsammia > Cladopsammia gracilis. The sequence goes on along the minus strand of JAJGOT010000878.1, from coordinate 22,284 downwards.
GGATGGGAACAACTGACATGCGCAGTGACCCGTTTTTGGACAATTTTACTTCCGGTAGCCGTAGCAGCGCCAGCATGACATCCCAGTCCGGCAAATGTTCCATCTGTAATTTTTAACTGACTATTTCGAAATATTCGAAACCTCTCCATACATTTCTTTGTAAAACTTGACGCCATTTTGAGAGTCACTTTCTAAGAAACCGCTTAAGCTACGCGGGCGCATGGCCGGAATAGTTGGCGATGGCAAGAAATGGCAAAAGGTAAAGGAGCTGTAGTAACCGTCGTTTATAAAATAAAACTTGAGTACCATCTCAATCATCTTTCTTGAAACTGAATGCTACCAATGTGTTGAGTAATAAAACATTAAAAATGCTCAAGCTGGTAATTTTAGCCTAAAAGTCAGTAAATGTCTTACCCATGCAAGTTGCCAAAGAAGTACCCGTTTGTCCATAAGGGCACGGTATACCCTCACCTATGAAATTAAGTTCAAAAGACATTAATAATTCATAAGCATATCCTCCTATCAGACGAGGCAAATCGATCACATACATGACTTTTATACCTGGTAATCTACGGTCATTCTGAAAGGAGCGATTGGGATTTGATATCAGTCTCGGGAAAGGCGGAAATGTTTAACCCTATTCAGACTGGGCTTTTTTAGGCAATCTGTGACTGGGTGGGGGGGGGGGGGGGGGCTCCTTGGACCCCCCTCTATATCTCTGGAACCAGTAAGGCTAGGACCATGAAATTTTCACACAATGTTCACCTCCATACAAGAAAACCTCACACCCAGTTTTGACCTGCCACACCCAATTATGACGTCACAATGACGTCATTTTTTTGTTTTTCCGACGTTTCTTTGACATTTTTCCATCCAGATACTTAAAATATTAAATATAACTGTAAAATCATCTCTTTAGTATTAAAACATAATAAATACAGACAAGGACATACTTGTAAAGGGAGAAAAAGCAATAAAAAGCGATAAAACTATAATTTTGAAATTATTGTCCGCCATCTTATATCCGCCATCTTGGATTTTCTTTTTTTTTTTTTTGTTTAAATTAAAATTTAAAAAAATATCTTAAAGAGAAAAGGATCAGAATGTATAAAACACGTATCAAACTAATGTCTATTATCCAAACAATGAACTTAGAAGCGTTATTTAATAAATAGTACAAAATGTTTGTCTATAAGTAAAAGAGATAAAAAATTTACCTACACCTCCCCCCCAAATATTTGATGTTAAACATTTTTAATGTCTTTCAAGAACTAGTCCCAAGAAAAAACTATTCTGACAAGAAAATGCACTATAAGTCAAATAACAAGATCTTAAAATAAAAAAAATAAAAAATCACCATATTTTAATATTTTGTAAACCTGTGTCAAAAACCGGTTGCCATGACAACGTGGTTAATCACACTGACAGGTTATGGATACCAAAATGTCCCTAGATAAATTCTAGGAAAAGTCAGAAAATTTCAGCCTCATAGCTATTTCGGTGTAAGAGTTATCACAATTTTGCGCTGTAGGGGGGGGGGGGGTTGGGTTCGAAACCCCCCACCCTACCCCCCCCAGTCTGAATAGGGTTAAGGGGTTTTGATAAAGTTTTCTGGAGACCATACCTTTTATTTATTTTTCAATGGACTTTTAGGTGGTCTTCTCCAAGTCAGATCAACGTGAAATTTTCACCACTAGCTGGTTTTGAATTTAAGTTTGGCAAGATTTTTTTTTTGGTAAAATCGATATTACCATGACGACGATAAACAAGAAAGTTTGAATTCAGTAAAAGCGAAATTTTGCGCGTTTAAGATTTCGCTTTGAAAATCACACAAATCACATAAACTCTGCTTGCAATAGTGCCTTTTACCATTTAAGGAACATTTCACGAATTAGGAAATTTCTTTCACTGAAGACTACTGAAACTCTAGTTTATGCAAAAGAACGCGTTCAGTTCAAGATTCTTATTTTAACATTTAAATCTCTAAACGGCCGTGCTCCTGTCTACGTTACTGACATGATCTAACGCTTAGGCTATGCACCAAATAAGAAGCTTCGTTTATCTTCTGCATTTCTTCTTAAGCAAAACAAATGGAACCTTAAGTCTTATGGTTTTAGAACTTTTACAGTACCTGCCCCTTATTTATGGAACACTCTACCTTTAGATATCAAGACTTCCCGTAGTTTAGCTGTTTTTAAATCTAAACTAAAAAAATCTTTTTAAATGCGCTTTTAATCTAAATTACTTGATTTATTTTTTTTATTTTTACTAGTTTTTGTGTGCCTTATTTTTAATTAATTCTTACCTTTTTTACAATGGATGTAATTTTAATTAGTTTTTACCTTTTTAACAAAAGATGTAAACTTGCGCTTAGAACTGATATGAATAAGCGCTATATAAGTGTTATTTTTATTGTTACTCGTGGCGAAGCACACGAGTTGTAAATCCGGCTCTGATTTTGTTTTTTTCGTGTCACTTTACCACATGCAAATGTATGCACGCATGTTTAGTTAATGCCGACGACTATATGGCTGTCAGCCATGAAATACATACCGCAAAATATCTTCGTGTGTTGACTTGGGAAGCAGAAGGATGAATTACAGCGTAAAATTGCAAGTTTTCAAGACAATGCAAGGCGTTCATAGATGAATATAACCGTTTTTTATTGTGTTCGCTGCTTATTGCTGTAGGATTTTTCTTCCGGCAAGTATTGTGTTTTATATAACTTGCAATTTGATTAGCGATCGAGTTTTGAAGTGTCGGCTATTGAATGTAGTGAATGTGTAGTCTTAACTTTTTCGACATATTTAAGCTTATTGTTCTTCGTAAAAGCACTCCAATCACTCGGGAATCAATACTGCAATGAGGTAAAGCCGCCACGAGTTTAAGCTGTGTACAGCTTCTTGTTATCGTGTAAAAAATATGATATATGGCTTATATATTTTGCACGAATTAAAAAATTATGTATGTTTGATTTCAAATTAATCGCAATAACATTTCAAACCTTACTGTACTGGCAATAAAATTAAATTGATCGAGAAATTAACACTGGTTTTGTGAAATTACTTCACGATAGTGTCAAAAAGTAGCTTGATGTAGTAGTAGTTTTCAAAAGTAGTTTGCAAACATGCATAATTTTTTTATTCTTGCAAAATATATATGCCATATACTAACTTCAATTCGAAACCAGTTAATAGTAAAAATTTCATGTTGATCTGATTTGGAAAAGACCGCTTTAAAGCCAATTGAAAAATGAACGTATGGTCTCCAGAAAACTGTATCGAAACACCCTAATAAAAATGATTTAAAATCCTCGCCGTGGTATTTAAACAAAAATCACAGTATCTGTATTCAAAGAATACTAATATGGGTAGTAATTATTCAGGATTGTTAGTATAAAACTGAAATAGACTCACTACAGTTACCTAGTTCAACCTTTCTTATTTTGAAATTTTGAGGTCCACCGGGTCTTCCCCTTGTAGTTTTCTAAGTTGAAGCCAACTTTACTAATGGTAGGTCTACTAGCATTGGTCGATCGCCAACTCTACTAGGTCACCTTGTCGTAGGCAATGATACAGATTTTTTAACCTACGTAGCTGTCACGCGCGGTCTATTTTCGTCTTGTCTGGTCTTTTTTCGCCAATTTTTAATTAATTTCATGTGTCAAAAAAGCAAAATATTTTAAGGTTCAGAGGTTTTAATGTTTGAAATATAGAATCCGCTCAATATTCTCGTTGAATCGAGCTTTTAAGGCTAACTTCCTCCTTCTTTCTCGCATTACAAAGTTCACATTTCCTTATATTTACGTCATGACTTTCTTCAACTCAAAGAGGCTTATAATAAGCAAGTGACTAATGCAAGGTTTCAGTAAATTACAATTATCTACGATAATATCTATATTTCGATTATTTCGATTATTCGCCAAAAAATGTCACCTTGAGATTCGGTATTAAGAAAGTTCGGTCTATTTCTCTTTTATCTATAACCAACAAAAAGTAACAAAATAACTGTGAATGAGATTAAAAAGTAAACGTTTGAGTTTCTTACCGGCACAGTAAGCAATATAACATGAATATGTCTTTTGAAGATAGTAAACGTAATAACCTCCGGGACAATGTTTGATGCTTATATAGAACGAAAAGAAACAACCCCCTCTTCTCTCAAAGACGTTCACACAGGCCTTGACGCGACTCACAGGAGCATTGAGGGCGGGAAGATTTCCATTTAACCAAATTGGTGCCTTGGTGCCACACCGGTTTATGTCCACCTTCGTAGTTGGCATTTTTCCCCCAACAAAGCTGGTGAAACGATACCATCCGTTTACAAGATCCTTATCACAAAGTGGAACTTGACCTGGCTTCCACTCGCTCTGTCTGCTTCGCCGAGAATTGTCAATCTCTTTGTAATTCGGTTTCTGGCAGCAGTTGTTGCAAGTTGCGATTTGTTGACCAGACGATGCATGCGAAAGAGCCAGAACAACAATTGCAAATTTTAGAAGAGAACAGCAAAGATCCATCTTTGCTGAGATGGTAACGATTGACTTTCTGAAGAAACTGCCTGTCTGTGAAATAGCAATGCGTCAAATAATAATATAATAATACTTCTCTTTCAGCTGAAACCAGGTCAAAAGTTCATAAAAAAAATACAAACATCCATGGATCATTGTTTAATGCCATGAAACAACGGCAGAATAATATCACAAAGTCCATATAAGATACGTGCAAGTGATATGTACTTCCCTTTCAACTAAAACCAGGTCAAATACAAACGTCCATTGGAAATACAAACATCCATTGATCAGTATTATAAAAGTGACAGGCCAAGCACGACTCCCGCTAGTCGCAAAATGCATAAAGGAGCCTTTAATTTAGAATAACAGCTTTCCCATGAAGGTCAACGAGATATTTGTTTCCTTTAGATCATCAAAATAAAATTGTGACAAGTCATTATTATCTACATTGTATTTGTTGTGCATACTCTTTTATCTTTTGAATATTAATCTCTTTAATGACATCCCACAGGAGGTTTTCAGGCTGTCGAAAGCCATTTATAGAATTACAACTGTAATGTTTCTCTCTGCCTTCGTTATGCTAGCTCTAATGGCATATGTTAGAACTTCTTTGGCTAACTTTTGTTGCAAAATAAATAGTGATCGGCTGCAGTTTTTGTAATTGTTATGAATATGCTAGGATCAGTCAGTCTCTCAGCCCGTGATTTAGTGTCTACGTCTGCGGTGTGCGGTGTTCCTATTATAGAACGCATGTTGTATTCTTCTTGTATAACTAAGAAGTGTGCATCGCTACAAGCAATTGCAAAAAGAGTTAAGACATTGTAAACTGTAGTGCATGTTTCGAGTATAACATGCAAAAGTTTCAACAAGTCCCCACCCCCTCCCCCCTTATCAATGTTGTACCAGATCAAAAATGCCATTCAAACTAACAGTCATCAACATTAAAACGGGGATGGGGGTCAGTAGCACATGGCATTTATTTGATTTGTGTTACGCGGTCGCTTTCACACGGAATTGTACTGTAGTGCATGTTTCGAGGATAACATGGTTTTCAACAAGTCCCCACCTCCTCCCCCCTTATCAATATTGTCATCAGCATTGTAAGGGGGAGGGGGGGGGGGTCAGTAGCACATGGCATTGATTTGATTTGTGTTACGCGGTCGGTTTTATACGGAATGAACATTTTTTTCTGGAAAGTGTCTCAACCTTTTTGCAACTGCTTGTAGCTTGGAAAAGATGCGTAAATAGGTTCCAAATGATCCAGTATTTGATACAAAATAAAGTTTACGATCCGCGTTACCGAGCAAAGCGGAACAAAAGGTCCTGAAGATGACAATGCGAATTTGTTTTTGTGCAAAAATATTGTCTTTGCGTATATATCTAAGGGATAATATATACTGTAAAGTTTGGAGAGTCTATAGGCCGCGATTTGATAAATCAGAGAGCTGCTTATTTTCGAGTATTCGTCAAACGGGTATAAACTTTTCTCCACCCGCGGCTTTCCATTTCTTGGTCGTATAAACAGCATAAAAATAAATGTATCCTTTCTGTGGAGCAATGGACAGATTATTGTTTCTTTTCACCATCATTGAAACCTGCCTTCTTTGCCATGGACCACTTTACCGCTTGGTTTTATATGCTACGTTTGTTAATTCTGTTTTGCTTGTAAACCAAAACAGTCGTCGTAGTTACGCATAAAACCCTCCTTCGGCTCTCCTTAATTGGTAGAATCAAATGCTACCAGAGGAAACAGAACCGAAAACAATCAATTTTCTATATTTATCGCATTTAGCTGTGCTTCAGTGAATGCGTCAATTGATGTAATTCGAATGCAAATTTCGTACCCACAATTGCTTAAGTAGTATACATTCGCTTTTATGCTGCAGCTTAAAGAGGGTCAACAGTTGAATTGGAATTGACTATGTATTATCTATCACGTCGTGCTCAAAAGGCGCAACACGTAGTTTCAGCGCAATCGCGCTTCCGCGGTTGTAAACAAACAACACACCGTCTGACTTTCTACAGTGGAACCTCGATTTAACGAAATGCCAGGAGCTAGGGAAATTGATTCGTTATATCGAGGGTTCGTTATATCGAGAATCTCTTTATAACAATTTTGCGGAAAAAACAACCAAATAATGCGATCGTTACGTCGAGGTATAGTTAATAATTTGCACTTTAATGTCTGTATGAAGTTACATTACACTATAAATATAACAGTGCCTTTTGCACACACTGTTGGTCTGTTCCGCATTCATCTTTTGTCGCGCGTTGACATTTATTCTATATATCGGGGTAGATTTTACGTTTGGGCTGCCGGATCGTGTTCGTTATGACGAGAATTTCGTTATATCTAGGTTCTGTTCCATACACTTAACTTGTAATTTTGCCGGGCTGAAGAATATTGTTAATTATACCGAGGACTTCGTTACATATAGGTTCGTTAAATCGAGGTTCCACTGTAAAAAGATTGCACAAAAAGCTTTGAATAATATTACACGCGGCAAGACCAAAATAATATTATATACAAGGTGGTAAAAAAGTGGACCGAGCTTTGAATGCGCCTAACGACATAAAAATATGGATAAATGGATTCATATACGTTCTCTTTTGTTCAACGTTCTCTTTTTAAGCAAACGAAAGTTCTCTTAAAGAAGCATAATACGTTTTTAAGAAAAATAACGCCCCAGTCCGTGCTGACTGAAAACGTTACCTGACAGAACTTAAAGCAATTAGCGTAGCTGAAAATAAAGCTTTGGATTTGTAAAATGCCCTAGATTTAAATATTTTCGAAGATATAGTTTCGTAAATTACGTGCATTTTATAGTGTTTTGTATGGATGCCAGTTGTTTCTTGGTTTTCGAAGGGAAATTTCCCGCCGCGCCACTCATCATGCAAATGTCAATGACAATTTGTTACAACTTCCGCCCTACATCTTTAATTAAAGGGAGTTATTCAGTGTTGATAAAATAAATTGAAATTGAAATTGAAATGAATTTTCTCAGTGTAGTCCAGTCTTCTGTCTCTACTCCAGACTGTGGTCATAGCAGCATAAGAAATCATGAATGAATGAATGAGTGTGCATATCATTGCGGTTGGAGTGGTCTTAGTCCGCATTTAAATAATATGGCAACTAACCCCTTATACAGTATTTTGTGCAGCGATTTTAGAAAACAAAATGTAATACTGTTTATTCATAAAACATCATTTACCGCAGCTAATTACAAGTCTCATAAGTCTTGTTATCCAGGGGGGCGGAAATTGATCTTGTCGCGTTCGAAGAACGCAATCCTAATTTCGTGTTGGTTGCCCTGTGCCTAACATGTAGTAAAATTTGAGATATTTTGGTGTCCGGTCTTCCAAATGGCCGCCCCTATTGTTTTTTTCAGGGGCTCATTTCCGCCGGAAGTTCCTTCGAACGCGTCTCCATAATCTCCGATTACTGCTAGTATAATTTAAACGAAAGCCATTTGATGTATTTTGTGTTTTGTTTTGCCAAGGTAGTCATTTGCGAGTCACTTACAATGTATTTTTCAATAATTATGGTTAAAGCCTAGGGTCCAATATTATAACAGCAACATATTGGGCCAAAAGTTAAATTTTCCAATTTTCTGGACAACTAAGGTTTTTATATAGCCAGCTTTAAGCATGCATTTCGCCGGTTTCGACTCTGCTTCAGACAAAAAGACAACTTTTTCTCGTTCAGCTTGTAACCCAAAATCGAGTTTTTATAAAATCCCATAAAACCCTTGTTAGGATAAGAAGCCGCAAGAGGAAATATAGTCGAACCAAGTACGTTTTCTTTACATTCTTTTTATTGTTATTATTTTTTTTTGTATGGATGTCTAATTTGGCTGCCGTGGCTGAACTGGAACTGGGTGTTCTTATTTATTTATTTATTTTTTTTTTTTTTCACGTTTTAATCCTGAAACGTTCTTAGCATGTTCTAAAGTTACATGGCATAGAATTTCAGAAATCTGATATGAACGTGACCAGGAGACCCAACAAAGACCATTGTGCGCTGTATCAAATCAAATTCTATTCACACGTGGCTAGGTTCGCGTTCATGGCTATGTGTTTTATCTGTTTTATCTCAGGTCTCAGCTTGGGTACTTTCTTAGCATTTTCTTAAAATCTGGGTTACTTTTAGTCTTAACGTTCTTATACGGTTCTTATAAACAACAAAAGTGTATTTGTGATTTTTAGCCTTGCTTCAATGAATGTGTCAATTCATGTAATACGAATGCTAATTTCGTACGCACAGTTGTTTAAGTAGTGCGCGTGCGCTTTTATGCTACAGCTAAATGAGGGTCAACAGTTGAATTTGAATTGCGGTATTATCTATCACATCGTGCTCAAAAGGCGCAGCACGTAGTTTCAGCGCAATCGCCCTTCCGCTGTTGTAAACAAACAACACTTCTTCAGACTTTCTGGAAAGGTTGGCGCAAAAGCTTTCAAGAATATTATACGCGGCAAGACCAAAATAATATTTATATAGATGGTGGTAAGGAGTCACGTGAATTAAATTTAATATTCATATTTGCCTGGTAGCGGAAATCAATTAGTACTGAAGTTTGTCGTTTCTTGGTTCTCGTGGGAAAAAGAACCGTTTCCCACCGCGCCACTCAGCATGCAAGTATCAATGAAAATTTGTTACAACTTCCGTCCTACATCTACATGTATAAAGGAAGTTAATACTGTGATGATAAATGAAGTCTAATTTATTCAATTTGCTGCTATTTCTAGTCTGGCTTGCACGTACTTTTTTTAATGTTTGATACATTTATTTCATTGCCATTTTTTGAGGTGTATATAAAATTCAGAGACCTAAACAATTTTTGTCATTGGCTCTTCGCTTACGAATGCATCACTGAATAGTATTTTGAAATAAAAATTCAAATTAAGAGACAATTTATAGTACACAACAGTACACCCTTCTCGATCGACAACTTCCCTTCATGAAACCATGGATAGTAAAGAGACTGTGGAAATTTGTGACGAAAAGATGGCAAAGATGTGCCGCAAGCCAGTCGAAATATAGTGTTTGTTCAGTGTCCTTCATTCTGTTCTTTTTCTCCAGTTTTAGTGGTAGTTTAAGTTTTGACGTATATTTATTCTCATTGTTTGTTGATTCACGGCGATAACGACCCTGTAAAGCCACAGTTAAACTTTCAAGGTAAGCGAGTGTTGCCGCTTATTTGTATTATTTTTACTTTTTTTTTTTTTTTTGAGAAAATTTCGTCCCAAAAAATGAGCTCACCGGGGCCATATTCCTTATGTTTGACGACTGTTCTGGGACTCATATATTGAGAAGCTCCTTGCTTATTTCTGTTCAAATCTGCGATTGAATGATCGTATAAACGGATGCAATTGTGCCTTAGGCATAGTTACAAGGATGAAAGATGTAAATTTGCAACCTTAAATTTCGATTGAACATGACAAAATTCAGAGCGTCAAGCAAGTCAGTTGCGTGTATGGTGCGTGTAATATAAATTTGGAGAAGGTTGCACTCGATAGGGGTTTACCTAGTAAGAACCTGTGAAGCTTTTCTTTATAATAATTACATAATAATGATAATAATAACTTAATAATTATAACAATAATAATAACCTTAATAAAGTGTCGATCGATTTAGCCTAATATACAGACTAATAAATCGGGAACACTAATTAAAAAGTTATTAAAAATAAGTTTTAGTAAAATTAAGTAAAAATTATGAATTAAACAATACAACCAATTATAAATATATACAATTCAGATGAAACAATGCCAACAATAGTATTTGCATTAATATACATGTAAAAAATGACTAAAATCTTGGTGCAAATTTTTTGCATTGTTGCTGTTCTTTTTCCTTTGCTCTAATGCGTCGACTCCTTTGTTTGACATTACTCTTGTTTCAGGTCCTTATATATATCAAGGATGAGCTCGATTGTCCTGTCTGTGTTTATAAAAGTTAAAATTTTACACTTTTTACATTTTTAGCTGAAATGGGGAAAATAGGAAGGAGAACTCTCATTGGAAATAAAAGCAGGTAAATATTGTTCACTCTGGCAAACAGTGGTTGATATTTGTTCAGATCCAAATTAACATTCCTATCAAGGCTATTCTAGACCCAGTAAATAAAACCTACACTTGGTTGGGTGTTTGGTCAGCATGTTCATGAAAATACACCTTATTTCAAAATGGCGGCCAATTTATTATTCTTTTATATGCATTTTAATTAACCCTCTTGGCCTCGTCAGCATGTTCAAAATACAAAGGAATTTTCAAGCGAAAATGAGGCCAAGAGGGCTAATTAAAATGCATATAAAAGAATAATAAATTGGCCGCCATTTTGGAATAAGGTGTATGGCTTTTCCTTTTAAAATTTGGGACTGTCTAAGTCTAAGCATGTCCCCAAATTTTTCTGTCTATTTATCTCTAGAATATACGATCTAAAATGTTCTAACGTTTCATCATTCTACAGATCTTAGTCTAGAGGGTTGTTCTATAAATTTAACATTTTAGATCGTATATTCTAGAGATATATAGTCAGACAAATTTGGGGACATGCTTACACTTAGACAGAGCCTAAAATTTTGTATCGACTTGGCGAAACACAAGTACAGTGGAACCCTACTTTAAAGACACCCACTTATGATGGACAGTTATCTTTGTCCCAGGTAAAAAGCTCGTAATATATATAGTTAGCCTTAGCCTAACAGCGGCGCCCTCTGAAGACCCTCTCAACAAGCTTAACTAAGATGAAACTTAAGTTAGGTGAAATGTCGAAAGCACAAGAATTAAGATTGACGACCGGGCTATTTTTCAGTTTTAGCAATTCTGAAAAGCAGTATTACCCGACCGTCTGCACAGTACATTTAGACCGTACAAAAGTTCACAAAAGCAACTTTTTCTCCGTATAGAATAACTATTACGACTATTTTCCGAATAAAATAGAGTTGTTGCTTGTCAAAAAATGCCCGAGAAACTGAGTTGCCAAAATACACTCAAACATATTTGCATAAGGCGACGCGAGTATAAAATCTAAGTCTTGTTTTGTTTACATAAAATCGCTTTTCAATCTATGTAATGAATGAACAAACACATAAAAATGGACAACACAATCTTGGTCAATCTTCTTTCGAAAACTTTTATTGAAATCTCAATTAGTTTATGTTTAGAAGCAAAACGCATACAATTTTATACAGCGCATCGAGGCCGAGCCGTGTCTTCGATGAAATTCAAGAAATTAAAATACAACTGAATTTAAGCTACACGTTTATAAACAATTCTCCAAAATTAACGAAAACACAGACAAAATGTCAATCACAGATTGATATCAAGATAAATTCCCATCGAAAAATGTAATTTGTTTTACCTTTAAGTCCCTCCGGCGACTACTGTACTTGGAAATTCTTTAAGGTCGCGGGGGATACCTGGCCATGAATAAATTCATAAGGCAAAATTTTAGCAGGGGTGTCACTTTGAAAAACGTTATATCGTAAACGTTTGAAAGCCGATTTCACTAACATTTAACAGAGATATTGGCGAACAATGGAAGTGCATAAGGATTATTTTTTATTGAAGAGATCGCGCTTTGCGTCAATGCTGTAAGCCACTAAAGTTAGTTTGTTTTAAAACGTGGTTTTGTGTCCAAGTTTGCTCCTCGAGAAGAACACAAAGCAAGTTGATTTCGCCACTCACTGATCTGTCAAAACGCCTATTGTGTCATATCTGACACCGATTTTTTTATTTCAACTTTAATTAAAAGTTATTATGTTTTAAAGGAGTAAGATTGTCCATGTTAGAATTTGAAGCCTCGTATCTTCCCTTTGAAAGCCTATTTAAAAATTTTGAGTCAGATATGACAATCTACAATACACCTAGTTTACCTCCCTGCAGTGTCAACTCATGAAATTCTCTATCCGCGCTGAATTCTTGGACACAAAACTGCTTGTTTTTACGCTTCCGAAGGCTTCCCGAGCAAACACGAATGCAAAAAACATATATATGGTAATTTTACTAATTTTAATCCACGGGCTTTTGTCAACAGTTCATGCAGAAAGAACAAAGCGTTGACACGCTTTGCACGTGCAATTATTGATGCAGAAACATTACAGAGCCTGTTCGTGAATATTTCGCGCATTTTCGGTATCAGCCGTCGCACTTCGTGCATACTCTTTTCATAAATGCATACTGATGAGCGGAACCTGTCCACCGCGACCTTAAACCTCCGTTTTGGTGCTGAAATCCGTAAAACGAACCCATCTCTTCACATTGCTAAAAACGTAAGCTTATATAGTTCCTCGAAGCAAGATTTTATCCCTGAAAGCTCTTCTTTTTCCACTAAAGCGGCTTCTGAGTATCCCTTAATTAGTATCCCTGTCTTGAGTAGCAAACCGCGAAAAACTGCAGGGAAATATATATAACGACTTTAATTCTCCGCTAAACAGAACAAAAGAACTAAAGTGTTTGCCGAGCTCACGGCTGTGTGGCCGCGCGAAAAACAAAGCCTTGCTTTCAAGATCCCGGATATTGTTCCAACACGGGCGGACGGGCACACGCGCGCCCGCGAAACATTCCGCTAGCCATGACCATGAAAAATGACGGCATAGGTTCTATGAGTATGGGGCTACGCAGCCAGGCCTTCGGCCTGGCAAGTGCTCCGCTATAATTTCTCTTAAATTATCCCACTTCATATCGGAAACGATTACTTTTATTGGAGTTATTATACTAAGAATACATTGTTGTTGTTGTTTCTTGTTGAATAAATTGTTGTTGTTGTTTGACAGATGCTGTCATACAAAGTTAACCTCACTTTACCGACACTTTTGATCTGCACACTGAACATATCTTACTTATGACTACTAGTGACAACCTAACATAAGAGGCCAACAGTCTTTCAGTCTGCTTGGTTGAACTGAAAACGGAAAACCACAATGCAAACCAAAGTCATAGAATATTGCAAATGCGTTTGAAACATTCAGAAGACTTAAATAAATTTCATTCAAAACTATTTTATAGCACAAAAGTTTTTTCTTAAGTATGCATTTGTCTTTGTATCTCTAAAGCAGGTGTCCCTGATGTGTTTTCTAAGGGCCGATTCACACTGTGACATAAGCATAAGCATAAGCGCAAGCATAAGCATAAGCATAAGCATAAGAAGAACAAACCTCTTGTTTTTCTTATGTTGTCCTCACTAGGAATCATCGCTACATAAGCATAAGCATAAGCATAAGAATATCAAAACCTTCCGTTCTTCTTATGCTTATGCTTATGTAGCGATGATTCCTAGTGAGGACAACATAAGAAAAACAAGAGGTTTGTTCTTCTTATGCTTATGCTTATGCTTATGTTGCTGCTGTCCTCACTAGCGTTATGCTTATGCTTATATGCTTATGCGCTAGTGAGAACCGGCCTTAAGAGCCTGCTTAAAACGGACAACTAGATAAAATGGACTCTCTGGCATTTTCCTTTGGTGTCCATATTTTAAAAACAGGTTCAACTGTACATTGTACTACATTTTAAAACTGACAGCATTGATATGTATTTTTAAAAACATTTAAAGGAAGCGACATATTGCACTTGATAATTATATAACTGTGTTTATGGAGGATTACACAATAAAAAACTCAAATCTTTAATTTTTTGGCTTAAAGTGGGATGCAAGTGTTTCTTCAGGAAATATGAGAAGCAACAGTTGTGCTGTTAATTTGGATTTTTGCACACCCAAGTGCATTCGTACTGTAAAATGCAACATACCAAAAATAAGAAATATATTAAAATGCACCTTGCCTCATACAAACAGGGATCTGATAGAAACTGTCTTCGCAGTGATTAAATATCGATAGGAAAAAAAATGTAAATTTATACAGAAAAATGAGAAAACAGCTTGGCTATGCTCTGTAATGGCGTTTCCTCGGGGGTCCTCATACAAACTTTTTGACTATCCGCAATGACCTTTGTTTACAAGATTGAAGTTGTTTTTTAGGTATGACAACTTTTTTTTTTTCAGGTAAAACATTAAATTAAAAAAAATGGTAACTTGTAGCTGAATTTTTGCATTAGAGAATTATTACTTATCGATGTCAAAGGAGCTGGAGGACATCAGAGCTTTTCTGATGCTGTCCTTTCCAGTTTGTACCGAGCTGTATTTTCTTTCTTTCAGTTTTCTTTCTTTCTTGTAAGTTTTGAGGTACGACCACTTCCTCACTCGAAAATAAAGGTCGACAAAAAGTGTTAAAAGTAAATCGCTGTCTTCCGATGGAAGCGTTGACGATAAAGGCCAGGTTTGCACCGTCGGGTGCTGCAACGAAAACTTGTTAGAGGTCAAATAAACCAAAAATTTGACATATTTTCTTTTAGTCCAATATTAGTGTTGATGTGTGTTGAAAGAGGACCAAATAAACATATTCTGAATTGGACTTGAAATCGCAGAGATACTGGAAGTTGAAAAATGAAACTTTTTGGCCTTCATAATCGTAGAGCGATCGGGAAAATTGTCGGAAACCAATAGTGGTGTCACTATTGACCACCTCAAAACAGTCAAGGATTGAAGTTGAAAGTTGGTGACTGAGCGGAAAACTATGGTGTTTTGTTCTGCGACAAACTGGAGCAACAATTATCCATTTTCAATACGAAAACAGTGAAAATCGCACACAAGTTAGAATACTCAGTATTCGCCAGAAGAGAGGACACTGGGAACACGGTTGGCTCGCCAATAGTGACGTCATAATCCTTACCAATCCTACCACTTGAAGCGCGCGGCCATTTCAGAAACGTTTTCGTGAAGTCTTCGGAAATCTTCGTACTTTTAGCTATGTGACTTACTTAAAGGCTCAGCGGGAAGGCAAATTGTTGCGTAAGTATGCTTTATTATGGTTTCCTTTAACGTTTAAATAGCTTTAAATGGATAAAAGAAAAAATTCAAATTTTTGGTTCATTTGACCTTTGGTTTAAAAAATATGTTTGAAAGAAAACCCTACTTATCATCATCTGTAGTAAAAGAGTATCAGAAGAATTTATGCATACAATACGGCACAGTTCAGATCGCTTTAACGTCAGTACTTCCGCTTGTCGAAATTCATTGAGGTGTTGAGCAATAAGTTGTTGTTTGCGTGACGAGTTGACAAGATTAGTCATCCCGCGCGAAGACGGTATTCGCGTCCAAATGGTCGCACCAACCTAGCGAAAAAAATGGGTAGTTTCTTGGTGTTGCGGATGGTGTGATCACCAAATGACGTAAAACAAAAGATTCAAAAGACACTGAACAATACCCACACCACAACACAAAAGCTAACCAACAATGGCTTCCGCAACACCAAGAAACACCCAAAAAATGACATGACATTCTCATCTCCTTTCTCCAATTCTGTTTTAAGTTTCTCAGCTTCTTGCTGTGCAGATGCAAACCTGGATCCTCGTATTTTGGCCGTTTAACTGCTTATCGCGGGTATTTTGTTGAGAGATATTATTAAACTCGGCACGCACTCAGATGTGAAGAAATCATCAAAACCGAGGGAAGAAAGCACTTCTTTGGTTTTGTTCTGGTGTACGGACAATTTGGCTTTGCCTTTCTTGGTAGGCGCCTCGTCGCTGCATGTGTTGTCGTGTTTTTGCAACCACGCTTTCAGATGATACCGCTTTTTACACTTGCTACATTTAATCACCGTACCGTACTATAGCTACCATCATCTTCGTTCTTGCTTTCATCTTCGTCTGCACTGTCTTAAGTGGCTGTCTCCCTAAGATCCTCATAATCAAAATTAATCATAACACAGATTTTCTTCAATTCTTGCATGTGAATTACACTTTGTCTAGTAACTTTAAAAAAACAATTTCGTATGGTCTCAAAATGGTTTCTTCAGCTATTTACAGGGGGGACCCGACCAAATTTGACATTTTTTTAGTATGACAAATTAAAAATTACCCTAACTTTGGCAACTTCTCACAATACTTAAAATTTGATGTAGAGCTAAATTATACTGCTGTTGGACAGGTGCGAGTCCAGTTATTATCTCAACATTGTAAAAGTTTCCATATCATCGTTCCAAGGAGTTAAACATATCTATCAACCCACTTTCACTGCTTGTAATAAAACAGGAAAAATGGGTTTACAAAAATTCATCTAAACCAAAAGTGGATCGTCGTACAGCAATTTACTTGCAGCCATAGCACAACAAAGACTTACATGTAATCTTAAATATCATGAAAAAAATTGTGTGGCCAGTTGGTTTCAAGACCATGAAGCCGCTTTGAAATACCGGTATTTGCGAATTATGCAAATTTGGAGCCTCAACCTTATCGTGCAAATACAGTGCAAATGTAACCCCGACGATGTTGTTACCCATCAGAGAAACACCAAAACTAGTTTCAAACTACAGCAGAATACAAAATTTTAAGTACACATCAGTATACAGCAGTATTGAAATTGTTGATAGCCTTCAAAGTGCCCATTAACTGTCCTCGATGCACACAAAATCCTGAAAAATACTGCTTCGTTCAATGATCGGTAATTTTGTTTGAGAAGTAAGTTTACAAAAGCGTCTTCATCTTTAACTATTAATCTGAGAATAAAGCATCAAAAACAAGACATAATGAGTATATTCAGAGCTTACTGCCCCACCTGTGATTACACCAACCGAAGTTAGTAAAACAGATAAAATATTCATAATATAATGTATTTATTTCTTTTTATTTATTTTGACTTTTTTTGTATATCAGTGACTGCCATCTTGGTGTATGCTTTCATTTGTACTTGCGGCCTTTTCCACACCCAGTCGCTCGTCATTCATTTAAATTTGATCCATGCTCATCACTGAGAGTGCATGGAGGAAGCCTGGAAGCGTCAATCTGTTTGAGTATGGGTAAATACGTGAATCAAAACATTGATTTCCTTCACGCTTTCGTCATGGTAGCTCGCCATGGAACATATATGTTGTCAGGATGGTATCCGCTGACCAGACAAACATAAACCATACCATATGCACGGCTGTAATCATTTTTTTTACAAATGACGCGTGTTTTTTTATGCCAACAACACTCGCATGGCAAGTCTAGTTTAACTATACTAATACAATTTTTTGCTCTTTGTTTGATTGTTTGGTTTTTATAAAACGAAATATTTTTTTTTTGCGTTTTTTGCATATGATTATCCGGGTTATGAGGAGTTGCCACTCCAAATAATTTTGAGAGTGATGTTGATTTCATCGATATTGACATATCAGTGTTGAATACTGAACACGTGATATATCATATAAAGTTTTAAATGAAATAGCTGTAGCATTTACAGAAGCTTTATTCCTCTGAGGAATCTTATATACTGCGAGGGTATAAAACTATGTTTAGCTCTTGAATCGGAGGTTTTTTGATTTGGCCCGGCAAAGCTTGCGTGACGTAATTCAGGGGCGCTAATGCGTCCTTCTTTTACTTCTGTTTTGTAATCACCGTGGTATATCATAAAGTAGTATTTTGTATATATTTTTTTCTCTACTGTATTTCTTTTAAGGCACTCTTTGGGTTCGTCTGTCTACATACAGTCAACTCCCGCCTTTCGGACACCTCGCTATTACGGACACCCAGCTAGGATGGACAGCGGCTAAATCCCCAGCAAAAGTTTCAGATATCCGACTGAAACAAACTCCAGCTATTGCGGAATTTCGCTATTATGGACACTTTATTCGGCCCCAACTTTACAATGTTATTGTTTTACACTCGTTATAACTGACATCGTGCGGTGGGAAACAACTGTACATTCTTCGGGTCACATTTGCACTGTATTTGCACGCTAAGGTTGAGGCTCCTAAGTTGCATAATTCGTAAATACCGTTATTTGGCCACACAATTTTTTTTTGATGACATTTAAGATTAAGTCTTTATTGTTCTATGGATGCAAGGAAATTGCTGTACGACGATCCACTTTTGGTTTAGATGAATTTTTGTGAATCCATTTTTCCTGTTTTATTACAAGCTGTGAAAGTGGGTTGATAGAAGTTAATGTTTAACTATTTGGAACAACGATATGGAAACTTTTTATAATTTTGTAATAATAAATAGACATGTACCCATCAAACAGCGGTAGAATTTAGCTCTGCATCAAGTTTTAAATGTTTTAAAATTTGGTCCCCCAGGGGACCCCGCTGTAAATTGCCGAAGAAAACATTTTGAGGCAAAACGAAATGTATTTTTATAGTTACTAGACAAAGTGTAATTCACATGCAAGAATTGAAGAAAAATTTGTTTCATGACCAATTTTGATTATGAGGATCTTAGAGAGACAGCCAGTTAATAGGACGAATATTTTTCAGGATAACCCATCAGTGCAAAAATCAAAGGGCTCTTAAAGCCATCTCGTTAATGCGTTAGAACGTGAAGTTAATAAAAAAGAAGAATGTTGATAGTTAAAGGTATAAGGTGCCGGCGCTCTCATTGCGTCTGGGGTGGAGAGAAAAGTCTATCAGGCACGTACTTGGGGTAGACTTATTGCATATTCTAAAGCTGGGCCAAAATGGTTTTAGCGACGAGCAGGATTTGTGCTAGGCTTGTCACCTTTTATAAGAAAAAAATGCGACGAATAATCAGTACTTTGTGAACTTCAGTGTGCTGAGGTTTATTCCTCATTTTAAAGATTCCTGGTTTTAACCTCTCTAATACCGACACCGAAGGGGCAGAACAAAGTGTCGGAGAGTGATTCTGTAATAATGTGCACTTGGTGTTTGTGTAAACGGCAGCGACGTGTGGAAAATGTTTAACAATAAACATAAAAAACCTTGAAAATAAATCAAATGGCAGACTGATCCTTCTTTCCTTTGTCTTTGTTTGTCGTAAGTATCAGTCTGTTGTTTTATTTATTTTGACGTGTAAAATGGCGGGAAAATGGTGATCATGTGGTCATTTTTCGGTTACGTTTGCTATGGGCGCACTTACATAGAAAATATTGGGTGTGGAGGGGGTAAAGAAGACACCCGTCCTAGCGGTCAATTTTTTAGTTTCCCTAAGATCGAAATGAGGTTGACGACAGGCCTACACCGACTCCGATATGTGGTTTTGCGGTTGCGATGCATTTATATTAGCTTTCAAAGTTTGGCTCTTATTAGCATGTCGTTAAGTGATTTACGTCTCTTGTATGATATTATAGGCGGCGTTTTTTGTAAATAGTTTTCAGGAATGGTTTATTTTGATTGAAACTCCATTTTTGCATCAGTATCTGTTTAAGGATTTTTAGTCGTGGGTAAAATGTTGTGACAACAGGCATTATTATCTCGTGAGTTTTTTTTTTTCTTTTTGTTTGTTAATGCTGATTGCCTTTCGGTAAAATTGTAATTTAGAATACCAGTTCATTTAGCAGGCAAGGTTAATTTGTGGTGTGTCTGGCGTTGTTTACAAAATGGTAAAGTAAGCTCAGCTGTCGAGAAAAAGCTGCGCCGGGTTTAAAGCTCTTTACAGGCAAATTCATTGCGAGAAACAATTAGAAGCATCACGCTTCAGTGAATGTTTTGACACGTATAGAACGAATTGAATTCCATTGTAATAATCTAATGGATAATTGTATCACTTATCTGGAGAAAATATATCCTTTTTCGCGTTATTTCCGCTTGTATCTGGTATAGATATCCTTAATGTCACAATCACTAATTGGTTTTTAATGGAATAGGTAGTAATTTTGAAACAGCATATGGGTGATGGAATGTCAGTGAACATCACGCAATGACAAAGCCTCAGTTTTCAACACTTGCGATAGATACCTAGATCGATAAACGACATTGCCGACTCGTAGCGTGCAGTTCGAGCATTGACTACAGTTCCCCTAAAGCCGATTTTTCGCTTTGTTCTGTCCGAGGAAAATCGTTATGCAAGGAGTTTTGTCTGTAATATTGAATGCGAATATGGTGTCCTTTTTTTCATAAGTTTTCTACTGCAAATCTTTGCACTACAATTTTATTAGACTTTCTCAAAGTTTTTTTTTTTTCGTTTAGGGTGGTCGGGCGGCCGGAGAACTGACTTTTCTCGCTTGTAGCGCGCCATTTATTACTGACCTGGTTTTAGGTGGGCGGTGTGTCGGGGGTGTGGCAGCATTTGCATTGATGTCCAATCAGAGGGCGCTTAATATCATGATGTCATTTTCCGGGAAACTTGCTAAAGAGTGTACAGCTATCATGCTGGAGATTCAAATGTTTCAAACCGGATTTAATGACGCCATACTTCTGACAATGGAGATACTGCCTAGCTCCGAGAAACACATTAAGTTAAACGCAGAATAAACTGTGAGGAGCTAAAAAAAATTGCAAGATGCCACTATTCCAATATATTTAAACCGTGACTATTGCATAAGATTTGGATCTTTAAAGAATCTTTTACTGCGGTCGTGATGAAGAAACACTGTCAACACTATAATAAGTTGAATTCAGACTACAGCACTGTATCTAGTCATTTGAGAACTGTTTATTTTAACAACCCGATGCGTGAACCATTACGTTACACCCATATTTTCGCGCCAACAATATGCAAATTAAATTGGATTTCGTGCGAAACAAGTCGACTCGCGACTTCGTCGCTCGCTTTTCGCGGCTTCGTCGCCCTCTCATGGGCTTCGCAGTCGACTTGTGGCAAGTCTACAATTTTATCAAAATGTTTATCAAAAGATAACAATAGAAAGGCAGTGAATATGCAATCAGCTAAGGTAATGTAGAATTGCAAAAAAGCATGTTTTTTGAAAGTCAACTGTTAATAGATATTGTACTAAAATTTGCCATCAAACTTTTAATAAACAGTTTTTGTAAGTTTAATTAATAAAATTAATGGGTTTGAAGCTGAGGTTTCATGGTATGTGATGACATAATAAGTCTTTAGAGTCATATTACTTTACAGTGATATTACGAATCATGTGAAGAGTTATGTCAAATATTCTATAAATGGTCTGCGAATAGCTTCGTGGTTTGGAGGAGTGGTATTTTGGGGTGCGCACCGGCAAGCGCGCCATTCGACTCGAAGTGTATCTGTTGGCTACTGTGTATAATAAAATCTGAGCTGTCTTGCATACTATTGTATAATCATGAGAGGTGAACATTTATTATCGCCTATATGAAAATATAAACTTGCCGGTGGGAAAATGTGTTTAATCTTGTTTTAAACAGTCATTGACAGCCGCATTTATTATCTCATTATCACTAATACACAGAAATCTACGACCGGAAAGAGTGACGCAATTAACAATATCGGAAATATTTTGTGACAGATTTTCGTTCAAAATGGTGGCGCTCTTTAGCTGTGGGTTACTTTTCCTGTATATCGTCTTAAAGTTTGATGTTCCCAATGTTTACGTATTTTTGTACGAAAGGGAGGATAACTTTGTAATAGGAACGAAATTAAAAAAAGCCTGTTAACCCTTTCACGGCTGATATTTTTTTAAAGGGTATTTTTTACCGTTAAATCGGTTTTTTGGGAGCAACATGGCTAAATGTCATTAAACATATAAATGGGCTGCAATGAAACTTTCAGATAATATTTTGCACATCGGTAAGCATGCACAGTGAATGTTTTAAAAAAAATCCATCGAGCCGTTTCTCAGATTTTTGCAAAAGCCATTAAAATCGAAAATTACCCAAAAATTGCACATGAAGTGATGTTAGGAAAAAAGGGAGTTCTCAAGATCGCAAACGAGAAAGTAAACAAAACTTTCAAAGGTTACAAACATAACATCAAGCTACTTTTCGACATTATCATTAAGTAATTTCGTAAAAACCAGTGTTAATCTCTCGATCAATTTAATACCAGTACACAAATAGTACGGT
>JAJGOT010000877.1:152500-175399 GCA_022457155.1 Cladopsammia gracilis | reverse complement strand
ATCTTGCTCTCATGGGTAAGGCAGGTGACCACTAAGGATTGCGGGCTCAATATGTCCCCAACACATCCCTCAATACGTGTTCTAACCCTCCCCTTCCCTCAAGTATACCACCCTTAGCCTACCCAGATTTAGTCGACATTTCATGAATTCTGACATTTCATGAAATCATTTCATGAAAATCGTTATTCCCGACCTCTACGCATACCAACACCCACGACCCACGACCAATAGCTACTACCCACGACCCACGACTTCTAGCTAGACTCATAAATGAACTGATACTAAGCAGCAAATAATTCGTACAAGCGGCTATCATTCAGTGATCTCGCAACTCTTTCAAATTGAGCGAAAAAAGCTTCATTGTAATGCCAAGAGCTACACGGCTTTGGAAAGCGTAATGTTTTGTTGTCAGTATCACAGCTAGAGATTTTTTTTAAGATCAAAGAAACAAGAACATTTAGAAAAGGCGTGTTATATTTTTGAAAGAAAAAATCCTGACGCACGCTCTTGGGGTAGCGACGAGCAGGATTTGTGGGCTGTGAATTCATTGTTGAATTCATAGTACAGCACTGTATCTAGTCATTTGAGAACTGTTTATTTTAGCAGCCCGATGCTTGCACCATTACGTCACACCCATATTTTCGTGCCAACAATATGCAGATTAAATTGGATTTCGTGCAGACGAAACAAGTCGTTTCGCGACTTCGTCGCTGGCTGTTGCGAGCAGCTTCGTCACGCTCTCGTGGGCTTCGCAGTCGATTTGTGGCAAGTTTTCAATTTAGAAAGGCAGTGAATATGCAATCAGCTAAAGTAATGTAGAATTGGAAAAAGCGTGTTTTTTGAAAGTGAATTGTTATTTATTAATAGATATTGTACTAAGATTTGCTATCAAACTTTTAATAAACAGTTTTTGTAAATTTTATTAAATGAATGGCTTTGAAGGTGAAGTTTCATGGTATGTGATGATATAATAAGTCTTTAGAGTCATTAGTTTACAGTGATATTAGGACACACGTGAACAGTTATGTGAAATATTCTATAAGTGGTCTGGGAATAGGTTCGTGGTTTGGAGGAGCGGTATTTTGGGATACGTTCAGTCAAGCGTGCCATTCGACTCGAAGTGTATCTGTTGGGTACTGTGTATAATAAAATCTGAGCTGTCTTGTATACTATTGTATAATCATGAGAGGTGAACATTTATTATCGCTTTTATGGAAATATAAACTTTCCGGTGGGAAGATGTGTTAAATCTTTTTTTGAATAGCTATTAACAGCCGCATTTATTATCTTATTATTAGTAAAGCGTGGTTTCCATATAACGGTAATTACTCCGTAATTCCTGTAAGCCGAACCGGCGGTAGCACTGGGGCACACAGGCGGTATTTCCATTTTTAATGGAAACATTCTGTTCAGGCATTGTTTTATGCGGTCTTGGACAGATTTACTTAAAAACAAATTGAGGCTGTCGTTTTATTTATTTGCATGCGAAAAATGGCGGGAAAATGGTCATGACGTTGTCATTTTGTCAGTCACGTGTGGCATTGCGGTAGTGAACTTTTAGGCTTATAGAGACTCCGTTCTTTGGTTTTGCGGTTAGGATACATTTATATTAAAGGGCAAACGGAAAGGGGCAAAAGTTGTATCGAGTTGTTTTGCTTTGTATATTTCTGTTAGAGTGTAGATAATTTGTATTGTTCGTTGGTTATTGGTTTCTGAAAGGTATTTGTTGTCATGTCGTGTATATATTTGTTTTCGTGAAGTTGAGTTTGGTTAATTCTGAAGAGTCGAGAGTGCCTTGATTGCAATAGAGACACTAAAAGGTACGGGAAGCCGTCATTTTTATATGGGAGTACCCTCCCTGGGGTCCGATAGGGTAGGGTTTTTGAGTTGCTCAGTCCTTAAATTAATAGGGTATCCTTTTTGGTAGTTTTGGTTTTGTGATCCTTAGATATTCCAAAACTGTAGTACACGCCTGAACTGGGCGTTAAAAAGGGTATCAAACGTTGATTTTCTACTCTTAAATAGGGTCAGGGTTTAGAACCTTGGCGGCACACACCTATCCTAAATTGTCGGGAGTACCCTCCCTACTTCTCTCTCTCTCCCCCCGGCGTTCACATTAAATCACGGACTATGATGGAGCGCGAAAAGCGCAATTTATGTGATTTATTTTACCGGCACCAGTTTGATTTTAAAAAAATATTTTCAGTTCGATGTTCTTTTCAGAGTCGTCTTGTCTTTTTTCAGTGTGGGGGGTGAAGGGGGGAGGGGGGGGGTTAAATTGAATATTCAATTTTTTCAAAGAGTACATACGGGATGTAGAACGGAATAATTTGATATTATTCTGCGAGAGTTTTAGTTATTGGAGCAACGGATGAGGTTCACTTTAGTTTTTAACTGTTAAACGAGTGCTTTTAAGTGAATGGTTTTTTCAGTCGAGGCATTATAGAAATGCAATTACAATGTTCTTTAAAATAAGGAGGACTATATTAAGAAACTCTAAATAGTGCGTGTCATTTAAGTTATGATAAGATTTCGAAGCGTGCCGAAGTTTCATTGAGTTTATACGTGTAGCCACTTGTTTTTTTTTTTTTTTTTTAAGGATAGCTGTAGTGTTGGTTGGTCGTGAGAACAGCGTATGTCTATTTGCGCGATAAAAGGTTGTGCCGATTCTATTTAATTCAGATAACCTACTTTCTAGTAGTGAAACTGAATCTATGGCACCTTAAGAATCAAAAGCAACCATTATAAACAATTGATAATTTTGTTTTACGAAATAATAGATTTCAATATATATTTTCTTGCTTTCAGTATGCTATATTCTTTGCTAATAGAGCTACGTTGAGCGCTCGAAGGCAACTCTCTTGCGTCAGGATTTCAATGCGATCAAGCTACGTTGAGCACTCTAAGGTAACTCTCTTGTCCGCTTCAGGATTTCAATGTGATGAGTACGACACCCAATTGATATTCGTCTTCTTTTTATATGCCAAGAACGTTCTCTCTCTTACTTGCCACTCAAAAAATACATTGTCTTTTTGTTTGTCTTGTCAATTAGCTCCCAAATAGTATCAACTGATCTCTCTTGAAAAAAATCAACACGCTGAAATCGCTTATAAAATGCTTCTTAAAATGCTTGCTTGATAAACTTTTGTTAACAAAACCGTAATGGCAATGATTAATTGTTCCAAAATAGAACAAAAGCCAAATCCATACTCTTGCATAAACAAACCGAAACATTTTTAGTTAGCTGAATCGGCAAAATCTCACCTCTCTTGCATACTATTAATCATGACACCTCAACATTTAATAACCATTCAAAATTGAAATTACTCTTTAATGATCAAACCGTAATAGCAATGATTCAGTATTCCAATGACTACTGAAAAGGGACATTAACGTTAATTTTGCGCAAAAGTAAATCCATTGTATAATACAATCAAGACAGCCTTGTCCGATAAATGACCACAAGTTGCTTCTCATTGACTAAAATTAATTGCCGACTCGCTTAAGCTACCTGGTTTGGTGGCTTAAATTTAACGACAGTTTAATTCAATTAAGCTGAGGGTTGGAAAACCAACTCTTTTCACGAGATTTCCGGTTGTCACTCACTAAGCGACTTGAAAAATCGCTCCTCGGGGGTTTGAAAACCTGATTGACAATAAAAATACATTGCAGTCATTGATTGAATCTAAGAGGAAATTTCTCTTGTTGAATCTCAAATCGCATAGTTTCAATTTTAGCGGATAATATTTAGTACAGATGAATACTTTTGCTCGACTTTTTGCCAAACTGGAATTCGATTTCCGATCAGCGCCGCGGATAGTTACTGTTGTAACTCAGAAACCTAATCAAACAGCCGGCATGTTGTTGACAAAGTGGCTATGAAATTTGGTTGCTTTGTACAACTTCACTTACCAAAACTGATTTTATAATCTATGAAATTATCGCCTGTAATAAAGAAGCTACTATGTTTAAGATGTACTTTGGGCAACAAATTTCGCTTGAGATAGTTTCAATCATTTCATGTTGTTGACATCGGTTCAAAGAGAAAAAGGTCAACACGACACTTGACCTTTTCGTTTGCGATCAGTTATCACCTTCTCATAAATTGATTTTTTTAGGATATAGAACGAAAAAAGCTCATTAGAACACCAGATTTTGTTTCCAAACAAGGAATTTTGTTTGCCAGACATGAAAAGGGTATACGCAATTTGCTAAACTGATCTATTTGAAATGTGTTTTAAAATAATTGTGCTTATTGCGTGACTCACTGTTTCAACTTTTGAAGAGAATTCATAAAAAATGCCTGTGTTTACTTCTCTCAACGGGTGGCTTTTCAATTAACCATGCTAAATTTTCGATATATTGCAGCACAGTAACATAGCTTTCTGCTAGTACAACTTTCATTGTAAAATTCGATGTACCAGGACAAGATTTATGGCAGAGAAGTTTCCTCATTTTTAAGTGTTTACCAAAGTGCTGAAAGTAGGAATGTTCGGACTTTCAAAAAGACATGTAAAAATGTATCTTCTTTCAATATTTTTACATCACTATGCTCTCAAAGGGTTACTCTACTTAATGCAAAGAATTATTTCCATACGTGAAGTCGTCTTTCTTCTCGTGCGATTTAAACATGCAACAAATCTCGGCTAAATTTAATGGCGGCTGCGACCTATACACGGCATTTTAGTTTTTGGCGGATTTCTGGAAAACGGAAAGTCTTTGGAAAGTTTGAATGTAATTTTCGTAAATAGGTCACCAAAGGGTTTCTCCTGACCAAATATGAAGAAATCCGAAAATTCAGTTTTGACGGCGAGTTCTCGATATTTACAGACAGCCGCTCTTAAATGGTTAAATTTTATCATCGGCTTTCTGTTCAGAGAGCGACGCTGTTAGGCTCAGCCTATCTATATGCAGCTATTTCAATTAACGTTGTCGGATGAAAAGGCGAAAAGCCAATACCACAAGGTAGTATGGGATTTTTATTCAATGGTTTTTAACCCTAACCCATACTACCTTGCGGTCTTGGCTTTAAGCTTTCATCCGACAACGTTTATTGAAAAAGCTGTATATTAGTAGTAAACAGTACCAAATTAAAGTACTTTACTCACTTAAATGGTCACACTTTGGAATTTTATCCACAGACTCAAAAGTTGGAACCACCTTGTACAGTATAATAAACAGAATAAACCATCACAAAGCAATGGCCACATGACACATTTCCGCGGTATGGCCAGTACGTGTGACCATTCTTTCAAATGGTTCATTTTTTATACAAGAGCTGTAGCCTTGACAGTGCACAGAATGATCACGTGCTCGAACTCTTTTTAACACGCATAAAATTACAGGCAAATCCCAAGGGAGCCTATGGAATAAAGATATAAATAGCGAAACAATAGAAAATGGATAAAGAGGTAGAAAGGGTCCACCTGGATTTTTGGAAAATATATTTTTTTGGCTTATTAACAAATTTCTATTGTTTTAATATTCACAGGAGATTAGCTCCGTTTCTAGAAGAGCTGTGGTCTTCAAAGTTGGACAGAATGATCATAATGCTCACACTCTTTCCAAGGCGTATAAAATAAGCATGTAAATCCCAAGAGAACCTTGGGAATAAACACATGAATATTGAAACAACGGAAAATGGTTAATGAGCTAGAAAGGCTCCTGTTCGATTTTTGATAAAATGGCTCATTTTTGCTCATTAACAGATTTCTTTTGTTTCAATATTCAGAGAGGATTTGCTCCGTTTTTGCAAGAGCTGATGCCTTGAAAGTTGCACAGAGTAATCACGTGCCCACACTCCTTCTAATGTGCATAAAATTAGCAGGAAAACTATCTGCAATTAGGTGTATCTGCGATGGATCATTTTGATTTAAAGAACTGGTGGAGATTGAGCAGTGTGATAATACGAAAATGTTCTGTGAGGTGGTTAAACCATTAGGTGTACCTGTGATGCATCATTTTGATTCAAAGAACTGGTAGAGATTGAGCAGTGGGATAATACAAAAAAATGTTCTGTGAGGTGGTCAAACTATTAGGTGTATCTGTGATGCATCATTTTGATTCAAAGAACTGGTAAAGATTGAGTAGTGTGATATGCGAAAATGTCCTGTGAGGTAGTTAAACTATGAAATCTTGGTAGATAAATAAGTTCTAACTTCAATTGTATGTTTTAGGCGTTTATTTATAGCTCCCAAAGCGTCTTTTACAACAATTTAATTAAAACGTTATGTTGTATATTTGTTGGTAGATTTTAATCATGAACACAGAATTCCTCCAGATCTGCGTAATCTCTTGAAGTCACAACTCCAAGTACAACACAAGTATTGCCATTCCAAGCAAATCAACTGTAATTTTAAAGGAGGCTTTCCTGCATACTTTGAAAAAATGTTTAAGAAAACAATTATTTTAGTTTGTAACAATATGCTGCTGATCCTGACTTGACCAGTTAATTATTAAACCATAATAAGCACGCTTAGGTGCGGCAAATGGGAGAACCGGTATTTTTTACCTTATATTTATGATCAATGTATTATCAACTTTCGCGATTCTGACCTCGACAGTTAACCGAAAATCAATGTTAATAAATAATTAAAAATATCAAGAGCAAAGCACTTAAATTACCAGGTATACAAGTACTATCTTATTCGCGAAAACAAAAACATGATTTTTGCGGTTATATCTTATATTCGCCGCCATCCTGACTTTATCAGTTAATGAAAATTAATAGCTAAGTGCTAAACAATATCGCTGGAAAGCACATAAAAATAATGGTGCGTATACCACCAATATTTATTTTATTTTTAGTTTTTTTGGCGAATAAAAAGAAATATCTGATCAATTAATTTATGCTTGTTTAATATATTATGATATTTTCGCGATATCCTGACTTGATCAGTTATGAAAATAACTACTGCTTACTGGATAATATTATCGAAGTAACAAAGCAAAATGCATTATATGTCATAATATTTTTTTCTAATCCTGACTTGCATTGATCAGTTAAAAAAAACTATAGTTAAATAGTAAATAATATCAGTAACAAAACTCTTTTGTTTACTGATCAATACAACAAAATGTTTGAATAATTAACGAATAAATAACAATTTTCTTCTATCAAGTACCTAGACCACATATCTATGTTCAATTTATCTTATTTTCCTGGTCGCAACATGGTCAGTGAATAAATAATTATAGCTAAATGGTCAATATTGGCATACGAGAACTACTGCATGTACTCATAACATTAAGATGGTAAAAAGTTTGGCCTTTAAACGTCTATTACAGCCATACTCCGTCACGCGTGACCAGTAATCTAGCGAATGAAATGAACATTTGAATATTTCTTTGTAACGTCCGAGATTTGAATGAAAACTTGAAGATCTCTGTGGAAAACACTTTGAAAGTCACGAATTAACGGAAAATAACTTCGCTGCATGCATAAAAAAACCTAATATTGTTCGGATATGTAACATTTCAAACAAAATGATATTTTGTTGCTCTTTGTTTCCGAAAATGCGGTAAAATTCTCACGGGAATTCCGAATCTCAGAATGAATTTTCAAAACCGACGCGTAATCTAGAAAACTCCATTCAATTCTCAAAAATACTTGTTACGCGTGACGGAGCATGGCTGTAAATAACAAGGCTATATCTTTTATCAATTTGTCTATTTTTCTGATCATGACGTCAGCAGTGAAAATTACGGAGAGTTTAATTACCGCTAACAACGCACTATTATGTTCGCTATTCGAAAAGTATTGCACTGACAATACAACGTGTATCAAATCAACCTACTAGTCCCTAAGCCTTCACTGCTCCTTCATACCTAGACTCTACCTTCAGTGGTGACAGCACACAACAACAATCACCCCCAACGTCACATGCCTTCTGCGATACTAAGAAAAAAGTATGGTTTAGGAACTTTACTGCTATTTAATACTGAATGATTAAGCTATATCTTTGAGTTTAACGGATTTTTCAATTCAGAACTGATTTAGTGAACTAAACGAGTTTACTTTCATCCCCAGGGTTATATAATTATGAATTTATAATAGCAGACAAAGCCTACACCAAGAGACGAGCCATGCCTGAACCTTCTTCCGTAAAAACCAGTCAGACATTGTAAGCAAAGTGTACAAACATCACAGTTCTTTGGCTTAGATTGCTTTTATACTTTTGTGGACATTTCTTCCGAACCGACCTCTGACCTGGGTAAGGAAATCCTTCGTTCCCAACAGCGATTTTAGCACAAATCTCGATAAGCCATATAATAGACAAATTCGGCTAACGCATTGTTGTACCGAATTCAAACCTTCTGGGAATAAGAATCTTTGTTCACAATATTTCCATATAATTTCCATGTAAATGCTTCATTGATATGGAAAAATGACGAACAAAGAGTTCTAATCCCAAAAGGTTTGAATTGGGTACAACAGTACGTTAGCCGAATGTGTCTATTGCATAGATTTAACAAAACGACCTTATGATTATGCCATAACGTAAGTTAGTCATAATCGCTATTTCTGTTGTCAATATAACTCGTTTTGTTTCGTGTAGATTTAGTTACGCCTTTTTGCGTACATCCATGTGAAGGCACCATAAGCGCCATTAGCAAGGCGTTGCATATCCAGGCTCTCCCCTCAAGAAAAATCGGAGAAGGGGGCCCTTCTCTGATTTTTCTTGACGGGAAAGGGAGGCTGTACACAGTAAGCAAGTGGTATTCGGACAGATATGGAATGTCGACAAATTTATTGCTGATATAAATGGACTAGTCATCGATCTAAATAGGGTGCTATTCCTTAACTGAGGAAGTAGGGAGCTATGGAGCCAGGAAATTGGGGAACAAGGGAACTAGGGAACTAGGAAGCTATGGAACTGGAAACTATGGAGCTAGGCAATTAGGGAACTTAGGAACTAACAAACTAAGGAACTAGGAAGCTAGAGAAATAGGGAGCTAGGGAACTAAGGAGCTATGGAACTAGGGAGCCAGGAGGCTATGGAACTAGAAAACTAGGGAACAAGGGAATTAGAAAAATGAAAGTAGGGTTCTAGGGAACTAGGGAGATAGGGAAATAAGGAACTAGGGAATTAGGGAACTAGAGAACTAAGGAAGTAGGGTGCTAGGGAACTGGAGATTTAAAAAACTAGGAAACTAGGAAACTAGGGAAATGGAGAATTAGGGAGCTAGGGAATTAGGGAACTAGGGAATTAGAGAGACAGGGAACAAGAGAACTAATGAACTAGGCTTCTAGGGAACTAGGGAACTAAGGAATTAGAGAATTAGGGAACTAAGGAACTAGGGAATTAGAGAATTAGGGTGATAGGGAACTATGGAAGTAAGGAACTAAGGAATTAGTGAATTAGGGTACTAGGGAAGTAGAGAACTAAGGAACTAGGGAATTAGAGAATTAGGGAGCTAGGGAACTAGGGAATTAGATAATTAGGGAGCTAGGGAACTAGGGAACTAAGGAACTAGGAACTAAGGAACTAGGTAGCTAGAGAAATAGGGAGCCAGGAAGCTATGGAACTTGAAAACTAGGGAACTAGGAAATTAGGGAACTAGGGAACTAGGATTCTGGGGAACTATGGAGCTAGGGAAATAATGAACTAGGGAATTAGGGAACTAGAGAACTAAGGAAGTAGGGTGCTAGGGAACTGGGGAACTAAGAAACTAGGGAACTAGGAAACTAGAGAGCTAAGAAACTAGGGAACTAGGAAATTGGAGAATTAGGGAGCTAAGGAATTAGGGAACTAGGGAATTAGGGAGATAGGGAACAAGGGAACTAATGAACTAGGCTTCTAGGGAACTAGGGAACTAAGGAATTAGAGAATTAGGGTGATAGGGAACTATGGAAGTAAGGAACTAAGGAATTAGAGAATTAGGGTACTAGGGAAGTACAGAACTAAGGAACTGGGGAATTAGAGAATTAGGGAGCTAGGGAACTAGGGAACTAAGGAACTAGGAACTAGGGAACTAGGAAGCTAGAGAAATAGGGAGCCAGGAAGCTATGGAACTTGAAAACTAGGGAACTAGGAAATTAGGAAACTAGGGAACTAGGATTCTAGGGAACTATGGAGCTAGGTAAATAATGAACTAGGGAATTAGGGAACTAGGGAACTAGGGAACTAAGGAAGTAGGGTGCTAGGGAACTGGAGAACTAAGGAACTAGGGAACTTGAGAACTAAGGAACTAGGGAACTAGGAAACTAGAGAGCTAGGAAACTAGCGAGTTAGGAAGCTAGGGAACTAAGGAATTAGGGAGATAGGGAACAAGGGAACTAAGGAACTAGGCTGCTAGGGAACTAGGGAACTAAGGAATTAGAGAATTAGGGAACTAAGGAACTAGGGAATTAGAGAATTAGGGTGATAGGGAACTATGGAAGTAAGGAACTAAGGAATTAGTGAATTAGGGTACTAGGGAAGTAGAGAACTAAGGAACTAGGGAATTAGAGAATTAGGGAGCTAGAGAACAAGGGAGCTAGGGAACTGGGAAGTTAAGGAACTAAGGAACTAAGGAACTAGGGAATTAGAGAATTAGGGGGCTATGGAACTAGGGAACTAGGGAGCTAAGGAACTAGGGAACTAAGGAACTAGGGAATTAGGGAACTTGGGAACTAGGGAACTAGAAACTACGGAAATAGGGAGCTAGGGAACTAGGGAGCTGTAGGTCCCACGTTTTAGGTCTCACGTTGTAGGTCTCACGTTTTAGGTCTCACGTTTTAGAAATCATAATTTGGATGGACACGTTTTACTCATGGCGCCTTTAGGAGGATGGACGTAAAATTCGTAGTTAAATCTACAAGAACAATTTAACAAGTTCAATTGACAACGACAATAAATATTGACTGATTTTAGCTCATTTTCTTAAATCTTTATCATTTTATTTAATTAAATCTCGAGTTAAGGGCTAAAATCGATGTAGTTAACGAAGGATTTTCTTGCCCAGAGTTTGGTTCAGAACCCAGCATTCTGCAAAAACGTCTGCAAAAAGAAAATTATGCCAAACCAATGTGATGTTTGTACTTTAACTATAATGAATGACTTTTACACAGAAAATGTAAGAAATCTAGCTATTTTGCGCAGAAAATCGACTGGTCGGTTTTTAGACAGAACGCCTTTTAAATGCGTTCCTGCCTTAATTTTTTTAATTAGCCACTACTCTGTTTGACCCTGTGGGTAATGTAAATGCTTTAGTTTTGAACAGTGGCACATTTCCTTCTAGGGGGTGGAATTGGCTTCTGGCTTGCCGCAGCTGCTTGTGCGCGCGCGGCTCCTGCTGCTTGTGCGGCTCCTGCCGCTTGTGCGGCTCCTGCTGCTTGTGCGGCTCCTGCTGCTTGTGCGGCTCCTGCTGCTTGTGTGGCTCCTGCTGCTTGTGTGGCTCCTGCTGCTTGTGCGGCTCCTGCTGCTTGTGCGGCTCCTGCTGCTTGTGCGGCTCCTGCTGCTTGTGCGGCTCCTGCTGCTTGTGCGGCTCCTGCCGCTTGTGCGGCTCCTGCTGCTTGTGCGGCTCCTGCTGCTTGTGCGGCTCCTGCTGCTTGTGTGGCTCCTGCTGCTTGTGCGGCTCCTGCTGCTTGTGCGGCTCCTGCTGCTTGTGCGGCTCCTGCTGCTTGTGCGGCTCCTGCTGCTTGTGCGGCTCCTGCCGCTTGTGCGGCTCCTGCTGCTTGTGCGGCTCCTGCCGCTTGTGCGGCTCCTGCTGCTTGTGTGGCTCCTGCTGCTTGTGTGGCTCCTGCTGCTTGTGTGGCTCCTGCTGCTTGTGCGTCTCCTGCTGCTTGTGCGTCTCCTGCTGCTTGTGCGGCTCCTGCTGCTTGTGCGGCTCCTGCTGCTTGTGTGGCTCCTGCTGCTTGTGTCCTTCTTGGGGGTGGGATTGGCTTCTGCCTTGCCGCAGCTGCTTGTGTGGCTCCTGCTGCTTGTGCGGCTCCTGTTGCTTGTGCGGCTCCTGCCGCTTGTGCGGCCTCTGCTGCTTGTGCGGCTCCTTCTGCTTGTGCGGCTCCTGCTGCATGTGCGGCTCCTGCTTCAGCTCCTGCTTCAGCTCCAACGTCTTCAACCTTTGAGTATTTGGCTGCATTATACTGTTCCATGTCCAGTATGCCCAGATACATCTAAAATGCAATAATGACGAAATCATGAGTTTACTACAACTGACAGAGTTAGTTTCCTTTAATTTTGTTTAGTAATTACATCATTATTTTGATTTTTTTATGGTAAAGATGGGGCAAAGGAAAACCAAACTCAACTAAAAGATAGAGTATATAAATAATAAAAGAATAGTGTTCATCACATTTTTTGTAAATAAATATTATGCATTTTCTGGTCAGTTTCTGAGCTTACAACTGTAGTTTAAGTAATTACCTACCGGGTACTGCCGTTAAATACTGGAGCCACTAAACTATGGAAACTAATGGTAAGCAAACCCACAAATCTTAACAATGTTAACAGCAGTCCTAAAACATAAGTGTGTCCTTGCTCACCACGCTTGGTCTATACCAGCTGTAGCTGACTAATCTAATTTCTGGGGTATTCCTCAGTACCGTTTTATCTCCCATCTAGTCAGCCGGGAGGTTTGTATACCATTAAGATCATCATTCGTTTTTCTGACTGATTAATTTGTCAAATCAACACAAACAAACCTTTCGCTCAATGTACGATAACATTTCCTGCCTCAGATGTTCAAAATGAGGGCGGAAGAAAGGGTTTTCTTCCCAGCAACTACGCATCAGATGGTACCTTCAAATAAACAATTTGAAATATTATAGATAAATCAAAGTGCCCTCTGGGCTATCTCCTGTAAGTTTTTCCCATCATGCAATGCTGTCATATTATGTCCGAATATTGTTTTTGATGTTGCAATTGGACATTTAGGTTAGAGTGTCAATTAAAAAGTGTCAATTGCTTCTCGTCGTTTTTAACAGAGAGTAACATATGGTAAAAAAAAAATCCATTTGTTCTCTGTTCAAAGAATGAACAAGTTCTTTATAACTGTTATCATCCATACGATTAATTACCAGCTTTTCATTATCATTTGCTGTAGAAAAAATTCCACCATTACTTGAAAGATTGTTCCCTTGGTGATTGTTATCTAAACATGGGTTAAAACAGCCAAACAGTTCATTGTATTGCCGTGTTTCTTCACTTATATCCTGCTCATCGTTATGTTGAGCAGACGGAGCTACAGTATCTAACTGATCACGTTCCTTATTTTCAGGATCTCCCATGGCTTTTTCTTAAGAGTTCTCCTTTCTTTCCTTTCGAATATAACATGTTTTACTTGCTGAAATCTTATTTTTACATGGGATAAGCATCAAGAGCTCTCTGCAATTAATCTTCAGCATCCATTTTATTAAACATAACTAAATGAATGATTTAGCTTTTATTCTGCGAAAACGTTTCATTCCTCCTTTCAAGTAAAATTCTTTACAACTTTGTTCTTTGTTTTCATTATTGGGATCATCATCAATCTTATCGTCAAAATCTGTTTCAGGTGGAAATCTAGTTCCTGTAAACTTACTCAGTATTCATCCCCTCATCTTAACTTTTGTTTGAATCAGTGTCACTGTTAACAAACAGTTATACCAAGAACAGAAATGAACTAAACATAGTTGCTAGAGCTGTCGTGGTCGTCTTTGATATTTTCATTCTTACACACCTATACATCTCAGAGTAACGAAGAAACACTCTTTCACAAGCCTTGCACGTCGCAGACTTAAACACTGCATCACGAACAAAGAAATTTACTGATCCCAACATTTTCATAGCGATAACTTAAACTTATTTATCTTGCAACACGACTCTGAGCCAAAGAAACCCTAATAGCGGAGCACTTGCCAGGCCGAAGGCCTGGCTGCGCAGCTCCATACTCATAGAACCCATGGCCGTCATTTTTCATGGTCATGGCTAGCGGAATGTTTCGCGGGCGCGTTGTCTGCCCGCCGCCGTACGCCCGCCGAACGCCCGCCGTACGCTTTGGGCTAGCTCGCGGGCTCGTATGACTTCGCAAAACATGCGCGTACGACGTCATCAACATCAGGGATCTTTGAGGCTTTGTTTTTCGCGCGGCTTCACAGCCGTCAGCTCAGTAAACACTTAAGATGGATTGTTGTGTTTAGCGGAGAATTAAAGTCGTTATTTCCCTGCAGTTTTTCGCGGTTTGCTACTCAAGACAGGGATACTAGTTAACGGATACTCAGAAGTCGGTTTAATGAAAAAAGAAGAGCTTTCAGGGATAAAATCTTGCTTCGAGGAACTTCATATTATCAATGCAGGAGCAATGCGGGGAGATGCCTTGTTTTATTAAGGATTTCAGAACCGAAGAAGTGGAGTTTCAACGAATTTCCAAGCAGTCCAGTGCTTTAAAGGTAAAATAAATCACATTTTTCGATGGAAATTTATGTTGATATCAATTTTTGATTGACTTTTCCTTTGAGTTCTGTTAAGTTTTGGAGACATGTTTATGAAACGTGTTCAAATTAAGTCGTGTTGTTATCTTGAATTTCATCGAGGACAGCTCTGCCTTGATGCGCTAGAAATAGTACGTGTTTTGCTTTTAATGGACATTGAATAAAATTTTTCGAAAGAAGATTGTGTTGTCCATTTTTATGTCTTTGTTCATTCATTACATAGATTGAAAAGCGATTTTATGTAAACAAAACAAGACTTAGATTTTCTGTCTTCGCTCCGTCGTTGTGTATTTTTGTGTATTTTTGCAATTTTAATTTCCAAATCAGTTTCTCGGGCAATTTTTGACAAACAAAAACTGTATTTTATTCGGAAAGTAGTCGTACTTGTTATTCTGGAGAGAGAAAAGTTGTTTTTGTGAACTTTTGTACGGTCTAAATGTACTGTGCAGACGGTCGGGTAATACTGTTTTTGAGAATTGCTAAAATTGAAAATAGCCCGTTCTTCAATCTTAATTCTTGTGCTTCCAACCTTTCACCTTAGTTAAGTTTCACCTTAGTTAAGCTTGTTTAAAGTGCGACGCTGATAGGCTGGCCTATCTATATATATTATATGCCTAATGTAATCTAACGGGACATATATCTTGCAGGTTTACTCTGGAAAGCTATCCTAAAGGCTACTTAATACATTTTGCGACTAGTGGGAGTCGTGTTTGGCCTGTCTCTTTTTATACTTCTTTGTGACTTTTTTTTAACAGAGACTATACCGTAAAATGCTGCTTATAAGTCCTGGGCTTTTGTAACTTCGTAGGGGTTTTTTGACTGGCAAGCAAAATATTGTCATAAAGAAGCGTTCTTTGAGTTAATATCATTTAGGCGTAAACTTTTGTAAAGAATTTCTGTTAAGGAATTAAGAAAGGAATAAGGAATTAATGGGTATAACCGGAGTAATGTTTTGTTACCGATGGGCCTATAACCGGGTTGGCTTTTTTTTTTATTTATTCCATTACTCCATTACTCCATTTACTCCATTACTATGGAATTACTCCATTATTATGGTACGCATGGAGCACAACATTACTTCATGCCACGAGAATTACACGCTTGTTGTACAAAAGATACGTAATGTAGTCTCGTGTATGTCTCAATGAATTCAAAATACATTGGTACAACTCTACAAGTGAAGCTGTTCTTCGCGTACAGAGGATATACTATTGGATGCAGTGATCGCAATGCCATGATAGAACAACGGAAGTTCTGTCTAGCTCCAGGTCACTACTCAACAAAAGAATAAACTAAAGAGCTAAAACTACCTGCAAGAAGTCGTGATTCCAATAAAGGAACATGACAGGAGTTAATTACTCCTGAAAATGATTGCATTTTCATTCTTGGATCTTTAATAGACACTTATCCGTGATCAAGAAACACTCCAAATATCAATGGGTCAATATTATAGAGCAAAGTGGATAGATAATTGCGACTTGTAACATCCTAACAGTGATCTATAGCAAGGGACAAATACCTCATAAACCTACTTGGGAAAGCTATTTTAAAGGCTTTTAAATACTTCTTGCGACTAGTGGGAATCGTGTTTGGCCTGCCTCTTTTTAAGAGCTTATGACGCGTAAATAAGCCATTTCACAGCTATAGATTCGAATACCAGATATATTAAAACCATCGATAGGAAAAATCTAAGGACTATCCACAATTATCTCTTTAAGCAGAGACTAAATTGGGCACGAATCTTTCTGACCAAAATGAACCAAAATGAGGCCTAAAAAAGTAAAAACAAAAATGAACTAAAACCCCGAACCTCACTGAAACCTAACTGTTTGACATTGGTTTGTTTGACCTGGAAAATCAATCTGATGACAGTTTTGCAAACTCTGCTTAATCATTTCTAATGATATGGCTAAAAAAAACAGGTTTGTTTAGGACACTGTACGATGACTCACTCAAAATAAAATAATGTCGCTTAAAACAGTCCCCTTGATAAAATAAAATTCTTTTATTCACATCTTACAAAAGCGTTCGTGAAATTGTTTCTGATCGCTTTTACAAGCACACTTATAGAAAAGTTCTATATTTGTCTGTCAACCTGCAAGAAAAATTGAAAGCACTGGTTCGTTAAAACCTATTGTTGTTTAATTTAGTTAGCTTCTATAACTTGCAAATGAGGTAAATTAACCGAGGACATTTTTAACTAAAGGGACACTGTCCCGACAGAAATATCGTGTTTTGATGATTATGGCCAGGAGCTTGCTTTAGCTTGCTTTATCATCCGAAAATAGGAAGAAAAAAATAGCCAAAAGTGATGAACCACAAAAATATGAATTATAAAGACAAAATAACGACAAAATTCCACCAGAATCGAAACTTTGAATATTTCTTGACCGCATGTCATGTAATCAAAATTGCTTAACCGTAATCAACTTGATCCATTCTTCTAATTCCGCACTTTTTCTCCAAACTACTGCTTCTGTTTTTCTCCTTGAGAATCTTTTAATCCAATTTAGTTGTATATTTGGTGACATTTGGCGATATAACATGGAAATTAACAAACACATTATTTCAACAAAACTTCATTGTAAACGTACAGCATACAACCATTCTCAGTGAGCAATGTCAGCTTACCTTAAGAGGAAGAATCTGTAACAATCGCCTTAGCCTTACCGAAAATGGAAAATCGAATTTCCTCAAACTCCCTGATATGGAAGGCCTGTTTGAACTTATCATAAAAATATAAGTTTCAGTTCGCTGCGGTTAATATATTTGTCAAACCGCGGCTTAACCTCACATGCGGCCTCACTGCGGTCATTTTGCGGTCGTTTACTGCCCCTCAAAAAACTGTTTTGTTTGTTGATTTGAACCAGGACAAGAGAAAGATATTCAAATGTAGAGATTGTATACTGAATTCTTTGCGATGTGAACTGATTCCCATTACTTTACGTTAAGCACTAAATATTTGAGAGATTTTTGAATCTTTATGAATGAAACACCGTTATTTGAAAGCGAAATTTTACTAAAATTCAGGTCATGTTTTCGCACTCTGTTACGTTGCTTTGATCCCGGAGGTCACTTCTCAGTAAAAAAATAATGCTTCCTCTCTACAAATATGCAATAAAAATCTTGGGCAACTAAAACCACGAATTTTGCGAAGCCAGAATTCCGAGGGTGGTTTTATGAATTTGCGCCATTTTAAATTGAGTTTGAGTCCACGCAAATCTCGCTCTTACAAGTCTTTAGTAAAATTATCCCTCTCACCTGTTTACATTTGAATCGAAAAACCTTTCCAAACATTCCGGCTGTTAAATCCTGTGGTTTTGATGGCCACAGTTGATTTTGAACGACGTGAACAGCTTAAAATACAACATGGCGAGCGGACATTTCAAACTCTTGGAGACATAATTCGACGGTTCTGCCTTCTAAACGTCTTGAAATCAAACTGTAATCAGGGTCACACGCTTCGCTGATCCTTGTAAGAACGGAAACTGTATTGTTGACAATTTTTGGCTTGATACTTGACCTTTGGAAGGGTTTGATCTTCATCCAGCTTCGAGCTGCTTGGGATGGCGTGACAAAACACAGTGAACCCGAAAAAGAAGAGATCCTGGGAACGAGGATGAGATGAGGCCCTAATGTCGTTTCCAGACCTGCCAACTCTCACGATTCCATCTACTACATCTACATCTACATTTATTGAGTTGATAAAATCTTGTAAGATATCACATCAACTATAAATAAAAACTAGAATAAAATAATAACAAAATAAGTTTCGCTGTGAGTCTCACGATTTTCAATCTTTTCTCACGGTCTCACGAAGTAGTCTCTTAATCTCACGTTTTTGTTTTAAACTAGAAATACGTGTCTCGCAGAACCTCGCGAAGCTCGGGGGAGGGTGCACCGCGAGTCGAAACTTTCGATTCGCCATTCCATTTCGTCTTCTTTGAAACCGATTTCGCGCGGCTTAGCTCCCGAGGTACGACACATTTTTTAACCTCGCTTCGCGAGGAAAGATTCTGAAATGAAATTTACTACCTTGTTGAGCCCAAAATGGAAATAAAATGAGAAATATAAATGCTCGTAGTCATTTTTTCTCACTCTGACGTTCGGACTTCTCGTTCATATTCCAGTTCTTGAGCCAAGAGTCCGCAGAATCTTTACCAGCGGCTGCCTAGTTCCCAGTTGCCACTGTTTTATGCAGCGGTAAGTTAACCATTAACGGCACCTCGAGTCCATGCTTTGTTTCCCTGTGATCTTTGCGATTCTATGCGCCGGCGCTCGTGTGATCAAAATGGCGAAGAGAAGTTCTGGATTAGCGGAGCAAATGAGGCGGTACGCACCTCTCGGAACGCCTCACAAGATTGGCTGAGAAAACAACAGAACAAACAACACAACAATGGACCCTAGCCCTGAAAACAATACATGTGTGTGATACTTTTGAACATTTAGTTTTAAAAGCGCTTTTATAACTTTTTTCAAACATATTCATTTGATACGATTGGCGCTACACAGTTCATATCTATCATGTGTGTGATAACCAGGTCCAATGAAATTGGATGTTTACACTCCAACAACACAGGGCCGTAGCAAGAGGAGGTACAGCCCTGTGTTGTTGAAGTGTAAACATTACTACATTAGGGACTTTAACCAAAAACCCCTCAAATCCCTTTTTTGTGGCCATTTCAACCCGTTTCAGTGTTTTCCTGAGAGATCCACATATTTTTAATCTAGTTATTTCTACTGGAATCATTCCCAAAGACTGGAAGAGTGCTAGAGTAACCCCAATTTTCAAAGCTGACTCGAAGGTTGACCCAGCCAATTACAGGCCAATTTCTGTACTTTCTGTAATTGCCAAACTCTTTGAAAAAGCCATTTTCAATCAGGTATATACATATTTAAATGACAATAAGCTACTTTCGAAATATCAGTCTGGTTTTAGACCTATGCACTCTACTCTTACAGCTCTTATTGATATTACAGACAATTGGTATCTTAACATCGACCATGGCTTGACGAATGCCATTCTGTTTATT
The DNA here is from genome assembly GCA_022457155.1 of Cladopsammia gracilis. Classification (NCBI taxonomy): domain Eukaryota; kingdom Metazoa; phylum Cnidaria; class Anthozoa; order Scleractinia; family Dendrophylliidae; genus Cladopsammia; species Cladopsammia gracilis. The sequence continues at coordinate 155,974 of JAJGOT010000877.1, read as the reverse complement.
GACTTAAAAAAGGCATTTGATACCATTGACCATGGGATCCTTCTGTCAAAATTGGAGCTGTATGGGTTTAAAGGTGCAAGCCTAAATCTTTTCCGAGATTACCTCTGTGATAGAACTCAGGTTACAGTTATAAATAACGTAAAATCTGAAACTAGCTTCATAAGTTGTGGGGTGCCTCAAGGCTCAATCCTCGGCCCCCTACTATTCCTACTGTACATTAATGATCTCCCTAACTGTAACCTTCTATCAGATGTGAGAATGTATGCCGATGACACAAATCTCACGTTTGCCTCCAAAGACCCTGAAGAGTTGTTTTCATCCCTGACTCACGATTTAGGAAATCTGAAACAATGGCTCGATTCTAACCGTCTAAGTCTTAATGTCCTCAAGACTAAATGTTTGTTTACAGGCACGAGGCAGAAAATCGCTTTGCTCCCTAGTGAACCACACATATGCCTTGATGGGCATTCAATTGAAAGAGTTAATAGTTACAAATGCCTAGGCGTTCAGGTTGATGAAACACTCTCGTGGGAGGCTCACATCTTCGAAGTTGTCGGTAAAGTTGCTAAAGTACTTGCTGCCCTGAGGAGGCTAAGACATATATGTCCCCAGAGTACCCTTGTCACAATTTACAAGTCATTGGTTCTCCCGCATCTCGATTATTGCAGCGCTGTCTGGGGCGGTAACGGTAATGGCCTCAGCCAAAAACTAGAGAAACTACAAAACAGGGCTGCACGCATAATAACAGGGTCTAGTTGGGATGCCAGATCTGCCCCGATTCTCCATGCCCTTAAATGGGATAGCCTCGCTGACAGACGTGTAAAACAACTGAAATATTTAATGTTTAAAACTGTAAATCACCTTGTACCTGAATATCTGTCTGATAAATTCACCAGCGTCAATACCATTCACAGACATAATCTTCGAGGTGCGCAACATAACCTGTTTATTCCGCGACCGAACACTGAGGCCCTTAAGAAAAGTTTTCGTTATAGGGGCGCAGTAACATGGAACAGTCTGTCAGCGGAGGCTAAGCAGGCCACTACTTTAAATAGTTTTTATTCCGCTATTGTATATTAGTATTTTCTTAACCCTATTCGGCCTGGGCTTTTTTTGAGTTCCTGAGCCTGGGGGGGGGGGGGGGGGCACAATGTGCCCCCCCCTTCGTAACTTCAAGAATATTAAGGCTACGACAATGAAACCTGGAGGGTACATAGTACGTCCGAAACTGTCTCCTTTGCGGTCCGCACAATGGAACGATGACGTCATATGACGTAGTTATTAGGTTATTAGTTATACGGCCGCCATCTTGGATCCGCCATCTTGGATTTCTGAAAATTTTAAAACCTCTTAAAAACCGTCCAAATTGACTCAAAATTAATCAAAACCAATAAATAAGTGCTAAATGACGTAAAAAATATAAAAGTTATACCAATAAACATTGTTTTTCTTCATTCAAAGGTACAAATATGCAAATTTCAAAAAACATGGCTGTCAAAACCTTGTTGCCATGGAAACATCAAGTCACGTGATCAAAAAATTGTCATACAAAATTGTTGCCAGATAAATTTTAGGAAAAGTCACAAAGTTTGATGGCGTTTGAATACATATTAAAGAAGTTATGAACGTTCAAAGTTAGCGCGGGCACTTTGTGCCCCCCCCCAGGCCGAATAGGGTTAACTTAGTTTAGCATTTATTATAGGAGTTTTGTAATTTTTAAGTCTTAACTTTTTCTACTAGGTTTAATGTGCACGGCTCTTTAGAAGACCACTTTTTAGTGATAAGGACTCCGTGAATAAATAAAGTTATTATTATTATTATTATTATTATTATTATTATTATTATATCCTGCAAAAATATGTTAAAAAGTGCCATCTTCAAGGAAACACAGCGATGTGGTTAACCCTTTGACTCTTAAATTTCCACCAAAAAAAAACCCCGCTTTTTCAGGCTAGAAATGCCATTTTATGGCCATTATGTAGCCAAATTTAGGTCGAACAGTCAATAACATCGTTTGCAGCTGGGCAAACTAAACCCTGCTGCCATTTGTAGAAGTATTTGAGAATTTGAGTTCGGGCATGCGTACTGATTGAAATTTCGACAGTTTTTGAACGAAAAAAACACGACTTGCCTTGACTGTTTCTTTTTCATTCTCAAGCCCGTTCTTTTAGTTTCCTTTTTGTCTGTTCTTTTTTGGTCAGTTTTGTTGACCTTTTAATAGTCTTTCTTGACAATGTAAAGTTTTCACCCAAACGTCGCGGAATGTGGAAATTTTGATCGTCAAGTAGCCGTCAGTGGGAAGGGCAAATTTTCCTTTGATTTTGTAACATAAAGTTCAGAGGTTGTTTGCGTGAAACTCCAGTTCAATTCATCCAATCGGTCTCATCTGGGTATGTTTAGCAATATTTCCTCCTTCCCTTGCCGATAATTGAAAAAAATCTTTGGACGCTTAAAACTGATGACGTCACAAATGGTACAAAATGCATGACCCTAAACAGCGCCTAAAAGAGCGTTTGGGGGTGACGGAGGGCTCTACTACGGCTACCGGAAGTAAATTCTCACGTCTGTCGCTGATGTTCAGCCGTAGTATGAAATTCGACAACGTGAGCGGGATGGTTTGGCCGTAGTCGCTACTACGTAGAGTTTATTTCGCTTCTGTATCCTTTTCTTACGGATTTCTCAGTGTTTAAAGTGTTTCAACGGATCATATATCCTTTTTAGTCAATGACAATGTAATTTTTCTCAAACTTGCCGCCCAAAAACGTGTGATTCTATCACTAATTTTCGAACAATTTTGGCGATTGAAATTGAAGCAGCCGGCATAGCGATCGAAGCGAAATTCGCAAGCTCTAAGATTTTATCCTGAAAGTCCAGCTTTAGAAGTTGAATGAATATGCTTTTATGCCTTATTTATGCGGGGAAAAGATTCTACTTATGCTTGAATTTACTTTCAGTTAAAATTATATTTAGTTAGGCGTTTTAATTCGTACTTTCAACACTTAATAGATTGTTATTGCTGTGGTTCAAAATACAGAAAATGTACGGCATTTCAAAAGTTGTAAGATTCGTTCAGAAATCATCTCTTGGTCCCAACAAAGAAGAATAAAGACCATGTTCTTTTGAAAAATGCAATTCCGTTCTCAGAAACCTAAATGAAAGAACCTTAGAGAGGCTTCCAACTTCCTTGCCATCGATACCATTTCGCAAACAACTTCGCTTTTCACTGTTCCTCGAGCGCTCACGGATGTACTCTCTCCACTCCCCTTTGTCACGGTAGCCGCAGTAGCGTCTTCCGTAGTGATTTGCTTAAAGTCCCTATTATCATTGTAGTACGTAAATTTACTTCATTCACCTTAGTTTTTGCAGTCGCAAGTATACGACACAATAATAAAGGTGGTCATTATTTAGCATAGTTTTAACATAATTAATTTATCTTAAGATCTTTCTTTGTTCTTTTGCCGTTTGTCCTTCTTT
>JAJGOT010000877.1:0-147500 GCA_022457155.1 Cladopsammia gracilis | reverse complement strand
CTCCATACCAGGAAACCTCACACCCAGTTTTGATCTGCCACACCTAATTATGACGTCACAATGACGTCATTTTTGTTTTTCCGACGTTTCTTTGATATTTTTCCGCCCAGATGCTTAAAATATCAAATATAACTGTAAAATCATCTTCTTAATATTACAACATAATAAATACAAACAAGGACACACTTGTATAGCGAGAAAAAGCAAAACAAAGGCGATAAAACTATAATTTTGAAATTATTGTCCGCCATCTTGGATCCGCCATCTTGGATCCGCCATCTTGGATTTCCTTTTTTTTTGTTTAAATTAAAATTTAAAAAAATATCTAAAAGAGAAAAGGATCAGAATGTATAAAACACGTATCAAACTAATGTCTATTATCAAAACAATGAACTTAGAAGCGTTATTTAATAAATAATATGTTTGTCTATAAGTAAAAGAGAGCAAAAATTTACCTACCCCTCCCCCCCCCAAATATTTGATGTTAAAAGTTTTTGATGTCTTTCAAGAACTAGTCCCAGGAAAAAACTATTCTAACACGAAAATGCACTATAAGTCAAAGAACAAGATCTTAAAATAAAAAATTCACCATATTTTAATATTTTTAAAACCTATGTGTCAAAAACCGGTTGCCATGGCAACATGGTCAATCACACTGACATGTTATGGATACCAAAATGTCCCTAGATAAATTCTAGGAAAAGTCAGAAAATTTCAGCCTCATAGCTATTTCGGTGTAAGAGTTATCACAATTTTACTGGAGGGGGGGGGTTCGAAAAGCCCCCCCCCCCCCAGTCTGAATAGGGTTAAAAGGTGAATGCTTGCTGAAAGAAATAGGCCATTTGCACGATGACGTCATTTGACTACTACTACCAGAATCCTTCAGTTTTTTGTTTTGTAATGCAAATTGGGGCTATTGTTATTTAAACCGCACTGGGATTACAAAATTTAAATAAGAAAGAAAAAACGAAATGAATTCTGGTAGTAGTAGTCAAATGACGTCATCGTGCAAATGGCCTATTGTGTACCAAGCCACAGTCACCACCAGGGAAAAGAGCGAAAAAAGCCTAAATTAGCATAAATCTGAAAATGATCATATTAGATTTACAGATACCATAGACTTACATTACGTGACCTTTTATCATTGTTTTCTTACACAAAAAGAAAATAAAAAATGGGCCTGTGATTATAAGTTAAAACGCCAGTGTATTTGTATGGTTCTCCCTTAAAGGCTGATTTAGACCACACAACTTTTATCTACAACTATTGCATGCAACCTGCTCACGTAATACATACAACACGAATCGCGTCGTCTAAATCAGCCTGTTGCGTACAGCACGAAAAAAGTTGTAGGATTTTGAAACATGTTTTAAAACCCTACGACAATCGTAGCCACATACAATGTTATGTGATGCGAGTTGTATACAATTTTCGCCTGACACAAGCAGCTCGCGCTACAAAAAAATCGCATGCGACAAAGTTGTACCGTGTAAATCGGCCTTTAAGATGATATTACATAGGACGATTCGCAACGACGATTTTTAGCGCGACAATGTTGTGCTGAAAGTTGCACTAAAAGTTGATGCCGTGTAACATGGGCGCGAGGATGGATTTTCGCAATTTTTTCAGCTTTAAAAACTCACAACACAAAAATTTAGAAGAATTGTCTACACACACATGTTACACGTCATCAACTTTTAGCGCAACATTGTTGTTAGTTGTATACAATTTTTGCCTCCCCCAAGCAGCGCGCGAGACAAAAAAGCGCATGCGACAAAGCTATGCCGTCTAAAATCAGCCTTATATAATCTGTTATTTTGTAAAACAGGTCACGTGATACACTTTCTCTCATAAAACTCCTTAGTATGGCATTGCGCATCTCTACTGCGCATAATTTCTTGCGTCAAGAGCGCAAGGACAGTTTGAACTAAGAGGGTTTCCTTTGAGGATAATTTAACCAAATGAATATGTGGTTGTTTTCTCCTAAACAGCATGGTGACCTATCTTTTTTTATCGTATAATTGTACGGTACGGTACTTCAGTTACTAGCTCGAACATATGTGCTAGGCAGGTCAAAAATGTTCACAAAAACTTACAGGGAATCATCAATGTGTTCGGGTTTCGGCATGCGGTAGCCACGTTGTATTTCCGCAATTGTTTTGAGCTCGTCCCATTCCGGATATGGAATGCCCCCTGTTAATTGTGAAAGTCATGAATTTTGTTTAATCATAAATTAAAAGCTACCTGAGTCAAAACTAATGTCAGTCCTTATCCCGACCTTTTGCTGTTGCATTTATATATTATCTTAAATGTTGTATAAAATTAAGTTTAACTTGAAGCTTGCTTCCTTCAGAAGCAGTGTTATGGCGTCAGCGGCCTCATTTAGTTTTGCTGCAGTAACAAATTTAACCCTCGGACGTACACACACATAAATACCCGTTATAGATAGCTGTGATGTGCTCTACAGAATTAAATAAGGTAAAAATTATGAGCTGTGGCGTTGCTTTGGATCTATTACGTTATCCAAAATAGCGGCTAGTGTTGTAAAATATGATGTAATTAAACATTTTGTTGCTTTTGGTAGCGTTTTAATTTTTTTTTTCACCGAAAAAGGTAAAAAAACATGCATTTTTATTCAAAAATGGCTTGACGTCATGCAATTTATGACACCATATATCGTTACCATAGCAACTAATTGTCTTCAAACTTAACAAAATGTTTCTCCAGGATAAAGGAACAGATACTGAAGACGGCATGTGTCAACAAGAAATGCTTTTGAAAATATCGGTGAAAAACAATAAAGGGAGGGTGACAGCCAGCACCCCCCTCCCCACCGCTCCCTCCTCGCCCCCCCCTACCCATGTACGTACGTCCGAGGGTTAAATTTATTAAAGAAAAGCATAAAGCATGAAGTTGCCATTAATATGTTATTAGGGTGGCCGGCGTTTGTTAAATTACAGCGTTTTTTAAACGTTCACAGTAAAATTGTATTAATGCAACCCGCCAATAAGAAATTTAAAATTACGAATTAAGTTTTGGAAAAAAAATCCCTTGTTGACTGATTCCAGGGTGCATTTCTTATATTACTTACCAATGGTGAATATCTCGTAGAGAACGATTCCATATGACCACCTGTAAAAAAAAAACAGCAAAACTAAATTTGTATTCACATTATTATAAACAAATCGCATAATTTTTTGTATGCTATCTTTCGTAAGATGGTTTTGACTTATGATTGCATGGATAAAGTATTGAAGTGTTGCCATGCAAGTGAAATTTTCTCATCAATAACTTCCTACCGTCTGTTTACATTTATTTTCCTATAAATCGTGATTTAGTCCTTGGATGTACAAGCAAGTCGTAGTCCTGTCGTCTTGTATAAAGGACAGTGGTAAATGAGGGCCCGAAGTTGAACTATCTTGTGATTCCTAGATGAAACTATTGACCATTTTTTTTGGAGCAGAGCACTCGCCGGGCCGAAGGCCCGGCTGCGCAGCCCCATACTCATAGAACCTATGCCCGTCATTTTTGATAGTCATGGCTAGCGGAATGTTTCGCGGGCGCGTCGGTCCGCGTGCCCGCCGCCGTACGCGCTGAGCAGGAAATGTACTTTGACGTTTTCCTGTGTTTACTAAGCGGAGAAAACCGTTTAAATTAAAGTCGTTATTTTCCTGTATTTTTCCGCGGTTTGCTACTCAAGACAGGGATACTCAGAAGCCGCTATAGTGGAAAAAGAAGAGCTTTCAGGGATAAAATCTTGCTTCGAGGATGAGAGCAAATTATGCGGGGAGATGTTTGTCACTTCGGGTTTCAGAACTGAAGAAGCGGAGATTTAAAGAATTTCCAACAGTGGAGGGACTTAAAGGTAAAACAAAATCATTTTTCGATGGGAATTTATGTTGATATTAATCTGTGATTGACTTTTTCTTTGTGTTTTCGCTAAGTTTTGGAGAATTGTTTATGAAACGTTCTCAAATTCAGTCGTTTTGATTTCTTTCATCGAAGACAGCTCGGCCTCGATGAGCTATAAATATACGGTTCGCGTTTTGCTTTTGAACATAAACTAATGGAGATTTGAATAAAATTTTTCGAAAGAAGATTGTGTTGTCCATTTTTATGTGTTTGTTCATTCATTACATAGGTTGAAAAGCGATTTTATGTAAACAAAACAAGACTTGTAGTTCTAACTTCACTCGCGTGGCCGTATGCAAATACGTTTTTGTAATTTTTGCAATTTTGATTTCCAAATTAGTTTCTCGGACAATTTTTGTTTTCCATTTTTATGTGTTTGTTCATTCATTAATACATAGGTTGAAAAGCGATGTTATGTTAACAAAACAAGGCTTGGATTTTATAGTTCTAACTTCACTTGCGTCACCTTGCGCAAAGATGCTGTGTATTTTTGCAATTTGATTTCCAAATCAGTTTCTCGGGCAATTTTCCACACGCAACAGGTGTATTTTATTCGGAAATTAGTCATACTAGTTATTCTAGACCGAGATAAAGTTGTTTTTGTGAGCTTTTGTGGAATTTGTGCAGTCTAAAATGTACTATGCAGAAGGTCGCGTAATAAGCTTACTGTTTTTGGGAATTGCTAAAATTGAAAAATAGCCTGGTTGTCAATCTTAATTCTAATTTTTCTTGTGCTTCCGACCTTTCACCTAAGTTAAGCTTATCATCATCGTTTCTGTTCAGAGAGCTCCGCTGTTAGGCTAAGCCTATCTATATATATTAATTCTGTGTGTTATTACAGTGCAATAGCAGACCGACATTATAGTGTGGTGCTTTTTAGTATGCTGTTGATAAGAAAATGTAAGGTGTGACGAATAAAAATAATGACAGTATTTTCATGTAGTGCTTTTTGTTATAATGTGAAAAGTGGTGTTTACAGTTAGCCTGTTTAACAACTTCTAAAGTTGACCATTTAAGTAAAACTTGATGTGTTAACATTTTAGTTGAGTCCATGGATAGATTCTTTATCTATTGTACATATGATTCGGCGTGACCTCGACCATAGCCTACCTAGCGTTTTCATCATGTGGGATATACGTTACAGTTTACGTTATTGACTTGATTATTTATGCACAGATGGATTGGCTGTTAATCGAATCTGCCTTTAAGTAGGTACTTTGTGATTGGCTCATTTACAATTTACGTACACATCGCTCTTGACGGAGAGATCTGCAGGATCTCCGTAGAGTATTTCGGGTGCCGTCCATTTAATTGGCATACAACCCTGAAAAGCAACCAACCGCAATGAGAAAATACGTTAAAAGAGGAACGAGATCACTCATCTAACTTAGCTGCCACCTTGGGAAGGCAACCAACATTGAAAGTGTATGTAAAAACTGGATGTTATTGTTTTAACTGAGATGAAGCCTTGGAAAAGTAACCAGCTCGAGTGTAGCTGTTGTGAACATAATGCTGTGGCGAGATATCAAAACGAGGTTCATTCAACAATCATTCTATAAAATTAATAAGCTTTGATAAATATGGGGGGACATCAGGTGAATATGAATGCCATACGAAAGGATTGAAACGCCTGACATTAGTACGCAGATATCTTCTATTTGCTTTACTTCCGCGTGAAGTACAGCAAATAGAACGCGTCAACGCTCATACATGTGAAAACAAATTTAATGAAAGACTAACTTAGTACAAAAAAAAACGCTATTTGAATTCTGTTTTTCCCGTTCTTTATTTCTTCTTATATGGGAAATTACACTAGGCATTGTGCGGTATAAATCAAGGACCAAAAAGTAGTAAGTAAAAATGTCCTTTCCATTCTCCGGGAAGACATGAGACTTGTTAAACTGAACTAAAATATAAGTAAATGAAACACACCATGTAACAAAGAACATAATATTTTTTAAATAAAAGTTGAGTTCTCAACCATTACCTTTTTGGCTCTTCCATGGCCATATTTGAAGTTTTGATATGCTAACCCGAAATCAGTCACCTTGCAAACATAATTCTTATCCAGAAGGACGTTTCTTGCTGCCAAATCGCGATGAATTATCTGAAAACCAAACAAGGAAAATTAAAAGTATACTCACTTGAACGTTCTTTTGTTCAACAGTATCAACAGACTGATAAAACCATGGACAAATACCGTTTATGATCGCACGTTTTGTGTACATTGTCATAGGGTATGTTGGTGTCAAATGATACACGCTTGCATGAAGCAATAATCAGCTGACTATTCTTGCTGGATTATTTGGTCCAAGTCATTTAAGGTTACAGTGTACCTTCGGGGGTGTCTGCAGTATAACAGCTCTAGCGTCTTAAGATTACACTTAATATACCTAAACCCAGATATCAAATTAAAGCTTATAGAGCTGGCTATCTAAATATGGAAACCATTTGGTAATAGAATGAATTGTCGAATTTTTTACGACGTCTAAATTCGAACGTCCGCATCAGCTTTAAAACGCTATAACTCAAAGCCATTATTATATTTTGCTAATTTGATTTGTTCTCCGGTTTTCGGACACGAAGCGCTAAAAAAACGTGTCGGCGATTTCCCATATTCAATTGCAGTGAAAAGTTACAGAATATTTTCGAAAAGGGGAGAAAAAAAAATTGGAATGATCGCACGGAAATGGCTCTTGACAAAAAAGTTTTCGGAATTAAGAAATTCGCCGACACTTTTTTGTTGATTATATGTTAGCCTAGCTTCTGTCCAAATTTAAGGAAAATCGAACAAATTCCCTTTGAGTTGTAGCTCTTTAAAGTGTTCCCAACAAGCGAAAAAATAACTTTGAGAAAACGGCGCTTAAAAAAACATATCGCGTAATAAACAAACTCCGCCCACAAAAGTTATACCGTCATTTCTTCGTCAATTTTCACTATTTTTCGATAACTTTTTTTTGGATGAAAGTTCATTCTGTAAACTTTATTTTAACGCTAAAAAAAATTTTTCAATAAATTTTTCGATCTGAAGGTACACTGTAACCTTAATTGCTTCTCAGAGTTTCATGCTCCTCACGAAGCAATCATCAGGCAACTGCCTGAGTCTAGTCTATTGCTCTAGTCAAACTATTGAGCACTTTAATAGCCGATCGATGAGGATTTCTATTCAATATATATATATATATATATATATATATATATATATATATATATATATATAAGCGTGCACTGAAAAATATAGATAGATTACCAATATAGTAACTATGAAATGTATACCTAATATAAAAAGTTTTAGTGTATCTTAATGCGGCACCTAAATGCAGTATGGCTCCGAGAGAAGGAAAGGAGGATAAGTGAGTTCAGTAAAAAATAATAAGGTTGTGTAGACAGCAAATAAATTCAATCAAATGAAGGTGTAAATGAAATAAAATGAAATGAAACCAGAAACTAGATCAAGTTATTAATCACTGGTTTCAGTCTGTTAATCCAGTAACTTTCTCTTGTTCTTCTTGTGTCTAGATTCCTGTTTCGTACTTTTTCGATGACTGATAACTTCATGGCGCCCACATTTTTTGGGCAACTTTTTTTATTTAAAAAATAAAATGTGGACGCCAGCACATGAAGTTATCAGTCATCGAACAGGTATACGATACATATTTTGCGTCCACCTCACGGTCACGAAAGACGCAGTTTTTCCGATATCCTTTTGCAGAAAAGTTGCCCAAAAACAAATTTCTGTTGTTGTTGCTGTTGTTTTATTCTTTTTACTTACAAAGTTATTGTCAACATCTACAAGATTTACAGTGCACTTGTCTGTTATGTCTATATGAACATTACGCGCTGGCATGACTAGTATTTCGCGTGGGCTAAGAAGGGATTGATAAATAACACCGCGAGACTAATTTTAAGTAATCTTTCAAAGAAATCCGTAAAACATTTGGCATTCTAGCAAAATCCTTGACAAATATTTGTGAGGCTTCTCGTATAGATAACTTGGGTAAGATTTGAAACTCGTGCGAGACTTGACGTGAAGAATCTCTGCCTGAACTATCAGCGCCGATTTGCAAAGACGTGTTAAACTGGCCTACCCAAACGGCGAGTCGAGCGTGTAGGATACGTTGCCCAGGGATCGCTCTATTGATACACTCCCGGATGAGGAGATAAGCTTTGGTGTACGCTAAGGCAGCCCCAACAGTCTACAGGGGCGAATAAGTTTGCACAGGCTAATCGTTGGGGTCATAACCTGTTAGACTGGCCAAGTTTATCTGGGTTACTAGCCATACGGAGGAGGTTAAAAATAAGTAAATTTGGGAAGGCCTCGGGCAGACACTGACCCTTTGAGACTGTCGTTTAATCGGCAAGCTGTTGGACGAGGCTGCAGAACAGGTGGAAGTGGTTAAGTCGTGAAAGGGTGGAACAGTTAGCCATTAACGACAAACCTTGTGTATATTCGATGGTGGAACAGTTGCTGTAAACACGGCGGAGCCAAACGCCCTTACAAGGATCATTTAGGGTAATTTTAGTTATTTTGCACATTTCCTCACCAGACTTTGCACATTCACTTGGGTTCAGATGTCCAAATTGTTTCAACTGTAAATAACTGCAATGACTCCTGTGGGCCAACTCCTGAATATGAAATGCTCTACATATCTGCCTCGGCTCATATTTAATCGATATTCCCTTACAAAAGGGCGTCGAAATGTAGTCAGTTAGAAATTTTGACAGTTAGTGTACATGTACTAAGCCGATTTAGTTGAGGAGACACTCGAGTATACGTATAGTTCGTGGAACCAATTATTGTATAAATAAATTAACACTTTTGATAAGATTGCCAACTTCATCTATATATACAAAGCGTAACGCAATGTTACGGTATATTTTAATTGTAAACACGGTTCGAAATATATATAATCCTCGATATGATATATGTGATATTAAAGGTTTACAATTCAGTAGAAAAACTCAAGGATATATTTTCAATTCAGTGAGGAACAGATCCATTGACGACATATGAAAGTTGACCTTTAACGCATATAGCGGCGTCAACGCGATAAATAACTTTAATGACAAATATCGCACAGGTTTTAATTCAGACTAAGCTTAATGTTGTTTTTGGTGGCAATTTTAGGATAAAGTACTTATAATTAATTAAGACTTTCGATAAGAGTTGCCAACTTCATCAAATGTCCGTTAAAAAGAAAGAGAGAGAAACGTTATTCGATGTTCCCACCATGATTCGAACTCAGGAACTTAATGCTTAATATGAATATTTTGTTATATTATGTTTTGTTTTGTTAGTAGTTCACCTACCCCTCTGGATCCAAGGTAGACCATTCCGGTAGCAATTTGCTTGGCAAATAAGACCAGGTCATATGTCTGCAGCTGCACAGTCGCGGTCTCTCCCACATGATACTTGTCATCAATTCCCCGGCTTTTTCTCAAGTATCCGAGCAAATCTCCATACGCCATGTACTCCATCACGAGAATTGGTTGAACTACAAGCACCGATAAATCATTTTAAATGCATTTGCATGTAAATTGAGTCGAAGCCTGGAATTTTGTTTTGTTTATTATTGGATGGTTACCAAACGAGAACAATAGTTTGCTTCAAGAATGTGGCTTGTGATTAATTGGACCGAAGTTTATACAAGTACACAAGTATATACAAGTATAGTATACATGCATATACAAGTATACATGTATACATGTAAACTGTACATGTACATGCATGTGTATATACATGCATATACATATGCATATACAAGTATACATGCACATATACAAGTATACATGCATGTTACAAGTACGATACTACAGGTCCGCTTACTCCTCGGAGACGTAAAGTCAAACATTAAATTCAGTAAATGCCAAATGCTTTCCAATAACTGAAAAAACATTGTATTCTACACACTTAAGGACGTTCGAGCGAAAATCTTCTAACATTGATTTTTTATATAAAACTTTTTGCTACAGCTAGGTTACTAGTCGTTTCTGTCATAAATACAAAAAAAAAAAAAAATGAGGGGGTCACCGACTTCGTTTCCAAGATAAGATATCTGAAAGGCGACCTTAATTTTGAAAAATTGGTCTTCCTTACGGGATGAGACCCCAATGTCTGTTAGTCTAAAAATATTGCAAATAAATCTCCAAAATGCAACTTTCTTTCCCAAATTTTATGCGAGTAGGTCTGTTCAGCAAATTCATTCAACTGGTGACGTGTTTTAAAGGAGACACACTAATTTCCGAGTTCGCATTTCGAGTTGGATTTTCGAGTTGGATTTCGAGTTGGATTTCGAGTTAGGATTTCCAGTTGGATTTCGAGTTGGATTTCGAGTTGGATTTTCGAGTTAGGATTTTGAGTTGGATTTTCGAGTAAGGATGTAGAATTGCTTTATTCGAGATGGTTACTAGTAATCCAGCTGCAACGAATCGGTTAGTTTGTCCGTAAACCGTCTCGTAGATTTCCAGTACAATGCAGTCAACAAAAGAATTCCTGTAGGGATGGGGTTAGTGTTTTGCCTTTTTATTCTGCGACATCACTATATAAAGCATACATGAAGTAAGACGCAAGACATTGAGTCTTACATGAAGTCATTTCCCTTCGCCACTAACATGCTCCTCATTTCATTCAAAGGCTCCTAATTCTAAGAGGTAACCCGTGAATAAGAAATGCTAACACATTTCGGTAAGCTTATGTTTTCACACTGACACGGTTCGATATATATATATATATATATATATATATATATATATATATATATATATATATATATATATATATATATATATATATATAACAAAGTGTTTCTACTCAATATCGTTTCATATGGACTTTAATACAGAACTGTTTCGTAGACCAACAAAGCGTTGATCCACTCATCAGTTAAATTCCATACACACTAAAGTTTGTTAGAGTTTATATACATCAGCAATATGATCTTCACCGAAGTCGTTACTCTAACAAACTTTAGTGTGTATGGAATTTAACTGATGAGTGGATCAACGCTTTGTTGGTCTACGAAACAGTTCTGTATTAAAGTCCATATGAAACGATATTGAGTAGAAACACTTTGTTATTACCGCTCCATTATTGTTGAGCACTATTCTGGATTTAGCAGTGTGGAATTCACCTGTCAGTTATATATATATATATATATATATATATATATATATATATATATATATATATATATATATATATATATATATATTTTAATATTAACAGCAAGGATTTTTGACGAACGCAAAAAAAAATCGCTTTCATGATGTCCAGTTCGAGGAAGAAAAAAAGAAGAGTCAAAGGCGAACGCAAAGAAAAAAAAAAGGAAATCACTTTCATAATGTCCAGTTCGAGGGAAAAAGAAAAAAGGTGAGTCACGGCCAAGAATTGAACCGGGCCTCCGAATGCATATCCGGCGCCTTAGTCCACAAGGCCACCGAGGAACACATGCTTACTTGAAAATTTATCTGGCAACAGTTTGATATGACAATTTATTGATCACGTGACTTGATGTTTCCATGGCAACAAGATTTTGCCAGCCATTTTTTTCGAAATTTGCATATTTGTACCTATGAATGAAGAAAAATAATGTTTATTGCTATAACTTTTACATTTTTACGTCATTTAGCGTTTATTTGTTGGTTTTGATTAATTTTTAGTCAATTTGAACGGTTTTAAGAGGTTTTAAAAAATTCAGAAATCCAAGATGGCGGATCCAAGATGGCGGACGTATAACTAATTACCTAATAATAACGTCATATGACGTCATCATTCCATTGTGCGGACCACAAAGGAGACAGTTTTGGACGTACTATGTACCCTCTGGGTTTCATTGTCATAGCCTTAATGTCCTTGAAGTTACGAGGGGGGGGGGGGGGGGGGGTTGTGCCCCCCCCCCCACGCACCCCCAGGCTCAGGAACTCAAAAAAAGCCCAGGCCGACTAGGGTTAGTGCTATAAATGTTTAATCCAGTCCAGAGTCCACAGAGTTGAAGGCTCGAGATTAATTAATGTCGTCCAAGTCGGAGCGTCGGTAACTACAGTCTTTGTTTTCGAGGGGTTTTCGAGGGGTCTTCGTTTTCGAGGGTGTCTTCGTTTTCGAGGGGTCTTCGTTTTCGAGGAGTCTTCGTTTTCGACGGGTCTTTGTTTTCGAGTGGTCTTCGTTTTCGAAGGAGTCTTCGTTTTCGAGGGGGGCTTCGGTCTTCGGTCTTCTTCGACACAAACAAAGAAAACTCTTTATTGGGGGTCATTTTGTGCTTTGTATAGGCTTACTTTTCCTTTTTTGGCAAAATTGCACAGATGGATTCAACGCGTCTTTAGAAGGCCAAGGTGTTCAAGGACAACTCGATCTAAATAAAAGTCGAGTCTCTTAAACCTGCCGCAACTCAAATATATAGTACATTTACGGTATGTTCCCAGGAGGTCCAGCAGTTTTGACAGCTTTACATTTTTAGGAGAAGACGTTAGTGAATGGGTCACGTTAAAATCCAGTCCGACGACCCCGTAGACTCTGGGCCCGAGATTGATGTCGTAGTCCGCTGAGTCGAAGGCTCGAGTTAATGTCGTCCAAGTCGGAGCGTCCGGGTAACTGTAGTCTTCGTTTTCAAGGGGTTTTCGAGGGGTCTTCGTTTTCGATGGGTCTTCGTTTTCGTGGGGTCTTCGTTTTCGAGGGGTCTTCGGTCTTCGTTTTCGAGACACCCCGATTTGACACGCAAATGAAAAGACACTTGAAAGTTAATGAATGATTCATAACTAAAAGCATTCCTTTAAGTGTCAGCTATTGTTTCCAGTCAAAAATACAATTACGAATGCAATACTAGGATGGATTAAACAAGAAGATTGCCGTTACCGATCTGCCATCCTCGTTCGATCTCCTCCATCTTGAAAAGACCTCAAGACGATGTGCAACACTGCTGACAAAGTACGTTATGTAAAACCACTGAAAATTTATTGGAAACCCCGCCAAAAAATCGCGCCATAAATATCTTAACTCGAAAATCCAACTCGAAAATCCAACTCGAAAATCCAACTCGAAATCCAACTCGAAATCCTAACTCAGTAGATAGGCAACCTCGGTTTAAAGTAAATTTAATCTTTAAACAGCAGTATCACCGACAAACTCTGACAGCCGCAAATTGGCAGGATTCGATGTCGCGCGGGTAGAAAAATGGAAAAAAAAAATCCTACGTTGATTTTTTTTGTTCATTTTTTTCACAATCTGTCGAGAAGTGGCAAAGAAAATTATCTATAAAAAAAATTGGGGATCACCGACCATCCAAGCGAGTTAAGTCTAAGCAAAGTTAACGCAACGGCTACCAGTCGTTTATGTGCTTAGATTTCTTCTTGCTTCTTCTTGGTCAGTAAAGTTTGAAGAGAAACGGTCCTATTGTATGAAGAGGTGACGTCATAAGTAGTATGCGGTCAGGCCATTTTTGAATAGAAAAGCGTGTTTTTCACCTTTTTCAAAAACTTAGAAAACGAAGAAAACCGCTACCAAATGCAGTGCAATGTTTCTATCATATTTTACAAGGCTAGCAAACGATATTTTTAATTTCCGCATTGTTTTGATAAATTTTAATTTTTAGTAAAATCCAAGATGGCGGTCATCTTGGCCGCCATTTTGGATGATGTCACGGATCACCAGCAGTATCATAACTCTTATTATTTACCTCATCTTGATAGCACATGATTGGCTATCTATTAGATGCAAAAAAAAAATTCAAAATATTGCAACCCCAAAATCCACGTTGGGGTATAAGTTTGGGTGTACGTCCGAGGGTTAACCCTAAATACGAAACAACTCGCAAACACTAATCAGCAAAAGCGCCATCTGTGCCATAAACGATTTAGATTTAGATTTTACCTTCGCAATCAACGTTATCCGATGATCATGAATCTTTTTTTGTATGTGTAGCTTTTCAGCTTCGGGTCTTAAAGGAAACGCACGCTTGCAATCTTTCTATACCAACTAAAGTAGTGAAATCAGTATGAAAAGCTGAGGGAAGTACTGGGAAAATAACAAAACAAATAGCAATCGTTTACGTGTGGTAGTAACACAACCAATAAACTTGACAATGTTTGGCGCAGCATCTTCTGCAAGACGTTTTCCCAACTCGATCTCCCTCATCAGCGCCGTTCTTCCATCATCACCAGCAAGGGCTGCAATTTGAGAAATGAGATTACATTCCGATAGCTTCAATTTCTAATACGTATAACACAACATTGGATATATAACACGGTTGTCTATGCGAGCATTCTAATTTTAACAAGAAGCTGTACACAGCTTGAACTCGTGGCGCCTTTAACTCATTGCAGCATTGATTCCCAAGTGATTTGAGTGCTTTTACAGAGAAACATAAGCTTAAAATTATATCTAATCAAAGGCTCCAAAGAGCCAACCCGAGAAGAAGAAATGCTAACGCGTAACGTGTAACGCAATATTGCCGTAAGCTTTAATACGTTTTCACACTGACACAGTTCGATATATATTTTTTTAAATTAAACGTAAGGATTTTTGACGAACGAAAAAAAAAAGTAAATCACTTTCATAATGTCCAGTTCGAAAAAAGAAAAAAAAAAAAAAAGGAAAAAAAAAAGAAAAAAAAAAGAGGAGATTCGAACTCGGGCCGTCCGGGACTAAGCCACAAACTCAATCACTGCGCTGTCCAAGAACACATACTATCTACGAACTAAATTTTATTATTTAAAGCTAGATACGCATCAGAACGCGCGTTTAGGTTGCAAAATCCTTTTAGATCGATTTTAATGTTGCACTAAAAACTCCAAATGCGAAACATCTGTAAGCTTATTGTTGTCTATATTCGTTTACATCAAATTAATTATTGTTATCGTTGGATTCACGTTGAATTCCTGTTACGAAACGTGTTCGTAACAAAGCATTTGCTCACTAAGTTTACAGCTGATGGAAGGAGCGAGTGAGTGAGTGAGTGAGAGAATGAATTTTATTTAAACACCCTTGCCGATAACCTGTTCATCATGCTTTCACGTATACACGGGTTTAAAAGTAAGACTACACTGCATTCACTAGATTCAGTAGCTGACACTTAAGCTCGACCCGGAGCTCGATCGCTAGGCAAATGGCAAGTTTAATATATAAAACACAAAACTTGCCAGAGCAAAAATCCCACAGGAATAAGCGGCGAACACAATATCAAACGGTCCTATCCATCCATGAACGCCTTGAATTGTCTTGAAAGTGTGCAGTTGTACGCAGTAGTTCTTTATCTTGCTTCTGGATTACACAAACGGAAAGATTTTACGGTATGTATTTCATGGCCGAAAGCCATATAGTCGTCTATATAGACTTAAATATGCGTGAATAAATTTGCATGCGCTAATGTGACACGAAAAAAAACAAGAAAAGTCAACGCCGGATTTATACCTCGTGTGCTTCGCCACGAGTAATGATTGTTTTGATGGGAAACGTGGAATTTCCCCTCCCCCGTCCCAGTCGAAGATTAAAATAGAAATGCTCGGTCCACACGTACATCGTTTCTATATATATAAAAAAAGAGGATTTAACGTTTAGCGCGTGGACATAAATGTATGAGTGGTAAATATGATGTACAAATCAATGTAGTGATTCAACAGTTTGCACATTATTAACTACCACAAAAGACAAGTGCAAAACAAAAAGGGCAAACACTACATGTACACTACATGTACACTACATGTACACAACATGTACACTACATGTACACTATATGTACACTATATGTACACTACATGTATACTATATGTACACTATATGTACACTACATGTACACTAAATGTACACCACATGTACACTACATGTACACTTCATGTACACTACATGTACACTACATGTACACTACATGTACACTACATTTTCACTACATGTACACTACATGTATGTTTTGGAACTGAGGATTATTAATATCGATGTTTAAACAGGTTAATCCTTCAAACATAAAACTGGTATAAATTGAGACCCTGTATTACCAATTAAAAATATATACATATAAAAATATTAATTAAGATATAAGCGTTCTAGATTATTTAAAAGTAATAAGTAAATGGATAAAACTAAGAATACTTGACATTAAAAAGTAGTAAACATGGAGGTTATAAAGTAACCAAGTTCTAATGAATAAAAGCTATGAAGGCACGAGTGCTGTCCTTCAGTTCAAAAGTTTAAGCATTTATACGCAAATTATTAAAACTAATAAAAAAATCGCTTTGAAAGTCATATATCTTCAGGAAATTAATGTCAGTAACATTTTAACCCTCGGACGTACAAGGGGGGAGGGGAGGGGAGGGTGGATGCCTCCTCCTCTCCCATTAAGGTTTTTCTCGGATTTTATAAAAGCCTTTATTGTTAGCTAACGCCGTTTTCAGTAGGTATTCGTTCATCCTTGAGACAAATTTTGGTAAAGTTTAACGACAATCCGTTTCTATGGTAACGAGACATGACGTCATAAGTAGCATGGGGTCAAGCCATTTTTTTAATTACAGCCATGCTCCGTCACGCGTGACCAGTATCCACGAGACTGAAATGGACATTTGAATATTTCTTTGTAACGTCCGAGATTTGAATGAAACCTTGAAGATCTTGCTGGAAAACACTTCGAAAGTCACAAGTTAACGAAAAAATAACTTCGCTACACGCATAAAAAACCTAATATTGTTCGGATATGTAACATTTAAAGTAAAATGATATTTTGTTGCTCTTTGTTTCCGAAAATGCGGTAAAAATCCGAATCCGAATCTCGGAATGAATTTACAAAACCAACGCATAAACTTGAAAAATCCATTCAAGTTTCAAAAATACTGGTCACCCGTGACGGAGCATGGCTGTAAAAATCGTATTTTTCACCCTTTTCGGTAAAAAAAGACATGTAAACTGTTACCAAAAACAGCAAAATTTTCCGATAAAGCTGAATTTTTAGTTAAATCCGTAGTCTATTTTGGATGACGTCACGGACCTCCAACAGCGCCATAATCTATAATATTTGCATTATTTTGTAGAACACGTCACAGGCTATCTATTAGAATTAGAATATTTTCGAAATATTGTAACACCGCAAAAACCCAAGGGAGGGGTTGTAACTAATCCCCCTCCCCCCCCCCCCCCAATGGTACCACGGTGGGGTATATTCAAGCATGTTAAGGCATGGCTCGTCCCTTGGTGTAGACCCCCCGCGAAGTAAATTCTTTTTTCCTTTCGAAGTAATGCATTTTAGCCCCAAGAGTCACCAAAAGTATACAACAAACTGGATTTAGCGTCCTTAAATAACTTAAGGTTTGATTATTGTGGTCACGTGTCCGATGACGTCATAATTTGGACAAAAAGGAAACTTCAAATGGGGTAACGATGGTTAACTTAAGCCAAGAGAAAATCATAAGCAATTGTTTGCCTCAATGCATAAATACTATCCCTGGCCGGAATGGACAATTTTTGTATTTTATTAACAAGATATTAAGAGACAAAATATGTCACGTGACCTGTTTTACGAAATAATCCTTTAACTGTAAATCATAGTCAACCATTCCGGCCAGATTCATATAGGGAAGAAGCATACAAATACGTTAACGGTTCAATTTATATCCATTATATGCCATCTCGGCACCCCATTTTCAAATTTCTTTTTGTGTAGGAAAACAATCATAGCAGGTCACGTCATGCAAATATGCGACATTTAAAGTAAACAATGGTTTAAGGTTAACAAGTTTTATCCTGCTGCTAAGTTTGAGCCTGTTCAGGTGAATCACTTTAAAGTTATGATCGTTTTCAGGTTTTATGCAAATTAGGCTCTGAGCCATGCCTTAACATGCTTGAGAAATAAGTTTGCGTGTACGTCCGAAGGTTAAATTAATAAAAAGGAACGCTTTGGAGTTTTCAGATATTATTAGGTAAAATACCGTCAATGCTAAAATATCTTATGTATATAACAGGTCTGTTGGTATTCTGGCAGCGTAAGAGTGGCAAATAAGGAGATTTGTTTGTTTTCCTCAGAGCGCGAGGGGGCGGAATTCTAATCACACTTAGTATTTTATCACGATTCAACAGTTGCTTCTGATTAAATCTAAAATTCTTACTAGCCACGAGATGTCGTGTACGACGTTTTTTGCGTAATTACATTTTTGGTTTGCAAAAAAAATGTTTCGAAAACTTTTCACGCTATAAATTGCTCATTGAAACAAAAGAAAACCCATAAAACATATTTATGAACTGTCACAAAGTTAAAATCGTCGACAAAATGGGTAAATAGCGCAAACCTGCGTAGTTTTTAGCCAAAACGTTTTCCAAAATTACGATTGCGTGATTAGCGCGCGCATACAACAGCTCGATGTAAACAAATTGTTTTAACAGACAAAAAGACATCTTTAAAGTTTCATTTCGAATATTTTTTTAACTTTCATTTCTTTTCCATTTGACGCAAGGAAATAATGTATTTTAATAGTAACCTGTCCAAACCGTTTTTCAATCCGGTCACGTGAAAACGATTTTTATTCGTCCGTACTTTACCCTAATGCACAGCCGCCATTAAATTTGCATGTTCCTGAAGTTAGAAAAAGATAGCTAGCAAATGTGACGTCAGAGACTCAAAATTAAAATTGCTCTGTTCACATTCTCCACAAAACCTTTATGTAAAACGCACCTGCAGAGGCATTGTTTTCGCGCATTAAGGCTATGTTTACACTATACCGGATAGCTCTTGCGCCGGTACAAAAACCATACCTGATAGTCCTTTCGTTCACACATGAATTCGAAACGCTAGTTTCGGAACGATTTTTGTTCCGGAGCGCCGCTGCGACGCGGCGCTCGTGAAGGTGGATCGTCACATATCGGATAGATTCTCGTGCCACTCTCTGGGGCAGTGTGAACCGAACCGTAGCGGAATTCAACAACTAGGAGCGAGGATTGGAACCCACTGAAGAGGAAGTAAATATCCAGTTCTGGGTCGTTTCTGTTCACACCAGGCCGGAGTATTTTTCATGTCGTCATGATACACTATCGGGTATAGTGTAGACATAGCGTAATTTTTTTTTTATGCCGTTCTCGCTGCCGTTGTCGTCGCGAGTGGTAAAATCAGATGTATGATTCGAGGCATACAACAGTTTTCAATTGAGAGTCGTAGTATAAAACCAAAACCAAAGTAATAACTCGGGCCCGCCAATCACAACAGACACAGACAATCCAATGAACCAATCAGAACTCGAAGCAAATTCATGCAGCCGACGCCAAGCGCGGGAAAACTCGTTCAAGCATTGGTTTTGGTTTTACTTCTGTTTGGTTATGAAAGTGGCGGGAGATTTTTTAGCCAATTACAATGCGTAGCAATGTAAAATCAAAGCAATCGCATACTTACATTTGACACTCAATTGAAAACCGCACTATCGGGCAAGTGCTTTGCAATTTTCATTTTAAACATCAAACTGGCAAGTTTTCTTTCGAAAATCAGTTAATTCTGTAAATCCCAAAGTGAGGAGACCTTGGGAACGAATTGGTGAGTCTCAGGAGATTGTAATAACGTGTCATATTGGAATCGTTTGGGTGCGTATATGCACTCTAAATTGCTATGTTGAACAAAAACAGCAAATATCTACTGCACCATTTGATATTGTGTTCGCCGCTTATTGCTGTGGGATTTTTGTTCCGGTAAGTTTTGTGTTTTATCTTGCCATTTGCTTAGCGATCGTGGTTTCAAGTGTCGGCTACTGAATGTAGTGTCATCGAATGTAATGCAGTCTTACTTTTTAGATATAATTTTAAGTTTCTCCTTAAAAGCACTCAAAACAGTCGAGAAACAATGCTGCAATGGGTTAAAGACGCCACGAGTTGAAGCTCTGTACAGCTTTTTGTTATATTAAATGAATTCAATAGATTTAGCTCACGTGTGAAGCATTTCGCGGCAACAGGCATTCGTCTTGCTCTTCCATCTGGTGCATTGAAATTTGCTTTCCAAACTGCTCCGAATGACCCTATGCCAATGACCTCTTGAAGTTTTATACGGCTTGGCTCGATCTCCCATTTATCCACGGCTTGATCCAAGACCTCCATTTCAATCCCTTGCTCTTCATCAGGATTAGAAGGAACGCTGTAAAAGTCACTTAAATAATTAATTGTCAGAATAGGGAGCCTATGGCAAAATTTAAAAATTATGTTTGCTATTAGATGCATATGAAATGGACTCGAATACGTCTTAATGCTCCAGACTAAGATGTTAACTTTTCAAAATATGCATCAAAGAGTCATTTTCAGAAAAAAAAAAAAACATGTTATAAAGAACACTGAAGTGCTTCAGCGCTTGTTAAAGCGGGCAGCTGTTAAAATAGTAGACTACCATATTTTATATGGGAAATAGTAGCTTTGTTTTCATTTCACTTGCAGGCGGCTTAACTCAGGAACAACTTCATGTTTTGTTATCTTTATAATAATTCCAATCAAACCACTATTGGCCATGGCATGATTCACCTGTCTGAACACAGTTGATTAATTATAATACGCGACGATTTTCCGTTCCGAAGAATTCAAAAGGTACATTTTGCTATGTATATTGGCATAAGTGTTACGGTCAAGTCATGACAATTAAAATTAGCCCCATTTTTCTTAATTTTACCGATTTTCAACCTTGTTATACCGACGATAAAGAGATCGGGCTGACAAATCGAAGCCTACATCGGGTCTAGCTTGAGACGAAAATGAGTTTGAGATAGGGCCAAAAACTACGAGGAGATTATACATGTAGACCTTACTTCTTCTGTGCTCCATTGTATAAGTCGCTCGTTCGACGAAAAGTAACGCAAAAGAGTGGTATTAAGAGCGCCTGTTTCTGGTTAAAAGCTAAACGTTGATTATGATGATTATTATGATGGTAATGATCATGATGATAATGATCATGATGATAATGATCATGATGATAATGATCATGATGATAATGATGTGCGTCCATTGTTGGTAGTGAGGACCATCAACATTCCTTTGCGGATATCTATGCGGAGGAGATAGTAAGTTCAAAACGGGCGTAGAAGTGTTTCCTTTTGGTAGGACAAGTGTGCCGGAGATGGAGAAGTAGAGGTTCTTGCTGCCCTTTTTTTGCGCTGGACGTGCTTTCTCTTTGCCTCGACTACGCGGGCCTCCACAGCGATAGGAAGTCACCTAATAACAGTGCGCCGAAAGGTACGGTCCAGGGCTTTAAGCGCCCTGAGGAAGTCCTTGGTCTATCTCAAGGGCCTTTAAATAAAATTTGAGTTTTTCCTTCAATCGCTTGCCCTTTCCGTTGTGTGACCGCCTCCCTGAGCGGAGTTCCACTGCCGAATATCTGCTAAGGTATGCGTTCGTCTTCCCTCAGTAGAACGGGACCTGCCTGGAGCCGACTTGTTGTTTCATATCATTGTGTGCGTGGACATTGTATGAAACGGCCACCATTTCCAGCTTGTTTCAACCCACCCACTGTAATGGCATGTAGTTCCCAGACTCCCCTGAGACCTACTTGTTCAAATTAAAATTGCGGCGGTTTGTGTTTTTCAACATGGTTCAAAGACCGACTTGGTACTTTTTACTCATGCGCGTAGCGGCATGAGGTAAGGTTTCGGCTCCATTTTTCTTGTTATTTTTATTTTTTGTGTCACGATTTTGCATGCAAATTTATGCACGCATATTTTAGTGACCGGGTCCTCGGGTCACCAGCATATTCTACAAAAATGGCTGCCGCGCTCGGCATGTGCTTGGTTTTTAAAACCGTAGTTTCGTGTCATCGCATTAATAACTCACATTTAAAATATTCAAAATGGAAAGAGAAAGCTTTAAAGAATACCCAAAGCCGCTATAGTGGAGAAAAAGGAGAGCTTTCAACAACTGAATCTTGCTTCAAGGAAATTCATACGCTGCTATCAGTGCGGGGCGATCAAAACCGAAGAAGCAGATTTCTTACAGATGAGGGACTTTACCGTAAAAGAAATTACAATTTTTTTGGTGAGAATTTATGTTGATATCAATTTGTGATTCACTTTTCTCTGTGTTCTGGTTAGTTTTGAGGAAATAATTATAAAACATGCTAAAATTCAATCGTAATGACATGTGATTATTTATATGTAGACAAAATATCTAACTTCACACGCGTCGCCTACGCAAATATGTCTGTGTATGTTTTGCAATTTTCATTTCCAAATCAGTTTCTAGGGCAATTTTCGATACAACTGGTGTATTTTATTCGAAAATTAGTCATACTAGTCATTCTAGACCGAGTAAAAGTTTTTGTGCATAATTCTGTTATTGAGATTCGCTAAAATTGAAAAAAATAGCCCGGTCGTTTGCTGATTTCATTGCTTTTAAAAGTAGTCTTTTCAAATGTAACGGGAATAAGTCACGGTTTGGGAAATAAAAGACGAGTGTGTATTTGATCGGGAATCAATAAATTAAATATTCAAAGCGAGACAGATCAAAGGCTCCTTGCGAGCCAAGTCGTGAAAATGAAACAATCATCGGGGACCTTTTCCTACCCTACACAAGGTACTTCCCTTATGTTGCAGATCCACGTATCAATATATTTTACCAAAGAGGATCTCTAAAACCTTAAAACCTTCGTGCGTAGCTAGTATTAACACGAAGGAATGTGTTTACTAGCGAAAATGAAAATTACGGACAAACTTCGTCGCCCATTCGTTGTCGTTGGAATATCGTCCAAGGTATGCCTACGACACGAGGTATTCCCAAGCGGTCACCCATCCAAGTACTAACCTCGCCCGACAGGGCTTAACTTCGGTGATCAGACGAGAACCGGCGCATGTCAAACAGTGTTCCTAAAGTTTACGATGAGCGAGTGACTTTTCTCCAGTAATCGCAATAAGTCGTATTCACGACTTAAAAACGTGTTTTAGCGTGTTCTTTAGTGTGTCACGCAAAATTC
Source organism: Cladopsammia gracilis (assembly GCA_022457155.1). Classification (NCBI taxonomy): domain Eukaryota; kingdom Metazoa; phylum Cnidaria; class Anthozoa; order Scleractinia; family Dendrophylliidae; genus Cladopsammia; species Cladopsammia gracilis. The sequence continues at coordinate 124,695 of JAJGOT010000877.1, read as the reverse complement.
GTTGAGGGGGGGAAGGGGTGCGTGACCCGTTCAAAACAAACCATAAAACTTGCTTACGCAAGCGCATGAGTATAGGCTACAATAGCCTCTTGTTCTTATTGGTTTAGAATGTACGGAAGGACATACTTGGTTTTACTGAGAGTTGATCTTATCAGCTCAATATATATTCGAATGCGGATTATCACTTGAAAAGCTGCAAGGGGACGCAAACAAAGTACGGATCGATTCTAGGGTTGTTTATAAGAAATCGAGTGTGTTAAGCGACCGCCAATAATCATAATTGCTTCGAAAACATTAACAATTCATAAGTTTATCAGCCTATCAAACGAGGTCAATTAATCACGTGCATCTCATTGCGAGAAGCTTGCATGGATACAGATATGTTGGCATTTGATATTTGTTCCGTGGTAACGCAGGGTTGAATGTGAAAACAATACAATGATCGCTGAATTTTTATATCGTTATCTTGTTTTTTTTTTTTTTCATAAAATACGTCATAAATCAAAAGAGCGCTGAAAGCTATGTAAACTCAAACGATTTGGTGACACATTGATCAAACTCTATTAAGACAGCACAGACACCATAAACCACAAAGTTAACACGATCAATCAGCAAAAAACAAGTTTTAATTTAAAAGATAAACTCCATTCGTACAGTCTCCCCTTTCACAGAAATAATAATTAACACGTGAAGGACGAAGTTTGACCGATTAATTTGAACTGATTCGTTATTTCCTCAATTTAGTTTCTGCAGCTTCATTTTATTTATGACAATGAGCAATCCTCATATACATGGTAATGAGAATAGTTTTACAACAACTCAACCAAAACACTGCTGCTCGTTTTTTTAACGGAACTTTTGAAAGAAGGATGATTGAGACTGTAATTTCGTAATCCGCTTGCTTCAATAGTTATAGTTTTTTATTCTAGTTGAAACCTACAACGGCCTATTTCAGCAATTAAGTTGTTTTTGCCGACATCAGAAACCAAATTTACTTGTAAAAGTGATGTATATTTGCCCATACGTCCACATAACTAACCTATCTATGATTTTCGTACGAAGTAATTCTGCTGAACCTGTTCCGTTAACATGTTTGAAACTTTCCCTGAGAATTTTCTTCTTGTTGCATAGCAATGTTTCATAAAAGAGCTGGATGTTTTTTTGTTTAATTGTTTGTTTTTGACAAACCTGTGAACTATTGTCATAGACGAATTCAAGAACAACAGGCCAAGAAGAAAATTAAAGCATTTGCAACTTGTATTTGCATTGTGAAGAAGCCGAAGTTTGGTACTGTTAGCTTTAATGTGAACATGCTTAATGAGCTTCTAAAGGAGCTCATTAAGACTGTTCATATCAAAGCAAACAACATCAAACTTCGTGTCTTTTCGTCATTTCTAACTTATTTTCTTTGATTGACGTCCACTCAAACTCAACTTCATCCGCCTTCTTTTGAAGGCGGTAGGTTTTGTGTTACTGGTAGCCACTGTAATAACTTGTAACGGAACTTGCCAATATTTTGAAAGCACGTTAAGGTGGAAGAAGTGTGTAACAAGAGTGGAAAACGTCTTCGGAGGCGTCTGGCCGTTTAGTAGAGCAATCAAGATTTACAGAATATGAAGCCATAGTTCTGAGAAGTGCCAGTAAGTTTATACACCACATTCTTAATATTTTAAGGGTTAACAAGGAAATTAATCTACTTACTTTGCCCTGGCTGCGCTCCCAATGAAAAGGCGTTTGAAACAACATATGAAAAAAAAGACAACCTTTGGTCAGGTGCACTTAGACTTGGCATTGTACTAATATCAACAACGATTTAGTCAGTGTTTCATTTTGTGGCTCGGTATGCAAACTGATGGGAGGGTATAATGGAGAATTCGGAATCTGGGCCGTATTCACGATATCCTACCTAAGATATATCTTAAAATATAACTTAAAAGAAAATTTAGGAGCTTTCTAAGATATGTCTAAGTGCTATTCACGAACGATATCTTATGACCATCCTAAGGTAAGCGTATTGAACTTGGCAGTATCCTAAGTTCAATGGTCGCGGGCAGTTATCGATTAGTAAAAGTAAACCAATCAGAGATAGTTTATATGGCGCGTTCTTATGAATAATAAGTTATAAATGAATATTTTGTATCGTGTAAATTTTTGTTACAACGACAGTACAATAACCTTTATTCCATCTCGAATTTAAGATAGCAAAACTGAAAATATCTGCGTTCATGGTCAATAGCGAAAGCAACAAACAAACCCATCATAATTTTAATCATCACGCTGAAAATCGACGTAAAACTCGTCAACAGTCGAATTTATCCCCCGTCAAAACATGTTTTAATAAGTTAGGAGGTCGATTGTGACCTCCTAAGTTTAGGAAAAAAATTAAAACATATCTTAAGTTAGGAGGTCTTCGTGAATACCAGTTAAGTCTTAAAAATTTAGGAGGTCCTAAGTTTAGGAGAAAAATTTTAATCATCACGCTGAAAATCGACGTAAAACTCGGCTACAGTCGAATTTAGTCCCCGTCAAAACATGTTTTAATAAGTTAGGAGGTCAATTGTGACCTCCTAAGTTTAGGGAAAAAAAAAATAAAACATATCTTAAAATAAGAGGTCTTCGTGAATACCAGTTATCTCCTAAGTTATATCTTAGGAGGCTCTTTGGACTTAGGATGCTTTCGTGAATACTGCCCCTGCCCTTTATTACGGCCTGGGGAGTCCAGATGAACTCTTTCAAGAGAAATGTGTCGAAGTGGGGAAGTTGGAATACATCTTTGTTAAGGTAGAGGCGCATTATAATCAGTTAAGTGATAGTTAATGAATAATACAACTGGGACATTTTTACCTTTCGAAGACTGCAGCACAGGCAGCGGAAAGCTCAGATTATGAAAAGGTTTTAGCCAGAGAACGTTTTTACATTTATTCACAACTAGGACTTTTTCCATGTGTGATCGAACTCTGTGTGAATTATTTAATATACCAGTAGAATGTTTTTGTCAACCTTGCTTGTTGTGTTTGTTGGGTTTTGTTTGACAGTGAAAATAAAATAAATCTATTTTGGAATTAAGCTGAACAGAGATTTCTGAATGGATGGTTATTCATACCTGCCATCATCAGTCTTCGTTTACGAATGTACCAGATGATTAATAGGAGAAAACCGGCAACAATTATAACAGCTAGCACTGCAATAATGTAATACATGTACTCCAACTTCGACCCACTGGAAGGAGCCGACCTACTTGAAGGAGGAGCGGCTGTAGAGAAATCTGCAAATTAAGTTTTTTAGTGAAAGTTTATGTTATTTAAACTTTTTATTTATCTCTTAACATTGAGCCTGTAGATGAATTGTGACTATTCAAATAAACTGAGTTATTCGCGATCGTTATCTTTATGTTTGGTGCTCTTACTTTGGTACTAGTTACAATGTTTTACAAGAACGTTCTATTTAATCTTAATCTCTGTGATCAGAATTCCGAAGCAGTCATAACATTAAAAGCTACTGAGCTGAAAAATAACTTGCGTTTTTGTTGTTTTTATGCTATAGAGGTTGCTTGCAATGTTTGAATCTGTGAAGAAAGTTTTAGTGTCATCATTCAAATAAACGCTATTAAGATGCGATTATTTGTGATGCTGTTTTTAGAGTGAGTCTGGTGATAAAATTCTGGAGAAACGGATCATTTACATAATGCCAAGTCTGGCGTAGTCTGATAAGCAATAAAACCTAAGTTACTATGGATATGTAATTTGATACAGTTTATAGCACGTAAATCAATCATGACCGCGGAATGGCACCAACGTCCTGCAAAAACAGTTGTCGTTGTTTTCCATATCATTATCTATAATAGGTGAAGATTTCACAGCACAAGTAGTTAAATCACAGGGAGCCCATACAATCTGTTTGTGTAACATAATGACCGTTTGTAATTTTATAGGAAATGTATGGGATTTACCTACATTTCATATTATAGCGACATACGCCAAATGTATGTACGGATCAACGCTAAATAAATGTTAAATTACCTTATTTGTTGTGTGTTGTAGTCCTTTTGCCGTAAAAGTGATATTTTGAGCGATTTTGAAGGATTCTGAGTTCGCCGTTGACTGTACGTCTAAGAGAAGGACAAGGATGGTAAGAGATTTTTGAACGGCTCCAGCGCCGAGGCGATTTTTTCACATAAAATCGCATCGCTCGGCTTTCAAACCATGCAACAGAAAGGCCCAAAGATTCACGCTTCTTCTCGTACCTCTCGATCGGAAATCCGTCCAAACGGCCCGGAGCTAGCCGTCGATTAAAATCAAAATAACACACTATCCAAGCGGTCGACATCATTTTTTCCTGTGCCAGCCAGAAACCGTCCTGCTGATTGCCTCTTTCTGATTGGTCGCCGTTAAACAATAACCGATTCAAAATACGTACCGAGGGTGGGGAGCCATAGGCATTTTCGTAAGGACGAACCGTTTACTCACCAGACTCGGGTTGTGTGCCGCCCACACGCTTGGAAAGTGTGGGATTTTGATTTTCTTCGACGGCTAGCTACGGGCCGTTTGGACGGATTTTCTATCGAGAGGTACGAGAAGAAGCGTGAATCTTTGGGCCTTTCTGTTGCGTAGTTTGAAAGCCGAGCGATGCGATTTTATGTGAAAAAATCGCCTCGGCGCTGGAGCCGTTCAAAAATATCTTTCTACCCTTGTCTTTCTCTTAGACGTACAGTCAACGGCGAACTCAGAATCCTTCAAAATCGCTCAAAATATCACTTTTACGGCAAATGAGGTAATTTAACGTTTATTTAACGTTGATCAGTGCATATACATTTGGCGATACGTCGCTATAATATGAAATTTAGGTAAATCCCATACATTTCCTATAAAATTACAACGGTCATTATGTTACACAAACAGATTGTATGGGCTTATTTCCTGTGGTTAAACAAACACCAGAATGGCAAACTCATTACCAGAATCTTTCATCTCCCCACCCCAAAATGAGCGAGGACGGGAATGAAAACCCTGGCTTAGGCTGTATATTGTCTCCCAAAATATGGGAGATAACAGGAATTTGCGGCTAGAAAGAAGTAGTAAAGTGCAAAATGTCGCTTTTGTAAGAAAGAAAATATATCTTAAAAAATAATATCAGTCGATGTCATAGCACATCAGTTATCTAATCGACCTGCAAGCGGTTCAAGTTGTTGTCGATAAAGCCAACACGTTGCTGATCCAATCCACGGAAAGTACGTTTTTGTTTAACCTTCGGACGTACACTCAAACTTATATACCTCAGCCGTGGTACAAAAAGGAGAGGGATGGTTTCAATCCCCCTTTGGGTTTTGCGGTGTTACATAACGTTTCCAAAATATGTTATTCTAATAGAAAGTCTGTGATGTGCTCTGCAAGAGGAAGGTAAATACTAATTCTTCGACTGTGACGTCATTTAACCATATAGGGGTAAGAGAACGCGAAAATATGCCAACGTATCACACTGTATTATACCGGTTTGACAGGTTAGGAACAGGTGAGGTAAGTTTTCACAAGCCTTATGGCTCACAACTGCCGGAGCTTAACCCGGTTTCTGTAGCATGAAGCGACTGAATGAAGCTACTTTTTCGCTAGTTTTGTAAAATACGATGGTAGCATTTTGTATGTTTTTTGCAACCAAAAAGGTCAATACACGAATATTTAGTCAACAAACGCTTGGCATCATGCTACTTATGATGTCATATCTAATTACCTTAGTAACCAATTCTCCCAAAACTTGTGGTTCGGTGATCCAATCCGTGTGTCAGCCCACAATCGACCATTGCTCACCACTTGAGTTCTCAGTCGCTCAGTGGTTAGAGCATCCGACTTGTGTACGGAAGGTCGTGGGTACGAATCCCATTTGGAACTCAGAAAATCTTTTTCTGAGTTCCTTTCTCTCCACACACATTATTATATTTTCATTCCCAAAACTTTACCAGAACTTGTCTTAGAGATAAAGGAACAGCCGCCGAAAACGGCATATAATGTTTCTGAAAAATAAAATAAAAACTTAATTAAGGGTGGGTGGCATCCATCCCCACCTTCTATGTCCAAGAGTTGGGAAAATATTTCCTTTTTTTCAGCGCGCCTTCGAAGGCAGCTAACGCAATTCCCAAAATAATGGTTTGAACCAACGCATCATGGCAAGTTTGCGGCAAAAACTGTTCGCTTTATGAAGTTGCATTAAGCAAACGATAAATGTGGTGCTTATATTTTGTTCCGGCAACATAAAAAACGGCCTAACACCGTCAGTTTGCAAATCAAACGGGTAGGATTCCAGTAAGAGCATACTCCAGCTGAATGACTTTCTCGAAATAAAAATCCGGCTCCGCTTTTAACCTTTCTGGAACTTTGAAGGTGAAGTGTACATTATTGTGATTGGTGGTTCACATTTATTAATGTCGTCTCCAGTTGATTTCAAATCACAAGGAGTCACGTGACCAGCCTGAACCAGGGCCTTTCTTCCCGTTGGGGTGGACAGATTTAAAAGAACCTGCGGATGATATTGCTTAAACTTTCAAGTGCGAGCAAACGTTAAACCTGAATTCGAAAAAAATAACCAAAAATGCGAAAAAAAACCCACAGGTTACCATTGAGTTTTACTTAATTCACCAGGTTCTTTCGAAAATAGGTGCCGACAAATTAACCCAAATGGTGAATTTCAATTTACTCTAAACAAACACTTCGATTCTTCATAGTTCTGAGTAACTTACTTAACACAGATGAATATTTGTTAACTTCACACTAAAAGAACTAAAAATGCGATCTTACCCTGAACTTTTATTTCAACAGTAGAGGTCACAGAGCCCGCTCGGTTTTGTGCTTCACACGAATAATTACCGCTGTCACCAGTCTCGAATTTTTCAATAACAAGAGTACTCTCGTCGCCATTTTGACCGATGCGTGCTCTTGGAGTTATCGAGGCACCATTTTTCGTCCACTTGATCTTAACTGCCGTCTCACTTCTGGCCTTGCAAGTCAATGTAAGCCTTCCACCTGGAAGCATCGTATGATATGAATCCGGATATATTTTAACGTAAGGTTTTTCTGTAATCAAAAAATCAAACAACAATCCATATAATGCAGCAGAATAATAATAATTATAATAATAATAATAATAATAATAATAATAATAATAATAATAATAATAATGATGATGTTTGCACTGAAAAATGAATTCTCGGACAAAACATGGAAATAATTGCTTGTGCAACTGAACTGATTTAGGTTATTTTTGTATTAAGACCGTCTGAAAATAATAAACAAAACAAATAAATTAATAAATTAATTAATAAATACACTCGAACAGGCGCTTACAAGTATTTCAACAGTTTCAAATGTACTGTATTTTCTTTCCAATCTCTATAAGTTACCAGAATGTAACAGTTATCAAGGAGTAGTCCATTACCAGTGACGGGGATACTCGTTGGGAAATTTTGAAAATAACCCTTGAAGGGGTGTGCTCCCTATTTAATTTTACCACTAGAAGTTACAGACGCCACTAGACGTGATCGTATAACGTCAGTTTCATGGAGAAAAAGATACTGACTGATTGAAGCTTGACTACCAAACGCCAAGCATGGAACAACACTCTCATGTAAGTCATTAATAATTGGTTTTAGATTTAACTGACTGGTGGTTTGTGATAATCGTAATTCGGCCCTGACTGGGTAGGGTGGAAAAGTACGATTCTATTTCATAAATTTATTGATATTGACTGCTAATGTTATCACAAGGCATTGTCAATAACAAGAAAAAAAATGTTAATGACTCAGTTAAACATTTGAGAACAAAGATTAGCGAAAGAAGTCTGACACAACGTTTCGATGTCGCCATGACATCATTTTCAAGTGAGAAAATAAAAATAAAAAATTCACAAAAAGACTAATATATGCGTAAGGTGATAAAATTAACAATAAGTAACACATTTAGCATTATCAGTGTGTGTATATGGTAAGTATGTCTAAACAAATAGTTTTCCGATTGCGTGTTCAAGCTGGGCTTCTTCTTCTTAATGAATAGCATCTCATAAATTAAGCAGTCTAATTTTCCGTTGCATTTCTTGAGGACGGAAAAATTACTGGTAAGGTCGCCGATGGTTTTAATGCCGTGACCGTCCTTAAGATGCTTCCCAATTGCTGAAAAACGGTGTTCGTCAATACGTTGATGTAAATGCCGGCTAGTGTAGCCGACATACTCTGCATCGCACAGATCACATTGATAATTATACACCACGCATTGTTGGTTAATTAAGGGTAGTTTGGGCTCACGCATCTTAAGATCTTCACCAATTTTGCGGCTCGTAAACACTGGTCGAAGAGTGTGTTCGATTTTCTTGCTCAGGTCGGATAGTTGTTTCTTCAGAGCATCGGCCGACTTTTGATCGGCCGATGTGCCAGTCCAACTATCCGCCAATGAAAATACCATTCACCGAGTGGTAGCAACCTTTAAAGATCAAAAGTCGTACTCATAGAACCTGTGCCGTGATTTTTCATGGTCATGGCTAGCGGAATGTTTCGCGGGCGCGTGTTTGCCCGCCCGTGTTGGACAACATCCGGGATCTTAGCAATTTTGTTTTTCGCGCGGCCACACAGCCGTGAGCTCGCGGTAAACACTTTAGTTGTTTTCTTGTGTCTAGCGGAGAATTAAACTCGTTATTTTCCTGCATTTTTTCGCGGTTTGCTACTCAAGACAGGGATACTAATTAAGGTCTACTCAGGAGCCGCTTTAGTGGAAAAAGACGAGCTTTCAGGGATAAAATCTTGCTTCGAGGAACTTCATGTATTACGTTTTTATCAATGCGGGAGATGTTTGTTTTCTACGGATTTCAGAACCGGAAGCGGAGATTTGAATTTCCAATTAAGCGAGGAACTTAAAGGTAAAACAGATTACAGTTTTCGATGAGAATTTATGTTGATATCAATCTGTGATTGACTTTTTATTAGTGTTATTGTTAGTTTTGGAGAATTGATTTTAAAACGTGCCTAAATTTAGTTGTATCGATCTCTTGAATTTCATCGAAGAAAGCTTGAACTCGATGAGCTATAATTTAATGGTACGCGTTTTGCTTTTAAACGTAAACTAATGGAGATTTGAATAAATTTTTTCGAAAGAAGATTGTGTTGTCCATTTTTATGTTTGTTCATTTATTAGATAGATTGAAAAGCGATTTTATGTAAACAAAACAAGACTTTGATTTTATAGTACAGTTCTATCTTCACTCGCATCGCCTTATGCAAATATGTTTGTGTATTTTTGCAATTTTTTATTTTCGAATCAGTTTCTCGGGCAATTTTTGACAAACATAAACTGTATTTTATTCGAAAACTAGTGGTACTATTTATTCTAGACAGAGAAAAGTTGTTTTTGTGAACTTTTGTACGGTCTATAAAAATGTCGCGTGATACTGTTTTTGAGAATTGTTAAAATTGAAAATAGCCCGTTAGTCAATCTTAATTCTTGTGCTTCCAACCTTTCACCTTAGTTAAGTTTCACCTTAGTTAAGTTTCACCTTAGTTAAGCTTGTTCAAAGTGCGACGCTGTTAGGCTTGGGCTATGTATATATTAGTCTTTTTGTGAATTTTTTATTTTTATTTTCTCACTTGAAAATGATGTCATGGCGACATCGAAACGTTGTCAGACTTCTTTCGCTAATCTTTGTTCTCAAATAATGACTCAGAATGAGATAAATTTAAGGTATCAGAACAGGTAGTTTGACCATCTTTAGTTTTGGTGATTTTATGCGCTCGTGTTACGAGTAAAAACCCCAACAACCTATACATTTTCTAAAAGCTCAATAAATTTAGAATTGACTTATTTCTTTGAAAAGTTCGTAATACGAATTATTGGGTTAACAGGTACGCGCAAACGAGCTTAAAATGTTCAGCCATATTCGCCAAATGTAATTTTGAGTTAGAGACGAGAAAGCTATTTAGTCTGATTAGGCGCCATAAAACACCCTTGGTGTTATGATGTATCGATCTATTGACAGAACTGACAAGGGGTTCAACTTACAACGCAATGACATCGATGACAACATAATGAACGAAAGACTCTTTATAGACACTGGCGCCAAAACCGCAGTTTTATCGTGTTGCGAAGATTTTCGAGGTTTATGATTTGAAATATTTGGTCCTCATTTGAAGAAAGCATTTCCGTTCTGTGGTTACTGATCGAGTGTCGCACTGTAATAATCACAGGAATCATCTGTATCCCAGTAAGAGATTAAGGACAAGGAAGCTACATGTCAACAAAAACGACAGGCCTTCAACAATTGATGCTATTTTGTTACTGGTTCAGTTACCGTTAATGTTCACGTATTAATGGAAAGATCCAAGCTCTATAACTGCTCGGGCGAGAAAAAGATGAAAAAAAGAATATTATGGATTTAGCGCTGTTGAGAGTCCGTGACGTCATCAGAAATGGCCGCCAAAATGGTCGCCATCTTGGATATTGCTAAAAATTCAAATTTATCAGAAAAATTCGGAATTGGTAGCATTTTATATTTTTTTTCACAGAAAAAAAAATGAAAAACACGCATTTTTATTAAAAAATGGCTTGACCTCATACTACTTATGGCGTGATATCACATTACCATAGCAACTGAGTCTCTCCAAACTTAATCAAAATGTGTCTCAAGGATAAACGAAGAGCTAATAAAGACAGCATGAGCTAACAATAAATGCTCTAGAAAATCTCGGAGAAAAATCTTGTGTGGGGTGCTCCCCACTTGTACGGCCGTCCGAGGGTGAAATTACGTCGTCAAGTAAGTTGATATTATTTTTTATTATTTTTTTTTTCAGCAAATTTCCCCATTACGATTTTCCCCGTTTCAATCCACAGATCTGAAGCGGGACTCCCACATGTTTTTAACTTCGGTTCGCCAAAACAAGTTATTTCGTATCCCTCCTTGTTTATGGCACCATTTGGACCATACTATCCACCGATGTTGAGTCCCATGCTTGAGCCTACAGAATCTAGCAGGCTTTCACTCTGTTGAACGAAATCTTCGACTATTTTTTCACGGAGCAAGATAAGAATTTGCACAGTAACTTGACTAATCAAACTCTAAAAATTCAATAAACATACAGCAGTCGTAATTATAGCGATGCTACGGCTTCTTCTTCTCATTTTCAATTAAAAAAATGTTTCGTGATTCGCTTTAGCAAAGTGAAAGACACAAAATAAATTGTGTTTTCCTGACTTCTTATGACAACTAAGTGACCTTAAAGCTTATCAGCTTTGATTTACATCGCTATGATCTATATCCAATCCATGACAGCTTTCCATAAAAATCTGTCTGAACAGCCCTTAAGCAGACTTAGCCTGCTTACATCGACTTACGCGAAGTGTACTTAACGCGGGCTTACTGTCTAGTGTGCATCCACTATGTTTATCGTCAAAATCTCGCCCAGAAAAACGTGTAAAAAGCTCATTGTGGAAAAAGTTCATTGTAAAATATTGGATCAAGTGTGAGTGAAAACTGCGAGTTGTGGTTTTGTGTTCAAGGGACTCTTTTGTTATTCTTTTGAGGACACGAACCTCGAAATTACGAACTTGGAGTTACAGTCCGAACACAGTCTGTATTATGTTCAACAGTTGACACAAGCCTCCAACTGCGTTGTATTCAAATGAAGTGACGTTTATACACGCATTATGCTAATTTATGACGAAACCCCTATTAAGGTCGCGGGGGATACCTGTCATGAATAAATTCATAAGGCAAAATTGTGGCACAGGTGTCACTTTGTAAAACGTTATATCGTGAACGTTTGAAAGCCGATTTCACTAACAATTTAACGGAGATATTGGCGAATAATGAAGAGCATAAGGATTGTTTTTTATTGAAGGGATCGCGCTTTGCGGCAATGCTATAAGCCACTAAAGTTACTATTTTTAAAAACGTGGTTTTGTGTCCAAGTTTGCTCCTCGAGAAGAACACAAAGCAAGCTGATTTCACTACTCACTGACCCGTCAAAACGTCTATTGTGTCATATCTGACTCCGATTTTTTTGATTTCAACTTTAATTAAAAGTTATTAGCTTTTAAAGGAGTAAAATTGTCCATGTTAGAATTTGAAGCCTCATATCCTCCTTTTGAAAGCCTATTTAAAAATTTTGAGTCAGATATGACAATCTATAATACACCTAGTTTACTTCCCTGCAGTGTCAACTCATGAAATTCTCTATTCGCGCTGAATTCTTGGATACAAAATTGCTTGTTTTTACGCTTCCGAAGGCTTCCCGAGCAAATACGAATGCAAAACATATATATTTATGGTAATTTACCTAATTTTAATCCACGGGCTATTGTCAACACTTCATGCAGAAAGAACAATGCGTTGAAAAATAAGTGTATTTTACCAGAAAGCGCTTTACACGTGCAATTATTGATGCAGAAACATTACAGAGCCTGTTCGTGAATATTTTGCGCATTTTCGGTATCAGCCGTCGCACTTCTTGCATACTATTGTCATAAATACATACTGATGAACGGAACCTGTCCCCCGCGACCTTAAGCGGCCACATGCATATGCCCGTTCCTCGAGAGTGGCCGCTTAAGGGCCGATTTACACGGTACAACTTTGTTGCATGCGACACGCTTACGGCATGCTTACGACATGACTTGAGTTGATTTACACGGAGTAATTTGTGTTGTAAGCATGTCGTAAGCATGTTTTAAGCGTGTCGCATGCGACAAAGTTGTACCGTGTAAATCGGCCCTAATAGGGGTTCGACTGTATTGATATAGCGGGTCATCTGGAAGAATTAAAGCCACTGAAACTCTAGCCTAATTCTCAAACGGTCCGAAGTCGCTCGTATTCGCTCCCTCCTCTTTCCCGTCTGATGTCTTTTACTTGAGTGCTTGTTCTTGACGTCATCCTACCTTTAAATATTTCCACCAATCAGTGTACGTTCAGTCACATTCTTGAAATTCCTGATGAAGAAGAACCCGTCGAACAACCACTCTGATTGGTGGAAATATTCAATGGTCATGTGACATCAAGAACAAGCCTTCAAACAAAGGACATCTCACGGGGAGAGGAGAGAGTGAGTGCGAGCGACCTCGGACCGTCTGAGAATCATGCTACTATACTATGAAACTCCTGCGAGTCCCAAAAGGGAAGTTAAATGCGCAATACGTCCCCTGGGTTACCAAACTATTCGACTACTTGTGGTAAATACTCAGGATTATGAGGTGGCACGTCATAATATGAGCACGCGATTTTTGCCTATTTGACCTTTGGAGACGACAGGAGAATCTTTCCCTTTTAGGAATGTCATTAGAGAGCGAAAGTTATTTGCCAATGCATTTTTGAAAATGCTTGACGTTTATTGTTCCCTGAATTACGCCAGATATCTACAAAATATAGTTTTATCTGCGCTTAAAAGTAGAGCTTTCCAAACCTTTTGCGTTACCCCAAATCTCTCCTTTTGAGTATAAAACATGTTTTACGATTCGCTTTAGCAAAGTGAAAAAGACAAAATACATTTTGTTGTCCTGACTCCTTATGACAACTTAGTGACATTACCTCTGATTTACATTGCTATTAAATGATGGCTGCGGCCGCACTTGGTGAGTTAACTGGGTTATTTTTTTAGTAACCCGGTTAAAATAACCCGGTTAAAATAACTCGGTAAAAAGTGTAATAACCGAGTTTATTTTTCTGAGCGGCCGCACTACAGAAGGTTGAACTTTAAACGTGAGAGATCATGTTATCATTTGATAGCGAGAGCTGCACAAAACAATACGATTAAAGAGCGAAAACAATGCCTCTGCACGTGCATTTTCATATTGTTATTCCCTGCAAAATAACATCGTCAAATGATCAAATTATAGGTTTTGTGGAGAACATAAACACACGACTGTTTTCCTTTCTCTATTTGAAATTGAAAGTCGTCCCTACGAAGGTCTACGAATTCAACAGGAAGCCAAAAACTACCGCTTAAGCGAAGATGATTGACAGATCGGGAAAGTTAACCTGCACTAAACCACCTAGCGAGGTGGTTTAAATAAACCTAACCCGGTTAAAAAATCTATTGTTCTTTAATTAATTTCCATGGGAACCGCTAACACCGTTAAAATTCGGTGAACGCAAAAAATACGCGGCCGCATCAGGAATTTTGTTAACCGAGTTAATTTTAATTATTTATTGCAAATAATCCGGTTAACTACTCTAGTGCGGCCGCAGCCAATATCACTCTCGGTACAGTCGCCCACCGGGTCAGTAAGAAATTCGACTCAAAGGCCGGATCGCTAAGCTACTTTTCAAACGTTCGGCTTAGAGAAATCTGAATCAAGCCTCTGTCGAACGATCTCAACGGAAAAGTGTGCAGCGATTGGCGACGTTTAATGCTCTTTCCATGTATCCGGGCCTCGGATAAAGAGTTGGAATGGACAACAGGACTATCGTCCGTGGTCTACGTGGAAGGTCGAGGCGATCGGAGGGTTTGGAGCGAATTTACGGCGGTTTTATTCAGTGGATCCGCTCGGCCTCTCGGTTGAAGTACCCTACTTCGGGAAAGGATATATAGAGAGAAAGCAATGGAACTAAAACTCACTGGAAAAGCTCTAAATCACCCCCAAAACCACACAGGAGACAAGGAAACACACAAGCGAAGTAGGGTAGGCAATTTTTATTGAAATCTTGTTCGTATTTTTTAACTCCTAGAATGGACCGTTTTTCGTCATACAAATCCTTATAATTTCGCTCGTAACGGTTCTGTGACACATATAGCTTGGGCTACCTGTGACGAAAGTCTACCAATTCAAGTGGAAGCCAAAAATTACCGCGTAAGCGAAGATGTTTGACAGATCGGGAAAGTTAACCTGCACTAAACCACCTAGCGAGGTGGTTTAAATAAACCTAATCCGGTTAAAAAAAATCGATTGTTCTTTAACCCTTTGAGGACGGTCCCGGCCAAAATCGTTCTTAATGGAACGATAAGACTCCACTGCTTTAAAAAATTGCAACTTTCTCAATCGCGCGAACATTGCAGTTGTGTGCATTGACTAGAAAGTCCTTGCAATTGAGACACCCATATGGAAAGCCATACTGGACAAAAGTGGTCGAAAAATATTTTGTTGATTGAGAAATAATTTTGTCGATCGAGAAATATTTTCGATGGTCCAAAAATCTTTAGTGCCGGTCGAAAAAAGGGTTTTGTTAATCGAGAAATATTTTCGATAGTCCAAAAATCGTTAGTGTCAGTCAAAAACAGTTTTCAAGACTGAGAATATTTTGGACGATCGAGAAAACTTTTTCATCGGTCGAAAAATATTTCTACAGGTTGAGAAATTTTTTGTCGATCGAGAATTTTTTCATCGATCGAGAAATATTTCTACAGGTTGAGAATTTTTTTTGTCGATCGAGAATTTTTTCATCGATCGAGAAATATTTCTACAGGTTGAGAATTTTTTTGTCGATCGAGAATTTTTTCATCGATCGAGAAATTTCCATCGACCGAGAGATGCCCGTATGCTGGTCAGCGGGCGTTTTCGCGCCAAAATATCATCACGTGTTACAAACAAAAATGGTGGACTGTAATGGCAATTCAGCAAGAGCTATTCTCACGCAGATTGCTGGTAGTATTGGGGAACTTTCCGCCGCACTAAACCAGCAAGGGGGACAGCAAGCAGCAGCAGGTACAGCAAAAACGACTGAGGACGAAGTTCGCACAATATTCAGTTCTGCGCGTGAAGCTCGTCCTGTGCCTGCACCGATCAATTCTATGCCCCTTTCAGGTACTTCTTTCTCTTTGGTTAATACTTCTCATCAGAGTGGTCCTTTGTACACTATGAAGAGGAACTTCTCTAGTTTCAGAACGGCCAATTATCGTTCTTCGCGTAAAGGAAAAAGCAAAGCTGCGAAACCTACAGGTTCCTTCACACGCGACTTGATTCTTCTGACAGGCCCCTACGACGAAGACGTTCCACGTCAAGGTAATAGAATATACCTGCAGGAGAAAGGACATGTTATTATGGCTTTCTCGTTTAAAAAAGAGTGGAGCGAAGAAGAAGTTGGAATTCAGTTAAGAGAAGCCTTCCAGGATATCGTCCCGCTGGATTTCTTAATAGATTTTGAGATTTTACAGTCGGTGCACACCAAACTACTGAAGCCCACTCTAGCTCCAGGGCAGTTTTTAACTGGCGCGATGATTCATCGAATCTTCAGGGAAAAGCCAGTGTATGTGCGACCAAATCAGCAAATTTTAAAGCCTCTTAAGCCCCGCAAATGTGAAGATGACAGATCGGAGGTGGATGAGTTGGATGGTTTGGAAACCCCACCTAAATTACCATCAAAATCAGGTAGTGCACCAAACAACAAAGGTCATATGCTGGATGTCAATTGCTCATCAGCGGAGAACATCCCCAGTTACAGTGCATCGAACAACAAGGGTCATATGCTGGATGTCAATTGCTCATCAGCGGAGAACATCCCCAGTTACAGTGCATCGAACAACAAGGGTCATATGCTGGATGTCAATTGCTCATCAGCAGAGAACATCCCCAGTTACAGTGCATCGAACAACAACGGTCATATGCTGGATGCTAATTGCACATCAGCGGAGAACATCCCCAGTTACAGTGCATCAAACAACAATGCTTATATGGATACCAATAATTATTGCTCAGCATATAACAATTATGTTGAGGTAATTTATGAAAACTGGGATGATAATGATGATCCTGACCTAATTGCAGCAATTGAGGCAAGTCTTGTTGATCAGAATATAAAAAATGTGGAACCACTTGAGAAAGAAGAAGTTGATGATGTGCTGAGAAAGTTTATCTCTGACAATCGTCAGACTGCAGGTGAAGATGACTTCGTCAATGTATTGATTAGCAGAAAAAATGTATTGTCAAGCACCCTGCGGGCCATTGAAAGAAAGGCATTCTCTTTTTTTAAACCAGTTCATGTGTCATTTTCTGGAGAAGAAGCTGTTGATGCAGGCGGCCCCAGGAGAGAATTTTTTCGGCTCTTGATGTCATCTTTAAAAAACTTTGGCATTCTCCAGGGAAAGTGGTTTTCACATGATTTGCATCTTCTCCACTCCAAGAAATATGCGCTAGCTGGAAAGTTGGTTGCATGGTGCATCCTTCAAGGTGGATCAGGACCCAGGTGTTTGTCACAAGAGGCTTTCTTAGTGATGTCTGACTTGCCAGTCAAACCTGAAGATGCCATCACAGCTGTCAGCGATGATGAACTTAAAAAGATTCTTCATGAATTGCAATCATGCTCGACCAGTGACGAATTTAGTACCCTAGTTCAGGTGAAATCTGATGCCATTGCTGGACATGGTTATTCCAAAATCTACACTTCTGACATAAGTAAAAAGGATGAGATTGTACAGTGCCTTCTTAAAGAAGCATTTGTGTTCTCTGTGCTTGCAGAGGTTGAGCAATTTTGGGATGGCCTAAATTCCATTGGAAGATTTGGACACCTTTTAATGGGTAGCCCAAATCTGTTTGCAGCAGTTCTTGGTGATGGTAGAGCCAGGCTTAACACAAAGATCCTAAAGAAATTGTACAACATTGAGTTCTCTGATGAAGGGTCCAACCAGAAGGACAAGGAAGAAAAAACAATGCATTGTTTTGAACTCTTTTTACAGGACTTAGAAGAGGGATTAATCCAGGACTTGACTTTGGAGGACTTGCTCGTATTCATTACTGGAGCAGATGCCATTCCACCACTTGGTTTTGACTATATATTATCATTGCCTTTATGACATGGATTCTAAATCTCGGAGACTACCTTGGTCATCAACATGTTCACTTACCCTTAATCTTCCAAGGGGTTTTGAGGATGCCAAACAGTTCAATGCTTTGATTTTGTAATGCACTGTTGAACTGCTATGGATTTGGCAAAGGCTGACTTTTAGTATACGTTACTTTCAGTATACACTGTTACTACCTATACCTTGGTTTATTTAACTTCACTACACACTTATTTTCAGTATACACTGTTACTGCCTGTGTCTTGGTTTATTTAACCCTTTAAAAGCCCTAATAGTGACTATTGGTAAATTTCTCCTCATTAGATCAATGTTTAGTCAATCAGGGAGGTCATGAGAATTATTATGGATCTGATCACCCCAGATGAATTCTCCCAATGTTTTAACAAATTCTCGCCCTACTTCTATAAGAAACATAGTACAAGAAAGGAGAATTAATAGTTTTATATTAAGGATTGAAGGGTTAAGTTAGCAAAGTTTGAATTTTGCCCAGGCATTTAAATAGGTATTACCCTCATGACTTGATATAGTTAGCTTCATTTTGTATTGTGTGGCATCATCTGCATTATTTTTTCAGTTTGTGATTCTTTCAAACTTCATGAAAGAAGAAGTTCACTGTTATTTTATTGGTGATATGCCTTTGAATAGTTTACACTTGAACTGAGTAAATAAGTTTAAATATTATATTTGTCCCTCATAACCAAGAAGGTAAACCCCATAATGGAGGTACTGTGGGACTTCAAATGAGTTGATGTGTCTTTTAAGTGTTATAGTTGTTAAGTTGTTCTCGTTAAAGTTTGTTCTTATGACAAAATTACACAACTTGTGTCTATTACAGCAAGTTTACAATGACAGTCCCATGGGCCTATGGCATTATAAAGTTATCACTCTAAATGTAGGTTTGTTTCCACTGTTTAAGTTTAATTGTGTAATTCCAGGAAATTTCCATACCCACCTCAAGGAAAGTTAACAGAAATTCAAGGGGGAGGAGGGTGGGGGGCAAAGCCACATTTCTTAAAGAAAATAGGGAAGGTGACTAATTCACGATAATTTCTTTGTGTGGTAGGGTTCAAACAAAAAAAACCTTCTATGGGAGTGAGTTATGGATTTTTTTGAAACAACACATTAGGGTAATAATATTAACAAGTGCCCTTTTTGATATTGGTACCTAGTGAAGGTTAAACTGTTGAAAATGAGTATAAAAGTAGCACTGGATTCCCCAGTTGACATTGTAGGAATAATTTTTGTAGGTAAGGCATTGGGATAAGTTCCGTGTCATTGTTATTGGTGTAAAAATGTTCAGTTTCAGTTGTTGAAGTGGTTACAAGAATTCCTCAACATGCATTACAAAAATGATGACAACTTTTCATCAGAATGCAACCAAAAGGGCAACATTGTCAAAATGATATTCAATATTTTAAAGGGTACATTTTCCATCCCTGAGATGATGATGCAGAGTTAGCTTGTAATCTATTAAAGTGACTGCTTGGTTCAAGAGTAAGTGTATCATCAATCATCAATATACCTATTCAACGATACTAAAAAGAGTATTGAAATACTGTAGGTAAGGAGAACTGGTTTTTGGAGACTAGGGGAAAATGGTAAACCAAACTCCACAATTTCTCAGCTGATAAGATGTAATATAATAGTCCATTTCCGAGTTTCTCCAAGCCTCTTTATCAAAGCGAGGTCTGGTGCACAGCCATTCAAATGAAAAATGAGTTTACTTCGCATGTGAATGAAAACTTATTTTCATATGAAAGGATGAGCACCAGGACTACCTTAAATAAATAGGCTTAAGGTAATTCAGAAATGACCTAATTATCAAAAGCTCCATGTAGTTGAACCTATCCTGGGTGGTACAAAGTAGATGACAAAAGGAGATTTGCAAGTGCAGAGTGCAAAAGGTTTCATTATTTGTTTTTTGGGTTGTACTGGATGTCGGACATCTAAAACAGTAAAACCAATTGGTACGTGACAAGTCAAAGGTTGGCTGCTCCATGATCCCTTGCAGTGATTAACTATTTGGAACCTTTTCATAAAAAGTAATCAAATAGTCGAGTAGAGCAATGAAGCTTTGGAGGTATTAACACAACGTAGCAATGTCGTGATGTCACGTGATCTGAGATTAATGGCTCTGTCCCAAATTTTGGCAGTTTCAGCTTACCTTGATCCTGCTGCAAGAGGGGTTAGTTTCTAAAGAAACTGTGGTGCTGTGTCAGTAGGGGTGCAATTAACAAACCGTGACATATTTTGAAATCAACAATCAAGCCCTTTATCAAGTAAATCTATAACAGAATTTAATGACATTATTTGTTTGTTGCCTACCTATTTAATAACAAGTTAATCTAATCCAAGCATCAGAAAAAATAAATCTTAAGCATGGCTCATTAAAGGAGCTGTGTTATGAAATTAATCTAAATTCAGCAACCACAACCTGCCCACCAAATGGAATGAATCATGAGAATAAGCAAAGACAAAACAACGCATGGATTGACAAAATTGAAGATTAAGACAGGTTGTAATTGGGTTTTGGAAAACTGTTCAGCCTGACAATCTCAACTGAGCCTGCACACATGTACATGTACAAGTATTTGTATACATTATGCATACATATTTCTCACAAAGCTGTGGTTTTGTCACTTAAGGATACTGGTAATTTCGTCCCGAATGTTAAGTTCCAGAGTGAGTACCATATTTACCTGTGTATCCAAACTTTGTGAAAAAGACAAATACCACTTAAAATGGGCTGGACTACCATGACACAGCCACTTTAAACACAACCATTATTGCAGAAAACTCTGGAAATCGAAACACTTAAACCACCAGATGGCTCTACCAAAAGTGCCACAAATTTCCCCCAGGAGGGAAATAAGAAAATTCCTGACTATTAGAGGAAGTGCTTCATGTAAACCTGTATTAGTATAGGTGGCCCTGTTAGGGTAAATTTTAAATAACCAATAAGCTGTTGATACAGCAACATGATCAACATGAAAGCGCTGACAAACAGCAAAACTGGCTCCATAAAATTGCAACAGCAGTGAAAAGTGAGACATCACTTGACAAATCTTTTAATGGACAAACTCCAAGTTTCAAAAGTTAGATGATCAAAAAGCATACTTCCTCTAACAGGGCCTCGATGTTAAAGATGTTCAAGCATACTTCCTCTAACAGGGCCTCCATGTTAAAGATGTTCGTTGCAACAACTGCCTTGGAACTAAACAACAAAAGGTCTTCCATATTTTTTTTTTTCCCTCTTAAAATTAACCACACTAAAAAAAACCAGTGGGAAGCAGTAAAGAGGAAACCCACCCTGACTTGTCCCTAGTCATCTGTGCTAACACATTCTGTTCACTATTCGGTAGAGGGTCAACAGAGACAACTGGAGACGAGTCAACAACCCACCAACCTTGTTATCACACGTGCATGTACAAAGTAAGGTTCTCACGCCTTTAAAGGTTTCTTTGAATTACAATTATTTTCTTATGAGGCACCCCATCATGTCCCAGTTTTATTACTTTACACTACTAGATAACATGTAATCTATCACTGTAAGTACATGTAAACATGCTTATTAAAACAAGGTTCATTCTTATATATAATGTTCCCTCAGGTAACTGCGTACCATGAGGTAATGCCATATTTTGTGATTGCCATCATCAACCAGAGGATCTGGGACAAGTTGGTTGATCTCATTTGCCTGGTGTTCTGTCAAATGAATGGTGCTTTCTGGTACTAGAACCATGTTATCTGTTTCAATTTCACTAAATGGACCATCAGGATCAATGCCATACAAGGAAACATCACCAACATCTGTGTCATGAATACAACTGTGTACAATTTCAGAGTGCCAGAGTGCCAAAGGTGAAGTACTATTCATTGTGCGTAATCCATGGTTATTCCACTGTCGGATAAATTCATCCAAAGAAGCCTGTATGGATGGCAAATAAACATGATGGAGAGCAAATATATCCTGTTCATTGGTTGAATCAAGAATACCATCTTCTTCCATGAAAACAAAGAGGTCTCTGCAAAAGGCAGATACAACTCTATTAACCTCTGCCCATAGACGTTCAATTCTCTGGTTATGGACACTACGACCAGTGATGAAACTTCCTCTATTGAGCCCTCTGTTATGAATCATAAAACGAGCTACATCAACATTTTCAACCCCTCTATCACCTCTAACACGGAAGGGGAGCCCAAATTCTTGTGTACTATTAACAAAGCACTGTAATACTGTGTTTGCCAGGTTATTCGTAAAACACTTCAAATACACAATAGCCCTACTGAACCCATCAACACAACCATACAAAACAAATCTCCAATGAATGAGCTTGTGGTTAGAGTCTATGTGCCACAGGTGATTAGGTTTCTTGACATTATACAGGCGACGCTGAATTGATGATCTTCGCCTAATTGCACGATTAACAGGATCAACAGTCTGCAAAACTTGTCGAATTTTCCATCGTTGAATAAAAATACCACGACCTCTTAAGGCTCCCCGTATGTAGGACTCACCTGAAAAGGGAGTCAGGTGTAACACATCCCTTATATTCCATTCTAGTTCTTCATCTGTAATGTCAGTGAAAGAATCTTCAAATCCATACTCAAGCCTTCTCCTATAAAGAGTTCTGGGGCTTACGCCAAGACATTGTGCTATGGCTGTCCACTGCATACCAGTATTTCTAAGAACTTCGATATGCCCCTTTGTAATAATGTATCTTGGTCTCCCACCAGAACTTTGGCCTTTAGAGGGCTCCCTCCGAAACACACTGCATGCATCGATGTTAAAGCTCGTAATTTTGTTTCTCAAATCTTGAAGAAGCTCCCAGAGGGAATATAGAACATTTTGAAACATTTCCGTCAATGCTTGACAGCCTTGAGAATTGGCGAGAACTAAAGAAATAGCAAGAACAATTTGGACTTGCCCTTCCAAGCGGTCGTACAGATACTCAGCATACCTGGGGTTCTCACAGGCTCTATTCTGTTCTATTTGCGAAACACACTCTTGAAGAGACAAAATGAAGTTCTCTAAGACTTCATCGTGTGCTCTCACTAATTTATGATTCCATAACAACACGACGACAGTAAGCAGCAGTATAAACATTGTTATAATGAAACGACAGAACGTCCGCCATTGACAACTTCTTTCTATGGGGAAGGGCTGCTGACCAGCACTGACTGTGATCATCTCGAGGGGCATCATTTCTCGATCGATGAAAAAATTCTCGATCGACAAAAAAAAATTCTCAACCTGTAGAAATATTTTTCGACCGATGAAAAAGTTTTCTCGATCGTCCAAAATATTCTCAGTCTTGAAAACTGTTTTAGACTGACACTAACGATTTTTGGACTATCGAAAATATTTCTCGATTAACAAAACCCTTTTTTCGACCGGCACTAAAGATTTTTGGACCATCGAAATATTTCTCGATCGACAAAATTATTTCTCAATCAACAAAATATTTTTCGACCACTTTTGTCCAGTATGGCTTTCCATACACCCAATAAACACAAAAAAGTCAGCGATTTTCACAGAATATCAGCGTTTGAATTTGGAGAAGAACAAAAATGACCGTTTTAAGGTCATAGAAAAACAACAAAAATCACGTTTCTGCCTGCAGTTTTTTTTTTATTGAAATCATCGTTGCAAACCCAAAAGTCAACATTCTCAGCAAAATTCTGTCCTAGTCCTACCTTAGAAGTGATTATGTTTGCTCTTATTCGTTGCCAGGCCGAGCTGCAGCTTCTCGTTCGAGTGCATCCTGGCCTTGCCTCGATTTTCAACATCACGACCGCACTGCGTGCTGGGAAATATCGAGAATTTTTGACAGGGTTCGTTCCGTCCCTCATATATTTCATATTTATACTAAGTCCACAGCCACTCCGACCTACCAGCGAAATGTCACGCTTGATGTGTTCTTCAGTGGTCGCAACTTCCAAAATATGCCGTGGTAGGTCGAGAAATTCATCCAGAGTCGAGTCCCAAAGCTGCTTCGTTTTGTGGCGGCCATTTTTCCAGTTCAACGAACAACGAGCCAATTTTTTAAACGAAGTACAACACCTAACTCGCTTCATTGAGAAAGTGGACTCTTAGCTACCTTCACGCTTAATGATGCTCATCAGGCAGCTATTAAAGATGAAAAATGCCTGTAAACTTACCAAAAATCGCATACAAACCATATTTGATCTGTTCGTATCGCTTAACGAAGCAAAAACACTACGTCAGAATGAACGACGTTTCTTGTAAACTTGAGCCTTCAGTGTTTTAGAACAGCAGCACCTTCCATGGTAACCCCAAATATGGAGTCACGAAATCATATGGCTCGTTTATATGCAGAAAATCACTCAAAAACGTATAAAGTCACCGTCGTCAATGGGTTAATTAATTTCCATGGGAACCGCTAACACCGTTAAAATTCGGTGAACGCTAAAAATACGCGACCGCATTAGGAATTTTGTTAAACCAGTTAATTTTAATTAATTAATTGCAAATAACCGGGTTAACTACTCTAGTGCGGCCGCAGCCATTGGCTGCATATGATAAGCATTGACTTGAAATCAATATACAAACATGCACGATACAAACTCAAAACCAAAACATACCCAACACACGAAGGGTTGAAGTGAGAGTTGCTTTATTCGCTTTGTTTTCTGCCACGCATTGGTATGTTCCTTCCATCTCTTTTGTAGTGCGTTGTATCTGAAGAACTGATCCGTTCACAATCTCTGTTTCCAATGCACCTGGGGGAAGACGTCCACCCTCAAAGTTCCAGGATAATGATGGTTTTGGGACACCAGATGTGACTTTGCAGCTGATATTGGTTACGTTGCCTTCAAGAACAGTCTGGTTTGTCGGAGACACATAAACCTGAGGGGAGACTGATTGAGACAAAACTACTGATTAATAATTAGGGATTACCGGTCACCGTTTCCGTGTCTTCGAGACATTATTGTCAAATGTATACACCTAATTGCAATAACGTTGTCATAGAAAAATGAAAAATATAAAACGAAAAATGAAAAAAGCCAAATAGGAATTAATTAGCTTAATCATCACAGCGACACGCGGCACGATTAAGCGTGCAGCGGCTATTGTTATTTTGAATTACCTAGGAAAAAGTTGAAATCATATGGTAAAGCCTGGTTTCCATATAATCGCAGCGATCGCAGAAAAAAGTGTTGTGCGACCCTAGCGATCATATGGAAACCAAAACGTTGCGATCCTTGCGATCGTTGCGATCGTTGCGATTGCGATCGCAGAGATAGAACTTTTTCTATCTCTGCGATCGCAATCGCAACGCTCGCAACGATCGCAACGTCTTGGTTTCCATATGATCGCAAGGGTCGCAAGAATCGCAGCGATCGTCCATCGTAACGATCGCTGCAATCGTTGCGATCGTTGCGATTATATGGAAACCAGGCTTAACCGTCGATGTTGGAAATATGTTGCTACCCGGTAAATGTTATCCTCTGAGAATAACTGTTACATGTGCACAGTTGCACTACGAAAAAGGAAAAGTGCAAAAACCTGTTCTTAAACATAGTTCTTGTGCATGCTTTGAGAATTATTAAAATCCGGCGAGAATGTATTTTGTATGTCTAATTAATTCCTATTGGCCTTTTTTTCATTTTTCGTTTTTTACATTTTACATTTTTCTTTGACTGCAATTAGTTTTATGTATATACATAAAATGATACATTTGCATCATTAATCTAAGAGAATAGATTGAAAACTGAAACACTAATATTTGAGTTTGACAATGATAAGATGCTACTCAATCCCGGGTTTACTGTTTGGACTTTTACTAACATTTCGTTGGAGCCATTTTTGTATCTGGGAGGAGAGAGAAGATGGGGACTTTTTCTAAACGGTAATACACTTCAAGTTTTCTATATTTACTTAATTACTGATGGAATTATTTTTCATTTATAAACGAATGTTATTATGATTATATAATTTTATTGATTTATTTATTAATTCGGACCGCTGATATTAAAAGTGAAAAGTCCGAGTGGCTCAGACCTCCACACAGTGTCTCAGTTGAAATGAAGACTTCAATTCATTCTTGGACTTATATTTACGACTGCTATAATAGTGCTTTATAAAATTAAAGATAAAGCAGAAACACGTGTCTTTAAACTTTACCTGTTACATCCATCCAGAAACTAGCGCGGATTTTTCCTGCATTGTTTTCTGCACTACATCCATATTGACCTGCATCGTCGAAAGTCACATGACTGATGCGTAGTGTAGTGCTGTTGTTAGCAAGGTGTCTTCCATTCTTTGTCCAGTTGACCATTGGTGAAGGATTACCGCCCACAATGCACTTCATTTCAAATGCAGAGCTCAACGAAACTGATTGATTCATCATATTCGGGTTCACTTTTGGTGGAACTAAAAACATTTCATTGTAAGTGCAATGAGTTCAGAGGAACATATTTGTTCTTGAGGTCAGGGGAGGGGGGTGACGTTAGATGGAACTTAAAGAAAAAAATAACTGGTTAATATGTTGTCTAGCAGATATAAATCTTATTGTACTATAAATCATAGGGTAATTGAGGAGTCTGTAAAGGGTTTTAAGCTGCACGCGCGCGTACCGTTCGCTCGTTATGCATGGACGCACTTGTTAGCTGTTATTAGGGACCCTAAGATCCGAGACGCGACGGCTTTGAGAACGCGACGGCCGATGAAAGACTGGAACTAGAACGCCGTCGTTTGCGCGCGAAAAATAAAGTTAAGATTTGAGACGACGCGGCTGCAGAAGTCTCAGTCTGAGTTGTAGGCAAAATAGTCATGGCGTCGTTTAAGAAAGTACAAGAAATTCTTTGTTTGTGCCTGGAAGGAGAAATCATAGACGAAGAAGAGTTTCTTTTGCTTTACGAAGACTTCCGCCCGAAGAATCTTCCTTTTCCTCACTCGTCGTATCCGAAGTTTTCCCTTCCAAACAAAGACCCGGCCGAATGTAAAGCGGATTTCCGAGTGGAAAAGAGGGACATTCCTTTACTTGTTGAGGCATTAGGAGTACCTCCTATCTTCCAGTGCCATAATGGAACAATCTGCGATGGAGTCGAAGGCTTGTGTATAATGCTCAAACGGTTTGCTTACCCGTGCCGGTATTCAGACATGATTCCTGTTTTTGGTCGATCCGTGCCAGAGCTTAGCATGATCAGCAATAAGGTTGTAGACTGGATGTTCACCACTCATGGCCACAGAGTCACACAGTGGAACCATGACTTGTTCAGCCCAACAGCACTGAATACCTATGCTGATGCTATCAGCAATAAAGGATCAGCCCTAGATAATTGTTTCGGTTTCACAGATGGAACTGTACGTCCTATTTCTAGACCAGGTGAAAACCAGAGGATTGTATACAACGGACATAAACGGGTTCACGCCCTTAAATTCCAGTCCGTGGCGCTTCCAAATGGAATAATTGGCCATTTATATGGTCTTGTAGGTAAGCACAGGCCTTAAACAATTACTTAACTCAAGCTCAGGCTATTAGCCACTCTACTCTAATTTTTTCAAATTTTTGTCTTTTTTCACAGAAGGAAGGATGCATGATGCACGAATGTTAGCAGTTTCTGATTTGTACAACGATCTGGAAAATTTTGCTTTCTGCCCAGCTGGAAGAGAAATGTGCTTATATGGAGACCCAGCCTACCCACTTAGGATCCACCTCCAAGCCCCTTTCCGAGTTGGGGTATTAACCCCACAGATGCAAATCTATAACGAAAAAATGAGTGCAGTACGTGCATCTGTAGAGTGGTTATTTGGGGACATAATCAACTATTTCAAATTTCTGGATTTTAAAAAGAACCTGAAAATAGGTTTAAGTCAAGTTGGTAAAATGTATATAGTCTGTGCAATTCTGCAAAATGCTTTAACATGCCTTTATTCAAACACAACTGCTGAATATTTTGAACTCGACCCTCCAACACTGCAAGACTATTTTAACTAACTGTAGCTTACTTTACAATAGCTAGATAAGAACTTTAAAGAATAATACATCCAAAGTGACTTGTGTGATGATATAACAATAATTAACATCAGTAACAGCACTGTATAAACACAAGAAAAAATAAAATGTCCAGATGTGAAAGCATGCTTCAAGTTCAACTTAACACAACAATTGCATCTGAGTTTCTCTGTACACAACAACTACTTATTTGTAATTTTTTCTAATAACACCATTAAAGCCTTTGACTGCTGCTGTTGTTGCTGCATCATCATCATCTGGGAGTTAAGAAACTGCTGTTGGCTTTGTTGTTGTTGCTGCTGCATAGCTTTCATCATATCTGCTTGCTGCTGTTGCATTTGCATCTGCTGTTTCCACAGGACTTCCATTTTCTCTCTCTCGAGTGTTTGCTGCTCCTTCCTTATCTTCAGATCTTCCTCTTTCAGCTGTTCATTTGCTTTAGCTCTCTGGGCTAAGTATTCCATCGCATCACCTCCACTTCTTCGTTGTCGCTTTGGTTTTTCATCGCTCTCATCTGTGGATGAATCGGCTCTTTTCTTAGTTTCTGACAGTTTCTCCATCGCCTTCAGTCGAACATCTTCCGCCTTAGCCCTGTCATTCTGCAATTTGTTACTGTTCCCTGTTTCAACTTCGCTACTTTCTTCCAGTGCAATCAACATATCCAACAGGTTTTCTAATTCTGTTTGTTCATCCGGAGCTATTCCGGTTGCTTTTTCTTCCAGTTTTAGCTTTTTCTTGTGTTTACTAACCAGACTTCCGACGTGATCCCGTACTGACCTTTTTCGGTACCACGCAGCTGTTCAATGTGTCCGCAATTTTCTCCCACATGTTGGCTCTTTGAGTTGAACCCTTTTTAGTAGTAAAAGGGTTTACATTTGCCACTTCTCTGCAAAGGATCACTTCGTGGTCATACGTACAAAACATCACCGCACTAAAAATAAAAACACAAAGTTAAATATTGGGTAAGCAACGCTAGCTTAAAATGGAAAACTGCCAAAGAGCGACAGGAATATTCGATAGATTCCTGATTGAGGATTTGCAGTTGTAGTTTGTGACTTACTTGCAAGGCTTGCTCGAAGCCGCTGCAGCCATGATGATGACCTGAATCGAGCCTGAAAGTAAATTGAAAAATCATGAGAATCCTTTCATCTTTTCGATCCAAACGTTAGCTACAAATAACGCTCAATGTTCCTAGAGTGCTTATCCTTTCAGTTTAAATGAATTTAACATCACTTGACTTAAGGACAGGAACAAATATACTCACGTTTTCTCCAGGACGTCAAAACACCGAAACCCACGTTGCTGACGCGACGTGAGGCGACCAGGACGACGGCTTGAGCATGCGCAATATGTCTCCTCTTTGAAATTTTACTTCCGGCCGCGTCTCACAGCCGTCGCGTCTCGGATCTTAAAGTCCCCATTGCTGCGGAGCGAGCGCAGCGAGCGAGCAGCAACATAATCAGGATTTAAGAGAGATATATAAGGTGGGACGAATTCTCGAATTTATCACTTTTTACCAGAATGCATTGCATTTAACCACACTTTTTACCAGAGTTCTCCACGGCATTATAGCTTGTGTAGCGAGAATCACAGTGACAGCTGTGTCATGTAAACAAAAGATATAGAAGTTCTGAGTTCTTTCGACACGAAATAACGAGAACATTGTTTTTGTAATCAAAGTGCTTTTTGTAACGGCCGTGGCAATGTTAAGAATATTCTTCTTTGAATTAAACACTTTCATTATGCGAATCAGGTCCGTGTTATTTTTATGAGCTCTGTCGGCATGAAATATCAAGGACACTTTCGTTACGCGAATATGAAAGCGCTTTGTTCTCGGCCGTCTCGGTGTTGTGTGAATATCCACAGGAAATAACTCGGCAACTTATGATCAGGTTACCCGTGACTCTTGACACAAGGTCGACGAGAGCTTACAAGACTATATTGTCTTCTTGTTTTAAAGTAAACTCAAATTAAGAAAAAGGTATGCTGACAAAATATCGATGAATAATAATCGCTTTTGGAGGTAACTTATTTCAAGTCAATTAAAGCTTTTTGTAAGAGCTGGGTAAAACAGCCTAGCCGGTACAATTTAAGTTTTTAACTACAAGATGATCCATTTACGAATTCAAGTAGATTTGTTTTTGTGTGCATGCATTTCTCATTTAGCCAAAATGAATTTTTTGTTTGTTTTGGCAATTCAACACCATGAATGTCTCACACTGCCAAGAGTATCAATTGAATATATCCTATTTGCCGCAGCATTCACTATCCATTGGATACACTAGTTGCAATCGTAGTATTGAGTGCGCTACTTACCGGAAATGGGACACTTTTTGAGATTACAGCGGATAATTAACATATACATATTGGATTTTTTTTAATCTGGCAACGGCCTTTTTGGAAATTTCTCAACCTCTCAACCTCTCAACCCCTCAACCTCTTTAGTATCTATTTATTTATATTTATTATTGATGCTTTTTCTTATAATGTAAATTAACTATCGCGTAATTCAGTCTTCGGACTGCAAAGTGATTTATCTAATGAACCATTTTATCATTTTTTTTTATCGTCTCTCGGGCCTTCGTCTCATTCCAAATGGCGGCGGGCTTAGAAATGTCTTCGTTTCGTTTGAACAACGGTTTCAGAATGCTAGAAAAGAAACACCACTGACCAGTTCCTATCGCTGAAAATAACCTCCGAAAACGCCATTTTATTGTGTGTCACGTGACAAATACTCCATGATTTCATTAATTTAATTTGTCCAGTTGATCTTTGGTGAAGGATTACCGCCTACAATGCATTCCATTACAAATGCAGAGCCCAACGGAACTGATTGGTTCATCATTTAGGTTGAACTAAAAAAGGAAATAAGTGAATCTGCTGTTTGATTTTCATTTTATCGGGAAAAACTCCATGACTGAGAGTTAAAATACAGTTGCGCTTGAGAAAATTATATCCCGTGGTAGACAAATTTGACAGTTTTAAATATCCGGTTTAAGTTTCGATTGCGAAACAATCACGCGTCACAAACTCTACACAGAAATAAGCAATTTACTCTGAATTCAGGCTAGTTTGAATAGAAAATGAAAATTATCAACTTATTTTTACGAACCAAAGCGTCTTAAGCATAAAGGTCTTTGGAATTTTCTTATCTGCAAGATTGTGCAAAACACGCATACGTGATGTTTTAAGTGATGCTCCACATAAGAACTACCGTAAACTTCATTTTTGTTCTGCGGCATTGGCTCTTTCCCACATAGAATATCTTTGATTTCAAGAGTAGAGGAGGGGCTGATGGTTCATAATTATATTTCAGTATAAAAATAAAGAAAATCCATTTGCGTCAAATACATTTTGGGAAATGTTTGTGCTTAACCAATCAGAATAGCAGAAGACAATAGCTAATAATTTTGCTTATTTGATGAAGTTCCCCAAATACAATATCTTTTAAAAATTGCATGTTGTGCGATTGGGTCTCAAATTACTTGAAACCTTAAAATAATTAGACAAAATGCACCTTGAACCTTAACTTTTTAGCGGTTTTCGAGTCTAGGCCAATCAGATCACTAGTTGTAACAATAAAAAAGTTGACATTCCATCGTGCATTGCGTTTCAGCACTTTCCTTCTAATGCGGATCATTACTTAAACATTGTCTTCGTCGATCAGCCATGTTGCACTTAACGTGCCGCCCCAAACGCAGACTATTCAGTTTAGTTGATGCGTCGAAATGCGCCATATTGTTCGCAATGTAGGTAAAAACTTCTTTTCGCTGTAAAAAGGCCAACATATTTCTTATTTTGTGCAGAATCAGAAGATATTTGTAACGCGAATGAAACAAGTTTGTCAACACTTCACTTCAGCACATCGTTGTGATATAATTGCGCCACTAAACCGACATTATTCGGCACATTGTATACCGTATACCTACGAAAATAAGACCCCTGCCCCCCGGAAATAAGCTCTCCCGAAAATAAGCCCCCCCCCCCTAATTTATAACAAAAAAATTCCTTCCAATAATTAGCACCATCCCCCCCCCCCCCTCCTTCCGAATATACGCTCATGGGAGTGTTTTAAGGATTGAACTGAGAATGATCAAGTTGACATTGAAGGGATCAATGATTACACTATTCCAGAAGCTGAGCCAGAAATCCACTTAGACACTTCCACAGACGAAAGCGACGACGACTCAGATGAAGAAACTGAAGATGATCACTCAGATGAAAGCGATTAAAGACTACTTTGTCAGTTTGTAACTATGTTGAAAGATTTAATAAAATTTGTTATTGATTGCATCTTCAGAAAATTTAATGACCGCAAATGGCTCGCAAAATTTTAAGACACAAAATGCCATCCGAAGATAGCGCCATTGATTATTTTAACGA
Source organism: Cladopsammia gracilis (assembly GCA_022457155.1). Taxonomy (NCBI): domain Eukaryota; kingdom Metazoa; phylum Cnidaria; class Anthozoa; order Scleractinia; family Dendrophylliidae; genus Cladopsammia; species Cladopsammia gracilis. The sequence continues at coordinate 92,577 of JAJGOT010000877.1, read as the reverse complement.
ATATTTCCAACCAAACTAAAGCCCACCCGAATATAAGCAAAACCAAAAATAAGCCCGACAAACAGGCACGTTTGGCAAATATAAGTCCTGGGCTTATTTTCGCAGGTTTACGCTATTCTATAGACCGGAAGAAAAAAAATACAGCTGAGCTTGTCAAAACAGTTATGCAAAGAGGCCTTAAATCCTTATGCTTAGTGCCTTCTTCAATATAAATTGCTTGTAAGATAATTGCACCACTAAGGCCCATTTATATCAGATAGGTTATAAAGATTCGCTGTTCGATCCTCTCCCTTATCCTTCGGGAAAATCATATTCTCTGACCCTTGGACGTATACACAAATTATTATTCTCCAATAGTGGTACAAGGATGGGGGGGGGTGGGAGTGGGGGAGGGGGGTGGGGGTGGGGGAGGGGGGTGGGGGTGGGGGAGGGGGTTGGGGGTTGGGGTTGCAACCTTCCTCCCTTTGAGTTTTAACGGTGTTACAATATTTCGAAAATATTTAACCTTCTGTACTTTTTAACGTCCATAATGTGCTCTATAATATAAGGAAGATATTATGGGTTATGGCGCTGTTGAGAATCTGTGACGTCCAGTTCATCGAAAAAATGGGAAAATTGAAAATATTTTTTTGCTAGAGTGGTAAAATATAACATAAGTAAACATTTTGCTGCTTAAAGACGTTCGCGCGAAAATCTTCTAACATTGATTTTTTCCTAAAACTTTTGCCACAGCTAGGTAATGAGTTACTCGTGTCAGAAATGCAAAAAAAATTGGGGGGTCACCGAGTTCGTTTCGGAGATAAAATATCTGCAAGCCCACCTTAATTTGGAAAAATCGGTCTTCCATACTCGATATGGCCCCGATGTCTGTCAGTAAAAATATTGCAAATGAATCTCTAGAATGAAACTTTCTATGCCAAATTTTATACGAGTGGATCTATTAAGCAAATTAAATAAACTGGTGACGCCCCTTAAAGTAAAAGTTATTTTTAAACGACAGCATTTGCGAACCATGACAGCCGCAAGTTGGCTGGATTCGATGTTTCGTAGGTAGAAAAATCAGAAAATTTTTAACTTCCTATATTGATTTTTTGTTCATTTTTTCACAATCTGTCGAGAATTAGAAGAGAAAATTATCTAGCTAAAAAAAGTAGGGGTCACCGACCATCCAAGCTAGTAAAATCTAAGTAAAGTTAACGCAACGGCTACCAGCCCTTTATGTGTTTAGATTTCTTACTTTGTGCGCGCGCTCGTGCATGGCGTAGCATGGCGTTGCGACCTGAATTGCGTGCGCAGTAAGGATGTGCATAAACAATTAGCGCGAACGTCCTTAAGCTTGATTTCATGCTACTTTTAACTTCGTAACTCGTTACCATAGCAACATAAACGAACAGCTGCTGAAAACAGCATGTACTGACAATAACCACCCAACTGTACGTCCGAGGGTTAACAGTTATTCTGGTTACGAACTACTGTCAATCTAGTTTAGAAATTCCGTCGCGTGATAATGTCCATCATAAAAAAAACTATTTTCAGTCATTTAACAAAAGCACTGATAGGCGTTTTTTTCGTTCGTCTTCATCGTTACGCTGATCATTTCAGGGTTCACAAGGGTACGTTAATTATCTTTGGAGTAGATCAGATTCACCCAAAAGGCTAAAACGTACCGTCAACAGCGACAAAAGTGCTGTCATTAGAATAACCTCCTTCATTCGCTGCTTTACAGGTGTACGTTCCCTCGTCTTCAGCTGTAACCTCTGTGAGGTGCAACACAGTTTTCGTCTCATCTTTGACGCTTTCATCTTTAAACCACTTTATTTTCGGCGTTGGAGAACCCTCGTTGATGATGCAAGTCAGGCTTACGTTGTCTCCCTCGCGTACGGTTAGCCTTGGTTCTGACACCTGGATATTAGGGGCTACTAGAAATGGCAAGTCAAACAAAAACAAAAGTCACTGATTAGTAATAAAACCTTAATGCGGCGTATTAAGACAATCACATCTTTCTCATTTCATTACCCAGCTTAATATTTACCATCTTTGTTTATTTATCACCTCACATGACGCTTTCGACATGGCTGATCCTAGCAGTATGCAGGACGCATATCATATATGAACCAAGAGCTGCACGAGTCTCTCGTAGCTCAGTGGTTACAGCATCCGACCACTGCGCGAAGGTCATAGGTTCGAATCCTGTCGAAAACTCAGATATTTTTAATTGTCCCACGCTCGTGACATGATGAACATTGCATCTTTCTCATTTCATTACCCAGCTTAATATTTACCATCTTTGTGTATTTATCACCTCACATGACGCTTTCGACATGGCTGATCCTAGCAGTATGCAGGACGCATGTCATATATGAACCAAGAACTACACGAGTCTCTCGTAGCTTAGTCATTACAGCATACAACCGCTGCGCGGAAGGTCATAGGTTCATCATCCTGTCGGAGACTCAGATTTTTTCTTTGTCCCACGCTTGTGATATGATGATCATCACATCTTTCTCATTTCATTACCGAGCTTAACATTTCCCATATTTCGTTATTTATCACCAATACAGTACCTTGCGCACTGTAGTTCAAGTGTTATCTGGGATCTAGAACGGGGACCGTACTGTAAATTGTTAGGTTTTTAAGTACCTTTAAATAGCTATCTCTTCTACTCTGCTCTTTACTTACCTACTACAGAAACGTGAATGATTCGAGATTTAGTGGTGATCCTTCCTTCTCCTTTATCCAGTTTCATGGTACACGTGTAGTTTCCCTGATCTTCCGGTCGAACGGGATAGACACGCAAGTTCCCATTAGACATCTGTGTGAATCTACCTTCATCAAGAGTTTTGTTACCATCCTTCTTCCACTCGTCAAACGGTGGAATCGGTGTTACCACGGCACTACAGTTTAAGATGGCGGACGTCCCACTTATAAGGGTTTGCCGTATGGGCGTGTCTTTAAAGGTTGCTGTTGAAAGAATGCACCATGGTTTAAGTGTGGTAACTTAGAATTCGAGGGATTAGGGCATTGTTTTGAATTACTTTGTTGCAATTGTCTTTGAGAGTAAGAAACATAACAGGACAGGTAGTGATATGTACCCGAATTTACCCAAATTTAGTGGTATGACTTGTATGAACCCGTATGTATTCGTATGTGCTCGCATGTACCCGTATCTACACATGTCTACCCGTATCTACCCGTATCTACCCGTATTAAGCGTATTTATGAAATTTGCGCTATATAAATTTTAATTATTATTATACTGTTAATTATTGTTATATATGCGTATGTACTCGCATATACCCGTATGTACACGTATATACCCGAATGTAGTCGTATGTTCTCGTGTGTACTCGTATGTACTCAGATGCACCCGTATGTACCTGTATATACCCGAACGTAGTCGTATGTACTCGAATGTACCCCTATGTATTGGTATGTATTTGTTTGTACCCGCATGCATTCGTATACATGTATTCGTATGTATTCGTATGTACTCGTATATGCTCGTATATTTAACTATTATAGCGCGAAAGCGCGCGTGATATCGCCTAATTTTAGCCGACGAGGCCGCAGGCCGAGTTGGCTAAAATTAGGCGATATCACACAAGCTTGAGCGCTATAATAGTTTTATAATTCAACACATTGATAACAAAGCAAAGTTTGAAGAAGTTTTATTCTTTTTAAAAAGAGCGAAAGCTTACATATGTTTTACCGCGCGAAACTTGCAACATAACACAGTTCATGAATGAAATCGGCGCCTTTGTCAATTTTTGAATGAAATCTATCCAGCATGCTCGACGGCTTGCTGCAAAACATTGTCAAGAGAAAAGTTCGTTAAAAAAGTGAGCTGAAAAACTCTCTGAAAATATGCTGAAAAACGTTAACTGTGATAATGATTGTTGATATTGAACGTGCAACCAAAAAAGGATCCATGCGGCTGTTCCTGAAATTGCTGAAGCTGGTAGGTCTGGCAGGTCTGGTAGTTGTTTACATCTCGCAGCGGTACTTGCGCTTCGCTTTCATCGCTCGCTTTTGGCCGAGATGATCTGACTACTCTGCTTTCTGTATGACCCGAAACAAACGTTGACAGGATACTTGACATCTCCTCAAACTGCTGCATGGATGGCCTGTTGTTGTATGAATCGATGCTTGCATCACTTTTGTGACCAGTCACGGTTCGTATCCTTCGTGCTTCAACATTTTCTTCGCCAAGCACGGTAACGGTCGTGGCTCTGATGCAGTGGTTAGTCAAGTGCGGGGAAATGCCAGCTTTGGATGTCATCTTTTTCATCATTTCTGCCAGGGTCCTTTCACCTAGCGGAGAATTGCAGAACCATATCTTGTCAACTTCAGGATCGAATTTCGCTGCAGCGACGGCTCGAGGTTTTTGAAAGAAGAAGTCAGCTTCAGGATTTAAATGGAGAATATAGTTTTTTACGGTCTCAACAGGACATCTCGGTGAACCAGGGCACTCGAACATTTTTGCATTGGACTCATCTTCCTCGTCTTTGAGGCCACCTTGATGGTTTTTTGTACTTGGCAGGGCACCAGCTACCCTGCGGTCAATTTCATAGTACTGTCGACCGCTTGGAGTTGTTCTCAAAACAAGCATTTTCTTCGTCATGTTTCTCTGGTTTTCTCGGCCTCGTTTGCCGAAATAGAGAGTAATGTAGAACCAAACAGTGTTCTGGAGCTGAGTTGGATTTCTTGAGTCAGCTGGACCAAACTGACCGGACTGGAAAAGCTTGTCAACGATTTCTCGGGTGAGTGTTTCTTTATGTACTACTCCGGCGATTTCGCCATTTTTTCTCAGTGTTTTGATAAACGCGTCTAGAGCTTTGTTAGCCTGCAAAAATTCTGGATCCGTGATGATACTGAACGGTTTTGTTAGCTCTGGACGTTGTAAATGTCGGTCGAGACCTGCTCTTATGCATCTTAGAGTGGTGGATTTGTAATAGCTGCCATCTTTTTGTCTAGCACCGAGATAAAACCTCTCGAGGCATTTCGCGAGTTCGCCTTTTTCCATTTCTTCAAATTGAGTAGAAAATTCTGTTTGTTGCGAGAGCCATTCTATAAAAAAGAAAATTGCTCAGTGTATATACTAGTCCACGAATCATTACTACAGTGGCTTAAAAATAAAAATTTACTTCAAGTTTCAAAATGTTACGCGTTAGATTAAGCTTCATTTACTTTCATGCTTAAAACGTTAAAAAGTTGTTCACTTACCATTAAAAATGTTAACAGCATATTTTGTGGCCCTCTTTGTGTTACCAGGCACAGCGTTGTTTATTATTTCGCTCACTTCCGAGCTTGTGACGTTAACAAAACGAGGCCGGTCCGTCATTTTTGCCTTCAGTCTCTTGTCAAAATCTGAAATTTACTGCCATCGCTGGTTATACGTCATGCGGACATAACATCTATCGATACCTTTCTTACCATATTTGGGCAGTGTATCAATGTGTTGAATTATAAATTCGTATGTACTCTTATGAACCCGTTATGTAATCGTATGTATTCGTGTGTTACTCGTATGTACTCGTATTTATTCGAGTGTTACTCGTATGTACTCTTATGTATTCGTATATGCTCGTATGTACTCATATTTATCCCTTATGCACCCGTTGTATTCGTGTGTTACTCGTACGTTACTCGTAGTACCTGTGTGTATTTTTTTCATGATCTGAAAATAGTGGTACTTGGCTATGCTCCCACTGACACATGATGATGTGATGGAGATGATGCTGATGATAAATATGATGATGACGATGATGACGATGGTAATGATGATGATTATGATGCATAATGTTGACTTGCAAATAAGACTTAAACAATCATGCTATAAAAAATCAACCTACCGTTCACATAGATGGTATAGAACCGAGTGTATTTTAATCCACGACATTCATATGTGCCTCCATCAGACAGATGGACATTGCTTATGGTTAGTGTGCCACGGGACGCCTTAATCCTTCCTCCAGACAGGGAGGCACTTACGCCCTTGACATACCATTTGGTCATAGAAGTATCGTTTGGTAGGGAACATTGAAATGTTTCAATGCTACCAATATCTAATACAAAAGTCTTCTTTTCCAACACTTCACGGTATTCTATTAAGGCAAAATAGGCAAAAAATCTCATTGATTAACAATACCACAAATGAAGCATAAGGAAATTAAACTATTGACCATGGCTGTTGTTTCTGCAACACAGTTTAAGCCACCTATATTAGAAGTAAGAGAAGGCTGTTTTACTCCTTTTTACTGTATAGGTACGTAGGTATAGTTTGGTATAGGTATAGGTATAGGTATAGGTAACTTATTAAAATGTATAGATAGATAGATAGATAGATAGATAGATAGATAGATAGATAGAAACTTTATTTATGTGTCAGAAAGAACTAGCCGAGGGGCAAACCCTCTACTAATAGGGGACACCTGCAGTTTAATATAATAAAATAGGGATAGTGCCTAGGTAAATCATTGATATGCCTTCCCGCATACTAATGAACGGTTCCCTTTCCATGACAATAGGAACAATAGGCCGGCCAAATCTTGCCCGCTCTATTCCAACTCACTTCAAAACAAAACACAACTGACACAGTTATCCTTTACAGACATAGATCAAAACAATATGCCTTGACCAGGACTCGAACTCTGCGGCCACAACGCTAGACCATCAAAGCTGTGGATATTATAGCTGAATAAACTATTTAGAGGTTTCCGAAACATTCAAGATTAGAAGCAATAAAATTGCACAGGATAAAAAAAACGCTTCTTATTGGTATTTACCGCCGTTTTAGCCGCCACATCGCGAGACTCTATGTCGATTTTCAGTTTGCAAGCCATCACCCACTTTAAGTTTTAAAACATGACTTTACCAGATCGCCTTCAAAGTTCAAACTTTTAATTATGCGAACTTACACTAAACTAAATTTGCATGAAAAATTAGCACCTCGGAAAAATAAACAAAGCAACCAATTACATGCGCGCGCTAAAACAATAAAACCACACTTTATTAAGTTCAAACTATATTTATTGATAACAAAGAATTTCATAATTATACAGACAATTTAAAAGCTTAGTTGGAAAGGAACGAACAGACAGAGTTGATTTATTCTTTTTCATCGGGTTTATACAAAGTACTCTTTGATTCCCTTGGTTTTCTGTCTCACCGCACTGCAGTCATCGTTTTGGATGAAATTAATCCTCTTGATTCTTAGAATGCTTGTAAGGTTCAGCTCTATATCTGTAACGCCGTGATCACCTTTTAGGTTTATCGTCACCAACATCTAAGTAATTTACCAATTGGATTCGAGGTCGTTTGCGCTTCGGCGCTGGCGATGGTGTTTGTACTGTGGGGGGGGGGGGGGGGGGGGTAGTGGCGTTACTGCGGAAGTTTCTTGTATGGTGGGCGCTGGAGAGGGTGTCGCGATAAATGGATTTAAGGGTGTAGAGGTTGTCGCCGCTGTTACTGCTGTGGGTTCTTGCATAATGGTAGGTAAATCATGATCTTCCGGATGACTTGAGAAATATTGTCTTGTACCCCTTTTTCATTAAATTGTTCTTCACCGGGTAGTACATTCGTTCGCAGTCTACAATTATCTTGTGTGTACAGCCTCTTCGTACTGGTTTATTTGCCCAGAATACTTTTGCTTGGCTAGAGTCCAAATTTGCAGTTTGTCTCTGGGATTCTTGAAAAGGACCAAGTAGTGAGTGTTTAAACTGATACTTCGGCTTTCCTTCCCCTGATGAAATAGATTCTGTACGATATAAATGACACTCAGGTTGCGGTGATGAGAACCTCGTGTAAAAAGGTTTACTATTCGCTTGTCTTTGCCGGTGTCAATCATCTGATCGTCAAGACGATTAAGTTCCGTTTGTTGACATCGAAATAGGAATCGTGTTTCAACGCGGGAGGAATACCCTTGACAAATTCAATTTGTGGTATTGTGACTTGCATTTGAACGCACGCGGGCTGCCATTGTGAATAACACCAGACAATCCTCTCGGGTGGTGGGTTTATCACGTCTGAGGCCTGTTGTAACAGTGATTGAACCCAAAACGTTTTCCCCGAACCGATCATTCCTGCAACCATACAAGTAAAAAGGCGCTCGAAGTAAAACCGCTGACAGTTTTGTGTAGAAATCGGCATTGCTTTAAATGGAGTGAAAGTAGGACTGGTGTGTTTGTTGGTCATATGTCTTTGCATATTATCTTTCCTGCTAAATGTCTTCTCACAAACAGGACAGGGCAAATTCATGTCAAGTCAATGAAAGCTCAATGTGAACTGAGAAAGAGGTGAATGTTACTCACTTATATAGGCTAGCTCCTCCTCAATCCTATTGTTTTCACCTCCTCCTGCCCCTTCTCCTCAATTCTATTGTTTTACCTTCTATTCCACGATATAAGACAACAACTCACTATTCTTAGCTCATTCTACAGTTATGTCTCAAGTAGTAAAGAACAACCGGGGTTTTCTACAGTTCTTAGCTAATGGTCCCGATCATCAGGGCCAATTTCTCTTAAGGACAGCTTCTCCACAACAGGTTCTCGCCTTGTTACATATTCTTTATAATGTTCTTAAGGAAAAAATTCCCTGTCCTGAAACAAATAAGCGTGTTTTGCTCCGACATAAGGATGCTCTTATTAATCTGGCCGAGCAAAACGTTCCCTAGAAGACAAAGAAGCAAGAGGGTGGTGGCTTTATACTTTAAGACTTATTAGTCCCCGTTGTTTCAAGCTTGGGCGTTTTGATGCTATAAAAGAAACTATACATCATTGCGCTGATCATTTGAAGCTTGTCTTTAACGAGTACGGATCGATATGAAGAGAAAAGTAGACTGGGATGAAGAAGAAATGGAAAACGGTATGGAAGACACTATGACCTCCGATGAGGACAACGATGACGAGGAAGACAACGAGGAGCCAAGAATTAAAGATGTTTTAGGCAATCTTTCCAATGCGGTGTCAAAAGAACGTGCTTCTGATTTGTTGCATAGCATGGCCGCTTCCAAAGATATCCTGTTTTGGGCACCTAGAGGCCAATTACTCCGAAATCAGCGCATAATACCCGTGACAAACATCGCAGAGCTGGTTGAGTATGTGCTACTTCCCCATAACATGATGTAGCCCGACTCCGTGCGCTAAATACCTTTTTAGATGGACTCGCAGAGTTGGGAATTGATAAGCGTTTAATCAAGAATAAAAAACTGTTAAGCGATCTTTTAGAGAAAGAAAAGATCTATCAAGAACAAAAAGAATCCGACAACGATGCTTACGAAGAAGATTCAACAGACAACGAAGGAGAGGAAAGCGCTTCTGAGAACAGTCCGGCCGATGGGTCTGATGAGAGCGACCAAGAAATTCAAATTGATCGAGAGGATGCAGGAAATTCAACCGACAACGAAGAAGAGGAAAGCGCTTCTGAAAGCAGGAAAATAATTCAGGAAAAAAGTCAAATTCCATGTCATCATTGCGAGAGTTCTAATGTGTATGTAACCGGAGTCGTGAAATGTCCCAAATGCTTTTGGCATGATAATAAAAAGATTTACCCCATATGCGAGCACAAGATTCCTTTGGAGAAAACTAAACTCGTGAAAGAGACCCTTGCTCGTTGCGATGATTGCAGTGCGGTGAGACACAGAAAACCAAGGGAATCAAAGAGTACTTTGTATAAACCCGATGAAAAAGAATAAATCAACTCTGTCTGTTCCTTTCCAACTAAGCTTTTAAATTGTCTGTATAATTATGAAATTCTTTGTTATCAATAAATATAGTTTGAACTTAATAAAGTGTGGTGTTATTGTTTTAGCGCGCGCATGTAATTGGTTGCTTTGTTTATTTTTCCGAGGTGCTAATTTTTCATGCAAATTTAGTTTAGTGTAAGTTCGCATAATTAAAAGTTTGAACTTTGAAGGCGATCTGGTAAAGTCATGTTTTAAAACTTAAAGTGGGTAATGGCTTGCAAACTGAAAATCGACATAGAGTCTAGCGATGTGGCGGCTAAAACGGCAGTAAATACCAAAAAGAAGCGGTTTTTTATCCTGTGCAATTTTATTGCTTCTAAACTTGAATGTTTCGGAAACCTCTAAATAGTTTATTCAGCTATAATATCCACAGCTTTGATGGTCTAGCGTTGTGGCCGCAGAGTTCGAGTCCTGGTCAAGGCATATTGTTTTGATCTATGTCTGTAAAGGATAACTGTGTCAGTTGTGTTTTGTTTTGAAGTGAGTTGGAATAGAGCGGGCAAGTTTTGGCCGGCCTTTTGTTCCTATTGTCATGAAAAGAGAACCGTTCATTAGTATGCCGGAAGGCATATCAATGATTTACCTAGGCACTATCCCTAGTCATTTATTAACACAAAAGGTATAGGTAATTGATAATACATATTAATAAGTTACCTATACCTATACCTATACCTATACCAAACAATACCTACGTACCTATACAGTAATCAAAGGGCTCTTAAAGCCATCTCGTTAATGCGTTAAAATGTGAGGTTAATAAAAATAAGAGTGTTGGTTGTCAAAGGTATTACGTGGCGGCTGTCTTTTTGCGTCTAGGGTGGTGAGAAAAGTGTATAAGGGAGGTAGTTGGGGTAGAGTTCTTGAATATTGTAAAGATAGGTTGAATTGGTTTTAGTTACGATCAGGATTTGTGTAAGGCTTGTGATGTTTTTTAAGAAAAAATTTGGAAGAATAATCAGTAGTTTGAATTTCAGTGACGTGAGTTTTGTTTTTCATTTTATAGATTGGTCGTTTTAAGTTTTGTTATTACTCATGCGCGTAGCGGCATGAGGTAAGGTTTCGGCTCCGTTTTTCTTGTTATTATTTTTATTATTACTCATGCGCGAAGCGGCATGAGGTAAGGTTTCGGCTCCGTTTTTCTTGTTATTTTTTATTTTTTGTGTCACGATTTTGCATGCAAATTTATGCACGCATATTTTAAATTGTGCACTTCCGGTTGACGTATTTGCCATTACACTTCCTGTTTAGTGACTTCCGGCTATTCTAACTTCCGGTAAAAGAGCGTTACTTAGGTGTCACGACAGAATCTCCTACAACCCTACATACATTACTATGTTCACGTTTGGTATATATAAGACTTAGAAGAATCACTGGCTTCATTGTGGTACAGTCTTCTTGTCCACAACATTCAATAGTAAACAACGTGGTTTGCAGGAACGATGACTGAATGAAAGGAGTAACTCTTCTCCATGTCGGACATCTTCTTATCATGTTTAAAATATATCATAAAATTTTCTTACGCATGCGCATGAGTAAAGGCTGCTTGCAGCCTCTTGTTATTTTTATTTTTTGTCACGATTTTGCATGCAAATTTATGCACGTATATTTTAAATTGTGCACTTCCGGTTGACGTCTTTGCCATTTACACTTCCTGTTTAGTGACTTCCGGCTATTCTCACCTCCGGTAAAAGAGCGTTACTTAGGTGTCACGATAGAATCTCCTACAACCCTACATACATTACTATGTTCACGTTTGGTATATGTAAGGCTTAGAAAAATCACTGGCTTCATTGTGGTACAGCTTTCATGTCCACAGCATTCAATAGTAAACAACGTGGTTTTCAGAAACCATGACTAAATGAAAGGAGTAACTCTTCTCCATGTCGGACATCTTCTTATCATGTTTAAAATATGTCATAAAATTTTCTTACGCATGCGCATGAGTAAAGGCTGCTTGGAGCCTCTTGTTATTTTTATTTTTTGTGTCACGATTTTGCATGCAAATTTATGCACGCATATTTTAAATTGTACACTTCCGGTTCATAGCTTTGCTACTGCACTTCCTCTTTAGTGACTTCCGGCTACTCTCACTTCCGATAAAAGAGCGTTACTCAAGTGTCACGACAGCGTCTCCTACAACCCTACTTACATTAGCAATATTCATGTTTGGTATATATAAGACTTAGAAGAATCATTCCCTTCATTGTGGTACAGTCTTCATTTCTAAAACAATCAATAGTAAACAGCGTGGTTTGCAGGAACGTACAATGTTAGTGTCTTTTTGTGCTTTGTATAGGCTTACTTTTCCTTTTTTGGCAAAAAGGCATAGAGATGGATTCAACGTGTGTTTAGAACGCGAAGGTGTTTAAGAAGAACTGTAAATAAAGGTCGAGTCTCTCAAACGTTTTTGGAAATTCAAATAAATTCGCAATGACAAAGAAGTGAAAATTTTGTTGTTTGTTCAAAGACGGCGCGCATTCGTTCCAACGAAACAATTACGACTGTTTTGCAGCCTATTTTGGCGGGGTGTTTGTTTTCGAGGGGTCTTCGGTGTTCGGTGTTCGGTGTTCGGTGTTCGGTGTTCGGTGTTCGGTGTTCGGTGTTCAGTGTTCGGTTTTCGTTTTCGAGACACCCGGTGGACATTCAAATATTTCAAGCGGGACGCAATAACACTATGTGTGACGATGGAGGTAAACGTAATTTAGAGAAACACGTCAACATAATTTATGCCAGAATTAGGTCCGTGGTGATTATCGCACAAGACTTGGATATTTATAGAATCGTTTAGGTGTGATTTGTCGTAAGTTTTGGTAATCGCAGCCTTGCCGTCATATCCCGGGGGGAGGGGGGAGTTCGTTATGTTTGAGAATCTTGGTGGCACAAGAGGAGGTAATAGTTGAAAAGTTCCTCAATACGTCTTTTTTCCCTCACGTTCTCTGACGTATATCACGAGACGTTCTTTTTGTCTTTGAAAAGAAAAATGCTGTTTGTTTAATTCTGCAAACTGTTTAGTTTAATCGTGTAAAATCTGAAACTCAGATCGTTTATTGCGTCCTGGGCGGGGGGGGGTGGGGGGGGGGGGGGGGGTTGTGTTTTCGAGGGGAGTGCGGTTTTTCGGTTTCTTAGATTCGAATGCTTCCGGGCGATGTCTTGGAGGTTTCTTGTTTAACTGTTTCAGTATACGGACTCCTTTTCACGCGCATTTCATTTCTCAGTCTCCCCTGCTTGTTTTCTTGCTGTCATGGGTAAGGGAGGTGATCATTAAGGATTTCGGGTTGAATTCGTTCTCAATTGATTTGTCGACAGCGTAAGTATTACAGCTAGAGATTTTTTTTAAGGTGAAATAAATGAGAAGATTTAGAAAACGCGTGTTATATTTTTGAAAGAAAAGAAAGCTGTGAATTCATTGTTGAGTTGAGAGTAGAGGACTGTATCTAGTCATTTGAGAACTGTTTATTTTAGCAGTCCGATGCTTGCACCATTACGTCACACCCATATTTTCGTGCCAACAATATGGAAATTTAATTGGATTTCGTGGAGACGAAACAAGTGGTTTCGTGACTTCGTCGCTGGCTGTTGGGATTTGGTCGCTTGCTGTTCGTAGGTTCGTAACTCTCTCGTGGGCTTCGCAGTCGATTTGAAGTGGCAAGTAACTTTTAGGCTTATAAAGACTCCGTCGTGTGGTGTTGCGGTTAGGATACATTTATATTAAAGGGCAAACGGAAAAGGGGAAAGTTGTATCGTTTTTAACCCGTGAATATACGCGCATGCGTAATGAACGGGTTATCGGTAACGGCGACAGATATGCAAATGAGTCACTCACTCGCTCACTCCTTCCATCAGCTGTAAACTTAGTGACGTAATGCTTTGTTACGAATGCGTTTTGTAACAAGAACAGCGTGAATCCAGCGTAACAATAACTAAATTGATGTAAACGAATACAAACAACAATAAGCTTAAAGATGTTTCGCATTTGGAGTCTTTAATGCAACGTTAAAATCGATCTAAAAGGAATTTTCAACTGAGACACGCGTTTTGATGGTTATCTACCTTCAAGTAATAAAATTTATCCCGTTTTACATCAGTGGTCACGGTGGTCGAGTGGTGTAAAGCGTAGACTTATAGCTGAAAGGCCCAGGTTCGAATCTCGCTCGGGCCGTTCTTTTTTTTTTTTTTTTCTTCGGACTGAACATTATGAAAGTGATGTACGGTATTTTTATTTTTTGCAGAAGTCAAAAATCCTTACGTTTAATTTGTAAAAAGATATTGAACCGTGACAGAGTGAAAACATAAGCTTACTGAAATATTGCGTTAAATGTTAGCATTTCAAATTCACGGGTTGGCTCTAAGGAGCCTTTGATTACGAGTTGTTTTGGTTTGCATATTTATGTTAGAGTGTCAATAATTTGTATTGTTCGTTGGTTATGGGTTTCTGAACGGTATTTGTTGTCATGTCATGTATATGTTTGTTTTCGTGAAGTTGAGTTTGGTTAATTGTGAAGATTCGAGAGTCGAGAGTGCCTTGATTTCAATAGAGACACCAAAAGGTACGAGAAGCCGTTATTTTTATATGGGAGTATTCTCCCTGGGGTATACAACGTCATTTTCATTTGAGTTGTGGATCAGATATGTCATCTGAGCGGTTTTAACGATAAAATTTGACAGCTTATATTGTTTTAAAAATGCACGTGGCGCTGCTATATGATGGTAGAGAATATTCTCTGAAAATGGCTTTTGACTGTTCGTCTTCCATTGTGAATGAAATGGGTGGTTCGTACATTGGTAGACGATTTTTGTTGGATTTGCAAATTCTTCAGTCGTGCTTAAAGAGTATACAATAGTGACGATTTGATATGTAAGAATTATCAAACAGCTTTGATGTTGCAGATTCAAATATTTCAAAGCGGACGGAATAACGCCATGTGTGACAATGGAGGTAAATGTAGTTTATAGAAAGACGTCAACTTAATTTATGGTAGAATTTAGTTCGTGGTGATTATTGCAGAAGACTTGGATCTTTGTAGAATGGTTTAGCGTGATTTAGAACAGAATGTCGTAAGTTTTGGTAACCGCAGCGTTGCCGTCATATCCCGGGGGGGGAGGGGGGGAGTTCGTTTTGTACACTATATAGGTATGTGCCGGCCGATAAGTTAGGGTTTTTGAGGTCACGCTCAGTCGTTAAATAGGGTATCGTTTTTTGGTAATTTTGGTTTTGTGATGGTTAGAAATTCTAAAACTGTAGTGTGCGACTGAATTGGGAGTTAAAAGGGGTTTCAAACGTTGGTTTTCTACTCTCAATAGGCGTTATCTTTAATTGTCGTCAGTATGGTCCTGTCCTCCCCGCTGTCTCTCGTCGGCCTTCACATTAAATGACGGACTATGATGGAGCGCGAAAGGCGAATTTATGTTCGAAGAGTGGTGAAGTTTCATTGCGTTTATACTTGTAGCGAAGGGTAGCTGTGGTGCTGGTTAGTCGTGAGAACAGCGTGCAGTATGTTGCCCAGTTTCCGGCCATTTTAGTTTGTAATCGGTATAACTCCTTTGTTTTGCACGGAAAATTTCTCAATTTCCTTTCAAAGACAGTTCATTTTCTTACCTTTAAAGTGTTAAATGGTTAGCGGCCTTCCTCAAGTATTAAAGAAATTATACCATTTTTCGCAAAACTAGTACGTTGCCCAGTTTCCGGCCAGCTAGCCCAGTTTCCGGCCACCGACTTAAAGTAAATTTTCCTTGAAACCGCTTGACGTAAACCGACTTGTAAGTCCCTTGATAATAGTGGTCTCCTAGTTATAAATATCAGGTAAGTTTCAATATTAAGCTTTGTCACCTACCGTTTTACTCAGTATTCAAAATAAGTATGACCTTAGTGACCCGGAAGCGTGTCTTCCGCAGTTTGTTGACAGACTACTACTAAAACAAATCATGACTTACGTACTTTTAGTCACGCTATTCATGCATAAGCTGTTGTTAATTCGTAATCTTTGTTACACTAACACATGTATCTTTAATTTCTCGACCAGGAAATTTTAATATTCGGTTCTTTCACTTAATAAGAAATAGGTTTTGAGCAATGTGTCTTTTAGTGGCCGAAAACTGGCACACTAGGTCGAAATCTTCGCTGAGAGTTTGACTGCAAAAATTTCAGGAACAGCCCTATTCCAGCTGACGATGATAGATTCCCTAATCACTTTCATCTTTAATCTAATATTTGTCCAAAAATTATGAAGCTCCTTGAGATATTTCCTGTGAAACGAGCTATTTGTTTATCTACGGTAGTTTTGATGTGCAGTGAAACGAGCCAAACTTAATCGCTAAACGTTCAATCACCTGGACAAAACATTTCCTTCCTCGGCCGTTCCTTGTTCAAAAAGAACGCCAAAGCCACCAATGTGTAGCGGAAATGTTCGTCTTTCTTTCGGAACGCTTCGGTGGACGAAAATTTAAAACTCCGACGAACATAACCGACGTAATTGTTTTTTGGCCGGAAACTGGTACTGGCCGGAAACTGGGCAACACACTGTATGTCTATTTGCGAGATAAAAGGGTGTGCCGATTGCGTGAAAGATGAAGGTTCAGATTGCACATATGGCGTGTTATAGTTAGTCAATGGGCTTACTGTAAGACGTTGTAATAACGTTTTCGCATTATTTTTTGTCGTAAGAAATTGCAGAATGTGTAAATTGTTAAAACATTTAGGTTTTACTTTATTGTTTTATTTTTGGTATTCAAGAGAGACATTGTTTGTAGTGTTTGAAAAGCACTTTTTCGTGCAGTTGTTGGCGAATTTGTCTAATTATTAGATTTACAGCTTGACGGGTAAAATGGGTGATTACTCTCTTTTGTTTTTGAACTGAAAAGGTGTACATTGTTTTAAGTAAGAACATTGTATTGTGGAGATACGTTTTATATTTTGATTGATATGTTTGATAAGACAATGCCTAGGTCTGTGTTTTTATAAGGATAACGTTTAATTAGTAAGTTGAAAGAAAATGAAGATGAATTAGGATTTAAAGAGATGGGCTGTCCGAAATAGCGTTTAAATGTAAGGGTTAGCAACATTGACAAATTGTTTAAGATTGGTTATTAAATGTTGTATGATGTGTAATATTTTGTTGAAACTTGCTTAGTTGTGGGTGGGCCGAAATATCTACGTTTCCGGTTTCAGATTAGCGATATGTCTCTTTCTGTTAAATGGAGTAATTAGGTAGTTGTCAATGGTTGTTGAAGGAATGATTTGACGCTGTTGTGGTGTCATCTGTTTCCTAACTATTAGGGATTAAATGGATCATTTTAAATTTTAGAAATGAATTGGTTAGTATTTTATTGCTATTTGAAGTTAATTCTTGTAAAAAGTCTTAATATTTTTTGGTTTTAGTATATATAAGTTGTTGTGTGACAATGATTGTGATAAAACATTTCTTCATGTGGGAGTGTTTTGTTTCGAAGGAATTGAAGAGATTTCAATAGATTGAGGGGAGCGCGGAGCAGAACAGGCGTTATTTTTTTAAGCCTTTCAGGTGAGCGCGGCAGGCGAGAGCAAAGCGCGAGGGGAGCGTGGAGCTCAAGGGGAGAAAAAATAAGGCCTTTCCGCACACTATTCTTTGTGCCCTTCTGCGCCTATACAGATCTGAAATCACCAAGCAATCATAAGGCAAAACGGCCTATAAGTGATAAATTTTCTTATTTTTTTTGTTTTCAAGTGCGTTTCGTGAGAGCTTGGAGGAGCGAGGGGGGGGGGGGGGGGGGGGGGGGTGTAAGGGTGGTGGGTGAAGTAAGAAAGATGTGATTTTTAGAAGAGAATAGCCTGTTACAGAGACGTTCGTTTAGACTACGAGCAGTTTGTTTTCTTTGAGTGTTAAACTATATAGAGTGTAAAAGTGGCAATTTATTTGATTTAATTTTACCGTCATGTTTTTGATTTTGGAAAAAAAGGATAGGAAATAGCGTGCAGATAGGCTTTCAGTCAGACGGCGGGGTCCTCTGAGCAAGGGTATTAAGAGTTGTGTAATAATAGCATGTTTGAACTTTGAGAGGGAAGAGAATGACTTTAAGGTAGTTTTGTTTGACTTCCGTGTCTTTTCATATTTTTGTTCAAGTTCCGTATGTTGCTATAGAGCGATTTTCTAGTACAAGTTAAGAAACGATTTAACGCGCCGTTGTCGGTCTTTTTTTAAGTGAAGATTTGCGTGTTAAACGGTGATAAAAAACGTGTGTTTTTTAGTATTGTTTGTATAAACAAAATGCCGCTAGTTCTATAGGATATATTAAGCAGTTGGAAATTGTGACGATTTTCTATGGTGGTTTGATAAATGAAAACTTGGGTATTTGTGTTTAAGTGAAGACGAATTGGGATTTAAAGATATTACTTGTCGGAAACATCGTTTAAATTGTAGAAATGCTTAGTTGAAATGGTTTTGATTGGTTTTTGTAGTATTATGAATGGTGACTGACGAATGGTGAATGGTGGTGGTCTGAATGTATTTCCGGTATCATGTCATTAGTATTAGAAGTTACATGTATCTATTTTGTAGTTGAGATAATGAAATCATTTGTATTTGAGAAATCTGTGAAGTACATTTTTGGGGGAATTGTTGAATTTATTTTCCTGTTCGGAATGTATTGTATAATTCTGCTTTCAATTTCCGTGCGTTTTTATTGATTTAAAATAGTTACATCTTATCAGTTTTTAGGCGGGTCGGTCTTTATTCAAGAGGTGTTAATTAGATTTCTAGAGTTGTTACTTTAGAGAGTAATATTTTGCAAACGCGTTTACCATTTTGTATTCGGTAAGATGTTTTGAGTATAGAACAAGTGTGTTTTGATTTAATAATGCTTTGGCGAGTTTAATACAGTGCCTTTTTTGTGGTTAGTAATCTGAGATGAGAAGAGTTAATTACGTGCTAATTAGAGTTAAAAGGATGTAATCATTTTTGGGTTTTTTAATTTTGATGACTTGTCAACGAATTTAACCAAGTTGATAAAGTATTTCAGTATGGAGCTTGAGGTTTAGTCAGGTGTAAAGTGAAAATTATAGTATGCTTGTATTTAGTTTAGTAAGTCAAAAAAGAGATTATTTTTTTATGAAAGTTTGAAAAGTATATGAACTTGTAATAAAATATATTGTGTTCTTGTACACACAATTGATAATTTTGTTTTACGAAATAATAGATTTCAATATATATTTTCTTGCTTTAATTTTGTTTTACGAAATAATAGATTTCAATATATATTTTCTTGCTTTAAGTCTGCTATAATACGGTGGCCCACAACTGTCACAGCAAATACAAATCGCTCACAGCAAATACAAATCGCTCACAGCAAATACAAATACAAATCGCTCACAGCAAATACAAATCGCTCACAGTAAATACAAATCGCTCACAGCAAATACAAATCGCTCACAGCAAATACAAATCGCTCACAGCAAATACAAATCGCTCACAACAAATACAAATCACTCACAGCAAATACAATCGCTCACAGCAAATGCAAATCGCTCACAGCAAATACAAATCGCTCACAGCAAATACAAATCACTCACAGCAAATACAATCGCTCACAGCAAAAACAATTGCTCACAGCAAATACAAATCGGTACTCTCTGGTCAGCGGCAAAATTCTGTGTTGGTACTCAGTCCTTTTGGAGGAGCTTTCTCGGCCGCAATTTTCGCACCGCCATTTTTGAGTATCATCGTCTATCATCGTGCTATTATTGCTATACACCACGAGATGTTTTGTACACATTGTGGACCATTGTGGCACCGAAGTAGGGGCCGAAGGAAATTTCTGTCATATCTGCGGACAAGGTGAGTTGTTTTTGCCAATTTTTCATTTTTAAATTTGCTTTCGTTGCTACCATGTATTGTTAACCAACTTGATCAGTGTTGAGTCTCTTGACTGGTCTGAGTCCATTGTCTCTTTAGGATTGATTCTGTTATAATCAAGCAGTTCGCCTGGGAAAGGCACTATAGCTAGTAATTATTTATTTAGATACATACATTACTGTATATGTATATACCTGATTCAATAATTAAAAGGTTGCTCTGTAGCAATTGGTATTAGTAACCCGTAAAGCAAAACATCCTGGATACTACGAATAAAGCTGCTTTACAGAGTGGTGCAGCCATAATGTTACCATTATTATTTAGAAGACTTGGGGTGGCGAGTCAATTGCTTTAGATGATATTCAAGCTAAAATTGCCTTAAAATTGGAACTTAAAGTGATATACCATAATGCCTTGCGGTTCACAAATGCTACATTCCAGAAAGCAACGTTTATTTAATTAGGTATATATCTGCGGTAATGCAATGCTTTGCAGATTATGCCAATAAATAAATAAAAGCTCAATAACCACACTTTATAAGTTACTTAAAATATCTGGTTTTTTTTAAGTAACTTATAAAGTGTCTGTTCGGCCTTATGTGCTACCGAGCACGAAGAGGATTAAGTAAGTAAAATATCTGTACCCCCAGCACAGTCAGCATTACAGTCTTATTACCTAATTTATTGACGAAGAAGGGGAGATAGAGAGCCATCTTGTCATGTGAACTGGTGATGTTGTCAGTGGTCCCATTAGTGTAAAGAACAGTTCATATTATATTTTACATGCATAATTACCACCTGTGGACATATGTTGTTTGCAGGACGACCACCTACCAGTCAAGGACCATCGAAGAATGATCCAAATCGCAATGATTCTTCCACTCTCCCTTGTCAACCCAGTACTTCTGGCACTGTTTCAATAAAGTCTTTTGATAAATATCGTGAGCAGAAAGTAAAAGAATGGAACAAAAAAGGGAAGGGACCCAAGGCCAAAAAGGGAAATGGCTCGAAGGAAGAAAAAGTGTTAGTTTACATTAGCTTAATGGAGTGGAATGACAAGGCTGAAGTTCTAAGAGCCAAACGAGGAAAAAAACTTGCCTTACGACTGTTAAATACAACCACCTACCCTACAATAAAGAAGAAAGCTGAAGAAAAATGGAAGTGTTACCACAGTAACCTGTATTCAGAAGAAGAGCAATACCTGCTGGTTTGCGAAGATGGGAAAAAAGCAATGTTTCTGCCTGGCACTAGTGAGATGTTCACTTTAAAGAGATACAAAGAGGAGACAGGCAAAGAGTACAACAGGATTACCCTATACTTGTGCTCTCAGTCAGATTATGACAAGTCCTTGGGACTTTGTTTATCTGATGATGATGTCAATGTTGATGATGGTCCAGCTAAGAAGTATCAGAAGACGTTAACCAGTATTTTCGGCACCAATGAAGAACCCCTTTCCTTAGAAACCTGTGATCATGCAGATGATGATCTTTTGCAAGCAGATGAAAAGTTAGCAAGGAAACTCCAGGCAGACTGGAATGAGGAACTTTTATCCAAGACTGATTTTCAACAAGACGTTGACCAGCCAGTTGCTCTCGAGAGCACATCCTCAACGCAACTAATGCAATCTCCTCTAGATATTACAGATGTTTATAAACAACTGTATGCAAAAGTGAATTGTGAAGATGAACTTTTCTTCTTAGTGACAAGAAGAACTGCGCCACTGAATAGAGTTCTCGGCATCTGGCAAAGGCAAGCCCAAAAAACCCCACCAAACTGTCGCTTAGAAGTGAAATACACAGGAGAATTAGGCATTGATTCTGGTGCGATTGCCAAAGAATTTTTGCACACGACTGTAACTGACATAGGAAGAAATATTTTTCCTGAAGGATCCCCTATTAACTCTACATATCATGTCCAGAGTGGAAACTTCCGAACGTGCGGAGAGATAGTTGCTACATCACTTGCACAAGGAGGCCCACCACCATGTTTCCTTGAGAAATGTGCATATAGAAGCATGTTTGAAGAAACCAGGGATTTTGAGAACATTTCAGATGATGACCTGACCCCCAAAGAGCTAGAACTGTTGGCCGAGATTGGCAAGGATCCTGCCAAGCATATTGATTATATTAGTGAGAATGGATATGGAGGAGTCATTGACATTAAACATGCAGATGCTATAGTTAGATCTTTGAAGGTCAGTTTGGTTAGTCATCGAATGTTGTATATGCGTAAATTTCGCAAGGGAATTGATACGTATGGACTAGGGGACTTGATCCAATCTAACCCTGATGTGTGTGAAGCTCTTTTTGTCTAGGGAAATGAGAAGCTACCACCAGATGCTAACTACCTTTTTTCTTTGATAATATGCCTGAGTACTCAGAGGTTGGCTCCTCAAGGAGAGACGTAGAGGAAATGATCATGGACCACTTTCAAGATTTTTTAATGGAGGTGGAAGACTCCCAAATCACTGGCTATGAGGAAGTTGTTGCTTGGAAGGCCTACGAAGACAAGGAGCAGGGGAAGCTAGATTCATCAGACAACTATTGTGAAGATTCTATCACACCCGACATCTCGATACCTGGCATATTGGGCTAGCTCACAGGCCAGAGGCATCGCCATCTATTTGAAGATGACAAGCCATACATTACTGCCAAGTTCGACCACGAATGTCTGGTGCGATCACCAAAGCACACCCTGAGCTTCCCATTGGTTGGTGCATGTGGGCGAAACATCACCCTGCCAACAACCCATATGAGCGCTAAGAACGATTTTAAGGACGTATTTATCCTTGCCTTCTGTAAGGGGCAAGCATTTGGACGACACTAAAGCAACTTTTGATATGAACAAGTTAGGGAAACACTGCTGGACAGAGCACCTCAAAGTTAGTAAAACTGCCAAGTTCAAAGGTTAAAAGATCGAAAGTGGAAAAGATATAGCTCCGTTAAGTTTCAAAATGTAATGTTTTGATAACTGGGGGGCAAGTTTGTGCCCCCCAGTTTGTTTTTCCAATCAAATCAATATTAATGTCCGTGAAATTTGCGAGTTTGAATGCCCAAAACGTTTGCATTTTCGATCCTATAACCGTCAAACGTGGCAGTTATACTAATTTTGAGGTGCTCTGTCCAGTAGTGGTGATGGATTTTCGTGAAATTGTCCATAAAATGTTTTTGAAAAAACCGTGGAAGGGTCTATTGAAGACCCAGACTGATGTGAATATATCAATTTATGGCTATTCAACCATTACTTCAGAAACAAGGACATAGTGTCTTCTGATGTCAGTATTTACAGTTTGTTTAGTCAGGTTTCGTTTGCATGACATTTTACGTTCGTATTGATAATAATTTTATGTGATTTTCGGCGATCACAACGTTACGGTTTATTTTTTGCATTTTTATTTCTTTTCATTATCTGTAGTTTACAAAATACATTATTTACAGTGAGTAAGCGCCCTTGGGATGAACATATAGATACCAGATATTATTATGAATTCAACTAATCCAAAAAAGAAATCAGAGGAGAACATTTTGCTAGATGCCCATCAAGAATGTTCTTTCTTTGCAGTGCCGTATTTTCTCTGAAATATCGATTTCAAGTATTCCCTGAAGATTTTTGTTCTGAAACAAAAATTTTTGTTTTGATTTTTGTCCTCGGTCTTTGTTTTTTACGTTTGCAATTGTAAATAACATTTACCGAGCAGGATTGTGTGATTCAAAATCAGATTAAAAATTGTTTGAGTTATCAAAAATTCAAAAATGAATATGTTCCATCTTTAGCGAATAATTAATTATTTCCGCATTGGCTTATTGCATTTTTAAACGGCACCCGGGGGGTTGAGGACTTCGAATTTTTCCACGGAGGGGGTATTTTGAACCCTTGGAATTCCAGGGGGAGGGGTGAATTTACTCCTATTTTTATCAAAAATTTATTGTTTTCATGCATTTTACCAGTGGAATTTCTGGAGTAGGGGGTCTTTTCAGAGCAATGTCTTTAACCCCCCCCCCCCCCCCGTATGGAAATTTTTTGCAGCCATTGCAGAGAAGTCCTTCAAGACTATTCCAAACGAACGCATATGTGGGCAGTAGAAAAAGAAATGCTCAAAGGTTTCCTGTTCATTGACACAAAGCGAACATAGTGGGGACTGTACCAATTTCATGTAATTTGGATAGATTATTCCATTTTGATATTTACTTAAATTAGACTGACGACGTGTCAAAATGACTCGCAAAGAAACAGTATAGCATCCATTGTAAACTTTGTCTGTTTTGTTCTGTTTATCATACATCGGTCACTAACTTTAGTGACATGATTTTATAAAGCTTGTTGACATTACATGTAGATAGCTAACAATTTTGAGGAAGAAGCTACTTGAGAGGTTTGTTGCAGTAGTGATTGATATTTACTTGTACATGCATGTATAACACAGATGTAATGACATGCAAGTTGCAAGTAAAAATAGTGATTCATTGTTAAAAGGGTTGGAATATTGTTTGATGTTCTAATAGAAATAAATTATGTTCATTTTGTCTCCGTCACTGAGTAGCCAGGAATGTATTTGGAATTTTCTAGTCAAACTTATGCTGTGTCGCAACCACAGGTGTTATGCATCAGTAAATTCGAGTGATGTCCTGCAAGCTGCTGGTAGATTTGTCGGGTTAGTAGAACATGATACATGTATGTACATTTGTATTTGAGGAGTCTTTTACTCTAGTTGTTTTCCAGAATCACTTCATCAAGTAGGTTTGCATAGTGCGCCAATGAAATCATCACCACAACAATTTCAGTAATGATACTGTACATGTGTAAATGTGTTGGCACTAGAAATCCAAACTATAATATGAAAACAGCATTGGCCTACTAGGAATTAATTTTGTTTCGAGGAGTCCTCAAGGAACCAGCTGAAAATCTTAGGACAGTTCAGGATATTCCTTAACTTCAACCCAGGGACCAAACGATATAACAGTATATGTCTTCTACAAATCAGATAGGTATGTAGTTGCAGATGTAATACATGGCATTTTTAATGAAGCTGAAGCGGAGGGTTTTCTTTTTCGTGCCTGAGCTGAAATGACATGTACAGTCCACACTAACACTTACATCTAGATAATTAATAACTAAGTTTGTTGTGCTATTAGACGGTATGGCCATTTTCTGCTATATTCAACAGCTTATGATATAACTCAAGGGCACCTTGCCAAGATACATTCTGTTGTGTCAGTCCTAAGCTATTATATACATAACTAAAGTATTCCTGGTACATGTTTTCTTCAACACTATGTACACACTGCTGTGAAATGAAGTCAAATTCACCCTTAGATACCTTTAGCGAGAGATTAGCTGCACCACCGTGGTGCTCGGGTAGAAAAAACAAGGAATCTGGCCTTCCATTCAATGTGTCGTGTCTCGACTTCCTAATGTAATGTGTGTTCCAGTGCTCCTTCACTTTATCACACTCTGCTTGTAATAGCCCAGAAAAGCAGAACCAAAGACACTCCTTGCACATTTCAGAGGCTAGGTCAATAATTCCTTGGGATTCTAAATCTTTAAAAAAGTTCCTCCACCAACCAGAGCGATTTTTGCCAAAAAAGCTCCACCAACATTCTATGCGCTGATTTCTGGGGGAGGGCACATATCTGTGAGCCTCAGCATTGTCTCTGAAGTAGCATTGCATAGCTGCAACGAGTCCATTCTCAGTGCCCAGGTCAGTTACTAGTTCAACTGGAACACCACCAAGTTCACCAACAATGGTTAGGTAGTATTTTGCTGGGTTCTCAGGAAGGTTGTTTGATCGAGTAACATTTAACCACAAGATTTTCCTGCTAAATCCATCTATGCACCCATGAATTGGAAATCCCCACGGTTTCAGTTTGTCATAGCCATCCAGGTGCCAAGAGTAATTTGGTCCTGGGTTGCTATAAACCCTTCTTTTAAGCCGATGTGCTTTACGTTCAGCTACTCCATCCGGGTCCAATTCTTTCAGTAATTCCTGCACAATGATTCTGGGAACTGTAATACGTTCTAGCTCAAGTGTGTGCCACACTGATCTGTACCCACCAAGTGATCAAGGCCCATCAAGTATCTCGCGAATGCGCCGCTGTGCAATTGCAATTTGCTGCTGCGAAGAAGTATTTCTTCTCTTAAGTCCATACTTCTTTAGTCTTCTTAAGAGTGTACTATACGAGATTTCATAATTGTGATGTTTATTCAGAAAAAGGATAATTTCATTGTAAGCAAATCCTCTTGTAAAGTAATATGTTAAAAGTGTCTCCTCATCAAACTCCTCCTCGTCTTCTGAATCCGATTGGTCTAATGATTCTGCATCTCTTAAACCTTCAAAAGAAAACCTCATCAGGATTATCAAAACAAATCAAACATCACCCCCCTGGAAAAAAAAACACTTCACACTTCCCACTTCATATTAGCCATTATGCACCTGTCAATGGTTTCCCCCGGGGAGGGGGGGGGGGGGGGTATCGGGCATACCCACGGGGTTTGACATTTTTCCTTCAAATTTTGGTCAATTTTGTCAACCTGGGGCAAAAATTTCCATTCAAATTCCCCCACCCTAGGGAAATTCTGCTAAATATCCAAACAACTTAATTAAAAAAAATGTTTCCGTACCAAGCAAATTTGGCAAATTTTACATGGTTCAAATCACATCTAAATTACTTCACTTAACCAGCAGGCGAAAAATCGATCTATCGGCTAATTGTTCAAAGAAGAAAAGTTTTTAAAATATGGTAAATAACTCTTCACTCACCTTCTCAAGATCCTGCGAAATGCCCACCGAACGCGCCAAAATGTCAGGTTCGATGGTAGGTTTTACGTTGTGTATGGTACTTCAACTGTCCCCATCAATCTAATGTTGACAATCTTCCCGACCCTGGGTCAATACAAGCTTGTCAAATTCCCAACCCAGGGGAGGCAATTTAATGTCAAACCCCGTGGGTATGCCCGATACCTCCCCCCCCCGGGGGAAACCACTGACAGGTGCATTAATGCTGTTTTGGGGTGGATTTCAGTCTTCATTTTAATGATTACGTGCTACGTCTAACGGAGCTTTATTATAGCTACACATTGATAACAAAAACAACTCACATTGTCCGCAGGTATGACAGAAGTTTCCTTCGGCCCCTATTTCGGTGCCACAATGTGTACAAAACATCTCGTGGTGTATAGCAATAATAGCACGATGATAGACGATGATACTCAAAAATGGCGGTGCGAAAATTGCGGCCGAGAAAGCTCCTCCAAGAAGGACTGAGTACCAACACAGAATTTTGCCGCTGACCAGAGAGTACCGATTTGTATTTGCTGTGGGCAATTGTTTTTGCTGTGAGCGATTTGTATTTGCTGTGAGCGATTGTATTTGCTGTGAGTGATTTGTATTTGTCGTGAGCGATTTGTATTTGCTGTGAGCGATTTGTATTTGCTGTGAGCGATTTGTATTTGCTGTGAGCGATTTGTATTTGCTGTGAGCGATTTGTATTTGCTGTGAGCGATTTGTATTTGCTGTAAGCGATTTGTATTTGCTGTAAGCGATTTGTGTTTGCTGTGAGCGATTTGTGTTTGCTGTGAGCGATTTTTATTTGCTGTGAGCGATTTGTATTTGCTGTGAGCGATTTGTATTTGCTGTGAGCGATTTGTATTTGCTGTGAGCGATTTGTATTTGCTGTGAGCGATTTGTATTTGCTGTGAGCGATTTGTATTTGCTGTAAGCGATTTGTGTTTGCTGTGAGCGATTTGTGTTTGCTGTGAGCGATTTTTATTTGCTGTGAGCGATTTGTATTTGCTGTGAGCGATTTGTATTTGCTGTGAGCGATTTGTATTTGCTGTGAGCGATTTGTATTTGCTGTGAGCGATTTGTATTTGCTGTGAGCGATTTGTATTTGCTGTGACAGTTGTGGGCCACCGTAGCTATATTCTTTGCTAATAGAGATACTTTGAGCGCTCGAAGGCAATTCTCTTGCGTCACGATTTCAATGAAATCAAGCTACGTTGAGCACTCTAAGGTAACTCTCTTGTCCGCTTTAGGATTTCAATGTGATGAGTACGACACACAATTGATATTCGTCTTCTTTTTATAGACTTTATACGCTAAGAAAGTAGATATAGAAGAAGGGTTCTGGCACACTTTCAAAATCGTAGTAAGTTAACACAAAACAGAAATTGACGTCAGTTGACGTTCAATTTAGCAATACATGAGATGATTGATTTTCTGCTCGTTCGCATACGTAAAACAAAAACAAGTCAATTAACATGTGTTATGTTAAATTTAACAAAATGGGGAGGAATTTGATTTTAAATATTTTCTGTTCGCGAACGAACAGAAAATTGGGGAACGACAATCATTTTTTGTTGTTGTTGAATTTAACATAAAATAAAATAAAATTCTGTTTTGTGTTAATTTGCTACGATTTTGAAAGTGTGCCAGAACCCTTCTTCTATATCTACTACTTTTTTTCCCCTCATATTGACCACAAAAAAACATACCATTTTAGAATATTTCACTTCGATAAAATCTGGCGATGGCAACTCTCTCAAAAAATCACACTGAAAATTTCATCTCAATCTCCAATGACCAATAGCCAAAGTCATCACTCCATCATCCATCACAACTCTCTTGTCATCATCAGCACACAAAGCCATTTTCCAAATTTGCTCAGTGAAAATCTCATGCAGATGTGACCGGAGAGAAACATTTTTCATTGGAGGAAATTTTTCACCATGAAGAACGCGTACAAAATCTTCATGCGAAATCCTATTTTTCACCACATTCTTTTTTGTTCCCTTTGCTTTCTTGATTCCTTTTCCCTCATCTATCTTGATGGAATAACATTTTGGTCTCAACCCAACAAATTCACGAATGATTTTGCCTCCTGCTTCATCTTTAAACATTCCTAAAATTTTCTTGTTCTTCCCAACAGGAAAGCCATTTTCTACAGCGAAATGATCTTTCGGGTATGCCGATGTGTCAAACCATTTCTCAACATCTCCAGCAGTGTCAGCGAAGAAATCATCCGTTTCAATCTCCAAAATCAGGGAATCTGTGTCAGAATAGAGAACTTTGACTTTCTCCCACTTTTTTTTCACATAACCATAATGAAATTTGAACATGTGAATTTTGGAGAGATCGAGAATGGCTGCTCCAACAAAAATTGGTTTGTTCAAAATAACTTTTGTTTTCCTCATGTGAATAGCAGCCACTTTCTCTCCAAATTTGGTTGCGTGTTTAAAGTTGATCTTTTTCACCAACTTTGCTTTTTTCTTCCTATCATTCACCAGTTTCATGTTAATTCTATTCCTAACATTTTCCATGGTTTTCCCATAAACAGCATTGCTTGCCAGTTTGGAAAGATCTTTCTCAAAATCATTTTTGGCGGCTGTTCTCAGTTTCGTATTCCATTCAATGAAAGGTTTCATGAAAGCTTCTTCTCGAAATCCAATTCCTCTCCAAATCTTTTTCAGTTTCATTCCCAGGGAAAGAAAAAATTTCAAACTCCTTCCATCCAAAACCATTTTCTCTTTATCTTTGAGATTGGGAATCAACTTAGAGAATCCATTTACCTCCAGCAATTCCGGAGCCAAAGGAAAATCATTGTGGAAATCATGCAATTCATCTGGATATTCCAAGTCAACTTCCAGGACACATCCATGACCTTCTGAATCAACAATCTTCTCCCAATTCTTCAAAACTCCTTCACTCAACCATTCAAATCCTCCCACAGGGAGTGGTTCCACCATCGCAGTTGGATAAAGAGAATTTGCATCGAGATAAACGATGAACTTTGATGGTTGGGAAGGATCAAAATCTTCCATGAATTTGTTGTTTGCTCGAGAAAATCTGTGAAAGACTGTGGAAACTCCTCCACGAATTTGTCTTTCAAAAAAACGAACCATTTCTATATTTTCTTCGCAAATCAATTCCAACTCAACTCCTGTCATTTTCAACATAGCATCCCAAAAGAAAGAGGGGGCAGTCAAAAACCATGCGGGGTCCAATAGATAGTTTTCCATCAAAACTTTCCTGAAATTTTCCACAACATCTGCCAGGAGAAAAACATCCGTTTTGAGATAAAGATCGTGATATTCTCCCAGATTTGACATTTCAAATTTTTTCCAGACATTTTCAGCGTGAGCGAAATCTTCATCTGAAATTTCTTCTCCAGACAACTGGGAGAAAAAGGCATCTTTCCCAGGAAGCTCACAACCGAATTTTTCAAATGAATCCATGAATTCATAGGGAAAAACTCCTTTTCTGGAAAGTAAATTAACATCCTCTGGGAAAAATCTTTTCAAGCAATGCAACTCATCTTTCCCCAAATTTCCAACAAGATTTGCTAAAGAAGAATTCATAAATTTCAGGGAGTCAACAAAGCGAATTTCATGTTTCAAATCATGTTTTTTTCCCTCTTCATCTTCAAATGTTCCCCAAACAATTTTCAGGGAGAAAGAAATATATTTTTCATCATTGTTTGGGATTGCATCAATCTCTCCAAATTCATTTGTCATGTTTTTGATGAAAAGATGGGAATCATATCCATCCAAATTGTGAATGAAGACTGGAGTGAAATCTGGCACTTTCGCTTGCAAATTACAATATTCATGAGCAGCTCCGCGAAATTCTCCAGTCAGATGACAATGATCAGCAACTTTTTTTTCCACAATCTTTTTCCTGCAAAGCCAACAAATATCAGTTTTCTCAAATGCTTCCTTTTCTTCTTTCTTCCAAAGAATTCTCTTCCAATTTTTTCTCAGCATTGGTCTTCGCACATCATTTAGAATCCATTTCACCTGATCAACTAATTTCTCCAGAAATTCTCTCCCAACATCATCTCCTTCTTTTCCACGAAAGAAAACTGGGGAGAAATCAACCCCAACTCGGCTCACAGGAAGAAAACAAAAGCTGCAGGGAATATGATGTTGAATTTGCGTTGTTTTTTCCCCAATTTGCTTTTCTGTTTTCTCCAAAATCGACTCAAAATCAGCGTAGATGACAAAGGGAACGGTTGTTGCGCATGCCACTTTCTTGAATTTCATGGTTGATTTTGCTGGAGGGAGAACAGCTTTCACTCCATCATCCGTGCAAAATTCTTGATGAACATCGAGTGATTCTTTGGAGTTGAATGAATTGAGGCAACCATCACAAACATGCCTTTGGTTTTTGTTCTTAGAATCTTCTCCAAACCACAAACGATTTAAATTATTCACCAAAGCGAAATGTTCATTTTCTCCGTTTTTCAGTTTGAAAAGAATCACATGATTCTCTTTCTTTTCCCTTGCTTTTCTCAAAGTCGCGATGTTCCCCTCAACAATCCCCAAGACATTCACAGAAATGTTATTTTGTCTTTCAAATCGATCAATGTCTCGCCATGAAATGGGGAATGAAATTCCTTCCCAATTGAATTCCTCCTCGCATTGTTTTCTCAACAAAGGAGTTATTCTTTGTGGATTTTTCTCCACTGGATTTTTCCATCTTCCCATGCACCACTTGTAGCATTCATCATCATTTTCATTTTGCATGTTTGTCAAAGCTTTTTTAGCAGCAAGCCAATCAGGAAGTGGAATGAATTTTCCAACAGTCATTTCATCCAGATGAATTTCTAATCTTTCAACTCGCAAGAATCTCCAGTTGCTTCTTCCCCTTTGAAAGTTCCGCATGTTTTCCAACATTCTTTCATTCATTTCTTTCAATAAGTTTTCCAAGTCAGTTCCCTCAAAAACTTCTTCAACTAAGGAAGAAAAGAAGGCAACATTTTCAATGGATCTTTCCTCTGCTAAATTATGAGAAATCATTCTGCAAACCAAAACCATTTTCACTTTGAACCCAAAATGTTTCTTCAGAATTGCCATCACATTTCCAGTCACGTTCTTCAAGAATCCTTCTGCGGAATATCCGTCTTTTCCCTGGACAACAAAAGTCGATCCACCCAACCCTGGTTTTTCTTCAATATCAAATTCAGGTTTCTTCAACATCTCTCCAATTTTCGCATTCAACTTCAACAGTTTTTCCCGAGTTCTTTCCTTCAGATTCCAATCAACTCTTTTCTTTATCTTTCCAAACCAATCATTCATTGAATCAAGGGATGACTCAACAACTGTCGAGACTCTTTCTGGAAGAATTCTTTGAATAGCTGATTTCACCGCAGGAAAAGATGTTTTCTTGATGATTTTTCTCTGTGGGTTTTGCAGCTCTTTTTCCAGATCGGCTTTTTTCATCCGGGAGAATCCCACCATTCCTTCCGAACGTGCACGATCTCTTAATTCTTTCAGGGTTGACATTTTGAATGAAAAAAGAAAAAATATTTTTTCTCCATTCAAAAATGAAGTTTTCGATTCAGGAAGAAGGAAAAGAAAAACAAACTTTTTTCACATTCAAAGAAGCCAGTGAAAAAACTGGACTCCCTTCCAAGGTGATTTTCCGAGTTCTCAAATCAGGGAACATTAAGTATTTCAGAAGAGCCGATCAAAAAGTGTTCTGGATTCAGGATGAAGAAGACACACCATTTATTTCGATTGATGGGGAAGATTTTTTCACCGCAGAGGAAATTCAGGAACGATTTGGGTTATCACGCACAGTTTTTTTCAATCAACTCTGCAAGAAAAAAACACATTTTCTGGATTCACAGGAGAAATCTCACGAAGTCACTTGGGCTTCTCCCAGATTGGAGCAGCTTATCCATTACACGAGAGTGAAGGCTGCAGATGAAAAATTTCTTCATGCTCGGGCAAGAAAAGGAGCCTCCAAATTTTCCACCACCAAACAGTTTGATATGAACAAATGCGTTGAAGATTTTCAAGCCACGTTTTAAATTTTTTCTTCATTGGAGAAAAAATGTCAAGTGAAAAGAAATCCACTCCTCCGAAAGAGGCTGAAAAAATCAAAGAGGAAACGGACTGGGAAAAAGCGTGTGACGCAGAAAGAAACTTCCAAAAAGCGGTTGACATGGCCACTGGTTTTCTCCCAGTCCGACTGGAAGAGGATCGCAAGTTCATGGAAAAATGGATTTTCGCGATTTAATTTATTTTTTATCTCCTCCCAAAAAATGAATCCCGAGAAAATATCTATCCCCGACTGCTCTCTCGACAACCCCGTGAAAAAATCTTCCGGAAAAATCTCTTTCTGCCTTCTCCCATGCCTCCACGATGGCAAATGGCTCAAAGTGAAACTCCAAACCAAATTCAAGATTTTCGCTCATCAAGGTGACTCGTTTTCTCTGGGAATCACTCTTCCGGAAGAAAACATCGAATTTTTCAAAGATTTGGAAAAACATCTCAACTCTGCTGCGATGAAAAAGAAGTCGGAAGTCAAAGAGATCGGTCCGAATTTTGCTCGATTTCAGGAGGGAGATTTCACTCTCGTGAAAATCGACAAATCCGAGCAGGAAAAGATTTATGCCAAGATTTATCCCTCCAAACTCAAGCACACGGATTTCTCCTGCAGATTTTGGGAATTATGCGACGATGGGAAGAAAAAACCAATCCTGAGGCAAAAAGAACTCATTGGCGTTCCTCTCCGGGGGCAAGTTGTGTTTTCAATCAAACATCTTTTCTGCGGAAATCTGAAAGCCATCACATGCATCGTGGATGAAGTTTTGGTGGAGGAAAAGGTGGAAGCTGCCTCAGAATTCGATGAGTTTGAGGACAGGAATGAGGATGATGAATGAAGTTTGAGATGCAAATTCATTTCCTGGGAAATGAACTTGAATTCAGGAGGGAAATGACAAAATTCAGGAGGCGAATGAGAAAATTCAGGAGAAAGATGTAAACTTTCCTGTTTTTTCAGTTCATTTTCAGCTGGAAAATAAATTGCAAACTGAGAAAAAAAACCCCAGATGTTGGGGGGTTTCTAAAATTCAGGAGGCGAATGACAAAATTCAGGAGGCGAATGAGAAAATTCAGGAGAAAGATGTAAACTTTCCTGTTTTTTCAGTTCATTTTCAGCTGGAAAATAAATTGCAAACTGAGAAAAAACCCCCAGATGTTGGGGGGTTTCTAAAAAAATCTTCTCAGGGAAAAAAAGTTTTTTTTTTTTTTGAGAAGATTTTTTTTCCTGAGACAAAAAATCAGAACCCCACCAATATATGTTGGGTTTTTTCTCATTTGTAATTTATTTTCCAGCTGAAAATGAACTGAAAAAACAGGAAAGTTTACATCTTTCTCCTGAATTTTCTCATTCACCTCCTGATTTTTGTCATTTCCCTCCTGAATTTTTGTCATTCGCCTCCTGAGAAAGCAAAGCAAAAAAGATTTCAACTCAGGCAGAATTTGCGGCGGATTTCTCCACAGAATTCAATCCCAGAATATTCTCAAATTAATTTTTTTTTTTTCACCCAAGAAAATGTGGGTTATTTTTGATGTGAATTCCAAAGAAAGGCTCAGCGAAGGATTTTCATCCCAGACGAAGTTGGCTAAATTCATGGGATATTGCCCCAAAACTTTGAACAAAGCAATCAACGACGGAAGAAACAGTTTTCAGTTTCGCGGAAAGGAAGTGATAGCTGTCGAGCAAAAAGTCACTCATTTTTCAGTTCATGATTCTCCAACTGATCCTCCCCTGAAGGAATTCAAGACAGAAGCTGAAATAGCGAAATGGATTGGAGTCACGAGGCAGGCAGTTCATGCAGCCTTCCAAAGAACAGGTTGGTGTCAGAGTTGGAAAATCAGGAAAAATGGGAAAGATTATTTCATGAAGCGAATTTTGGAGAAGGAACCAGCGAGCGAACGAAGTGGCGAAGCGACCGAAGGGAGCTGCGAAGCGGCAAAGCAAAGTGTGGATGAGAAATATTCAACCATTTCCCCAAAACCTCGCGCGATTCCCGTCAAGATCATTTCTCCAACATCAACCAAAATTTATCCCAGCGTTTCAGCAGCGACAACTGATTTGGGGATCGATGCGAGAACAATCCATGATGTGTTGAAAAGCGGGAGAAATTCCTTCACCCGGAGAAAAGATAGAATGAAATTCCAAGTCGAAAAAGCATCG
Organism: Cladopsammia gracilis; assembly: GCA_022457155.1. NCBI lineage: Eukaryota > Metazoa > Cnidaria > Anthozoa > Scleractinia > Dendrophylliidae > Cladopsammia > Cladopsammia gracilis. The sequence continues at coordinate 58,029 of JAJGOT010000877.1, read as the reverse complement.
CTGCAACCACCGAAGAAATCTCTTCCCATGCCCGCAGATGTGGTGGGTCAGAAGGCGCTGGATGATCTGGTGAGAACTTGGGGGCAGATTTCCCAGACAATGAAAAATCGCTATCCGGGATGGGAAGTGACTTTGGCCCCCGACCTGGAAAAGTTTCAAACAAAGCGGGTGCTTTTCAACCCCAAAACCGGCAGCAGTTGGTCCGTGAAAGGCTGGAAGGATTATATAGATTATTTTGACAAGCGGTATTTGGATTATCCCTATGAAAAAGACTTTCTGAATTATTTCGCCGAAGGAGTCTGGAAGTTCTCAGCGAGAATCAGTCAGACTGAATTTGAGCCCTGGTTTCGTTTTGTTTTGCAAGGCCCGGAGCTGAACGAAGTGGAGCGAGCGAGCGACCGTAAGGAGCCGTTGCGAGAGAAACCAATCCAGATGGAAACACCTGCCGCGAACCGCGAAAAACACACGCGGGCAGATGAGGCAAAAATGGTGGCTTGGGAGGAAAACGAGGACATGCTCTCTCCTGAGGAAATGGAGGAAGAGGAATGGCAGGAAAACGCAGAAGAGATGCCCTCTCCTGAGGAAAGGATGGAACGGGAAGAGATGAGAATGACGGGTGAGGAATGGGAGAAAAAGGAAAAGAAGCGCATGAAACTCATCGAGAGTGAGCGAAATCCATTCCATCCAGATATTTGGAAGCGTTGCGAGAGTGCACCAATGGATCCAGAATTTGATTACCTCAACAATATGCATAAAATTCTTCCCCAGGGATTTCGGGTGAAAGGTTTGGTTGAAAAAGACAACGACAAAATGCAGTTTCTGGTGGCCAGTGAGCATTTTGATAATTGCGTGGCGATGGGGCCGACTCCCGCCTCGTTGGAGGTCAGTTTTCCTTTTCCTACCCCGCCGCGAGAAATCCTGGAAAGCGATCTCTGGATGCCGATCTTTCCCCTGGATGTTAGGGAGTTTGCTGGGGAATGGTATTGGAGAGTTCAGATAATTCCTAAGTGAGCTGTGATTTCATTTCCAGTGGAAATGAAATTATTCAAATTTTTTCTCCCATTCAGCTTCAAACTTTTCCAAATCCAACCCCAAATCAATCACAATCCCATCAATCGCTTCCATTGAAAACAAAAATTCAGCTTGATCAAAATTTCCTCCCCGCAAAGCGAAGCGCAAATCACTCAATGTTTTTTCATAGGTGGTGAAAGCGAATTTCGCCATCTTAATTTTGCTTTTCAGATTCTTCATTTCATTCGCGGTTTTCAAGATCAGTCCTGCTCCTGAAATCACTCCCAAAACGATTGGATTCATTGTTGTTGCCCCAGCAATCGTCCCGATTGCAACCAGACCGGAAGAGGTCAAATTCATGAGCAGATTCATTTTCTTGAATCGACCATGCGCTCGTTTCAAACACCAAAATCTTTTGTGATAAAATCGATAAAGTTTTTTGATCTCTTCCAGTTCTTCTTCCCGAATTGCGGGGTTGATGTGATTGAAATTGAAGATGTTTTGTTTTCGCGCTCGCTCCCTTCGGTCGCTCCCTTCGATCACTTCTCTCGCTCTCATTTTTCTAGATAATTTCAAAAAGAAATGTGATTTGGGCCTGGCCAATATTTAATGTTCGATCATCTATTCTTGCTGTAAATAATTCTCCTTCTTTATAAACAACATTTGAAAAAGAAAATAATTGAATTCTATTATCTCTGCTAACCCTCGTTCCACTTTGTGATTCTTTATCTGGGAGATATAAACTTAGTTGTGGAAAAGAAGATGTTTTCGATAAAATTTGAGAAAACGCTTTAATTAATTTGCATCGAATGGGGATGACTATATCATTGAAAAAATTATCAAAAAGTATATTTATGGCGTCTCCAGATGATTTTCTAAATCTTCCAATCAGCATGAAATTATTCTTCAAATTTGAATTGAGCAATTTGTGGCCATTCAAATCCAAGTCAGTCTCCATAACCATCTTCCCTGCTTCGAAAACAAAAGGGGAATCGAAGACGCTGCTTGCAACATCAGGTTGGGAACCAGCAATGCCATATATAATCAGATTTGCATTTCCTTTTTCAGCGGACTCGGCAGTGCCTCGCCATTTCAAATCCAGGAAAATAAATTCAGGTGGAGTGATCTTCCATTTGTGCATGTGGATGATGGATCTGGAATACCCCGAAAACTTCTTAGTTGATTGTTGATTGATATTCAGACTGGCGCTCACAACGTTGACGCTCACACCATCCATTGACGCGGGGAAGAATTCAATACAAATCGTAAACTCTCCCTCTGGGAGTTTGAACATATTGAATCCAAGTCTCCCATCGTATTCATTGAAATGATCTTTTGTTATTTTCAAGTCATAAGCCTTCTTGTTGAAATGATGCGGTGAATTTGAAAAATCAGTTATGCCAGTTACTTCCATATCATGTTCAGAGCTGGATTCATCCACATTTTCCATCAGATAGCGGAATGCGTCCTTTGGGTGAGAGGTTGACGTGATATGCGATTCATTGACATATTCTTTAAGTTTCTCTTCTAATTCCATCGTGTGGGCTACCACACCTCCTATCTTGCCGTCCACATAAGATTTTGACGTGGGTTGATGCTTCAGAGTTGGCGCTGCGATATTGTTTATTTGTTGCGAGTTCATATCCAGGTTTCCGGTCATTGTTCCGCCTTCCAACGAAAGCTTTTTCGCGGATTGGGCATCCACATATCGCATATTTGCACCCTGATCGGCAACTTCGGGATCTTTCACGTTAAAAATGGTGTGATTTCCCATATCCAAAGCCGTCTCCATTGGAAACGTCTCTTTGCGGCTGAGAAAGATATTTTTGGTGTCATTATAAGAAACCAGGTTGTTATAATGCGCTCCCAAATCATGCCATGTTTGTTGTTTTGAGTTTTTCACGTTGAAAAGCCCTTTCAAATCCAGGTCCTTCGTGACTTCATGAGTTGGTTCAGGAGCATTGGGGTGGAATTTTTTCAGAGTGACCATATTCACCGCTGACAAATCCTGGTTTTCATCCGTGTCCAGATTGACGATCAATTTGCGATTCATTTCTATTTCCCCGGGGTTGATGAGTTTTTGTCCCCTGAGATCAAGATCCCCAGTCATATGGGAAGACCCATCCACCTGGAGAGAATCTGCCCGCAATTGCGTTGCAAGCGTGTCAACTTGGTGTTTGGTAATTGCATCCGAATTCCCCGTTCCTTCAGCGATATTGGTTATTTTTTTGTTTTGAAGATCGAAGTCTCCTGCGGGAGTCAGCTTGAAACCAACTCCTGGCAATCCATCTTTTCCATCTTTTCCTCCCTGGAAGTTGCTTGTTTCAGACAGCAATCCATTTGAATAACTCATTTTAAAACCTTTCATCAAAATTTTTGGCAATGAATTTCCTCGGCTTATCCACATACAGGAAAGAGAACGGATCATGCGTTGCTTTACGATAATCTTCTTTGCTGACTTGTGTCTCCCGGCAGAGAAGAGAAACTTCATTGTTGCTGGGGAATTCAAAAATGCAAAAATGTGAGCAATTCAAACGGATATCTTTGGGTGTTTGGAAATAACTTTGTGAAAGATAAATCACGGAACAATTCTTGTGCCTACCCTGAATGAAATAATCAATCAATGGCTTTTGGTTCTTTTCGGAAACAAAATCATCGAAAACAACCAGTTTTTGATTCTCCCCTGTCAATTCAGAAACTGGGATGATTTCATCCGGGGATGCTTCCACGACGTCATACCCAGCTTCTTTGCTGATTGGGCGAAACGTTTTCAGCAGATGCTGATATTTGGTTTGGTCAAGATTTTTCGCATAGAGGAAGATTTTATCGTAGAAGAGCAGGCGGAAAATCATATCCAGGAGAACATTTGTTTTCCCCGATCCTGAAGGGCCACAGATCAACATTCTGAAAGTTCGATCCGGCATGAACGGGTGAAGTTGTTTGAAATTTGTGATTGGATCCTGACAATCATAATTTGGGATTTTCATTTTATTAATGAACATGACATTCTTCTTCTGAATATGAGACAACTTGTGAGATTCTGAGATTCTGAGATTCTGAGATTCTGAGATTCTGAGATTCTGAGATTCTGAGATTCTGAGATTCTGAGATTCTGAGATTCTGAGATTCTGAGATTCTGAGATTCTGAGATTCTGAGATTCTGAGATTCTGAGATTCTGAGATTCTGAGATTCTGAGATTATGATTCTTAATAAAATGAGTTTATTGAAATGGCAAGAAATTGCTAAAAGCAAATCTGCTTTGGGCCGAAAAATCAACTTTGTTCATGATACCATCACCCAGAAAAAGTTGGGTGAAGAGACAAGCCAAATCGGGTTTGAAAAAATGTTCAAACCCATAACAGCAAAATTAAATGATGTTATTGTATCGAATTTGAAACCCCCTCCAAGACTTAGGAAAAAGAAAGTCATTGAAGAAAAACCAGGCGTTGATTATTATCCAGACGTAGATCCATTTGAAGAAATGGATGTTGAAGGTTTATTTGATGCTGATGAGGCGGCTGTTGCACCGCAAGCAGCTAAACAACTTCCAGAAAGACCGCCAACATATGAAGAAGTACTGGAAGAGTTAGAAGGTGAATCACCTATATATGAAGAGGGCGTTCCTGATTATGCTATAGAAGAAGAAGAGGAAGAAGCGGAAGCGGGAGACGAGGAAGACGCTCAAGAAGACGCAGTTAATAACATGCTAGATAACATGAGTTTACCAAATTATGACACAACGGAGAAAGTCTTAGCTCAGCCAAATGTTTCGGTAGAAAAGAAAAAAAATTTCATTGAAAATAGGATTATCAAGCCGGCTTTAAAAAAAAGAGACCAACTGAACAGCCGCATCAGCTATCACAACAAAAAATTCAAAAACGGTCAAATAACGGCAGATGCATTGGCTGGGGTAGTGAAGCCAATAAAGGCTAACAGAAAAGTATTGAATGACTACATGAAATATTATAGAGGGAAACTTAAGTCATCTAAAGGATCGGGTGTCAGCAGAAGGGGTGGATCCATCCGTTTTTTCTCCAACCCCAAAGATCTTCTCCAGAAACTTGAGGTCATCGTTGGCTCCATTCTTGCTGGGAATACGAATTCGGACATCAGAAACACTGGAGTTGGCATTCTCGATCTTCTCCTGAAAGAAAACGTCATCAATCGTTCCCAGCATGAGATGCTTTTCAGAAAGTATTTCAAACTCTAAAATGGAAATCGAAAGAGAAATTGTCCTGTCATCCTTTTCCGTCAAGATTGGGGGAAACAAACCAGAAAATTTCACAACAAAATTCAATCGGCCCATTATTTTGGATCCAAATTCCCAATATGTTGTTGGGTTGAACAGAATTATCAATATGAGTTTTACGTGGTATAACATCAATGCGGCATTGAAAAATCAGCTGATTAGATTCAGCTCTGACGGTGGGAAAACATTTTCCGATATCACCTTTCCCGCTGGGGTTTGGGATTATTCCACTTTGAATGCGGCAATTCGAAACGCAACAGGCCCCCTCGCAGGAAAGAATGAAAAATTCCCAATCAATCTTGTTTTCTCTCCCACAACTTTCAGAACGACAATCACGCTGGAAGAAAACTGGCAACTTGATCTCGAGAAATCCAACTTTGGCGATCTCATTGGTTTCGATAAAAAGATTCTGAAAGACAAAGTCAACATTGGCCCCAGAGTTCCAAACCTCAGCCAAGATACTGATATGTTGAACGTTCATTGCGATCTCACAAGTGATTCGCTTGTGGATGGGGAAGAGAGCGATATCATCTTCTCCTTTTCAACATCTGTTCTGCAGGCCTCCTATAGTTTCACTTTGGAACCCATGAGAGTGATGTTCAGCCCTGTGAATAAAAACAGAATAAGCTCCATTCGGATTTATATCACCGATGGGAAAAGGCGGATTGTTGATTTGAATGGAGCTGATACAGCATTCTCGCTTATCTTGAAAAAACAAATAAAATGAAAAGTTATGAATTCTCTCGTTTTTTCCACCCCCAGCTGGGGCGGTTTGTCTTCCGGCACAAAGGAACAGGTGTCATTGTGGACAATATTTTCAAACCAATGAGGAAGGTCGCATCAGTCGTCTTCAATAAATTCGCGAAACCCATTGCGAAAAAAGCCTTGGAATCAGGAATTTCTCACGCTGGGGATAAACTCGGCAAAAAAGCAGTTGAAAAATCTGGTGATTTGATCATGAAAAAGCTGGGAAATATGAGAAGGAAACCCTCCTCCAAAAAAGCTGCTGCTGCTCCTCCTCGACCGAAGGGAGAAAGTTCTGATGCCATATTGAACAGGTTGATCTCTGGGCAAGGAATTCGAAAAAGAAAAAAATGATTTAAAATGGCTTTTCGATCGAATGAATATCTTCAAAGAAATGAATTAGTGCGCTTCCAGCTGGATGATACAATCCGAGCTCCAGCTAATGCTCAACACCAACAAAAAAGTGGTTATAAATTCACGATTAATGACCGATCCGCATTCTATGATTGGTATAATGCGTATTTCGAGGTGCAGTTTCAACTCCAGAAAATAGCAGACGGCGCTGGGTATGCAGCAGCTGACAGAATCACAGTGATCAATGGCGCTCATTCCCTGATTAATCACCTGAAGATTAGTTCTGCTGGAAAGATTGTTTATGAGACTGATAATCTGCATAACGTTACTTTTATTAAAAATTTGCTAGAATACTCCGATGACTTCAGCAGATCAGTCGCCAAGAACAGTTTCTGGTATTTGGATACTGATGCAACAACCGCTAATACGAATGCAGGATTTGAAGCTCGCAGGATACAATCTCAAGCAGTGCAAAACAATGGAAACGGTGGTGCAAAGAACATTAACGTCATCATTCCCCTGAATCGCTTTTCCTTTTTCGAAGAGTTGGAGGATAAGATGCTTGTGCCCATGCAGCTGCAATTTGAGATTAAGCTTCAACAGGATAATGAATTAATTCATATGGCTAATGGCACTGATGCTGGAAGAGTTGTTGTGAATAGGTTTTTGCTTTGGGTCCCCAGATTGACACCCAAAGATTCTCTTTATGACAAATTTGTCAGTTCATTCCTGAAAGAAACACAATGGAAATATCTGAGGGAGATGTATTCCGAATCAGCTCCTACGCAGTCATCAGGATTCTTCCAGATATCCGCATCCATTGACAATGTTAAGCATATTTTTGTTTATCTTAAAAGAACCAATGATGACGCTAAAGAAGAAGATAGCCCTTATCTCATGAACACTTTCAGGCTGAATGCGGACAATGAAAACTCATCCTTGTCGAACTGCCGGCTGGAATATGGAAACGGAGTTTTCTACCCGGAAACAGAGTATGACAGTGAAAGCAAAGTGAGGATTTTCCAGGATGTCATGAGTTATGCAATGAGGAAAAATGACTTCAACACAGGGACACAGCTGAATCTGGCCAATTTCAATTCTCTTTTCCCGTTGATCTATTTCGATCTGACTTATCAAACTGAAAAACCAACAAGAGATCCCAAGCAGTTGATATTCAGGTATCGATTGAACGCAGATGCAGAGGCAAACTTCAATGTACATGCCATTGTTCTCTATGAAGACATGGTGAAAATCGATAAGATTGGAAATGAGCTGGTGATCGTGTGATCTGTGAAGCGAAAAAAAAAAAAAACATATCTTGTCATTTAAAATGACAACATATCACCCATATAAAGTAAATCTGTCGGAAGGGCAAAAAAGTAAGCTGGGAAAAGCATTCCGAACAAACAATCCTGTCACCCTGAGATTGGGTAGCAAACAAACAAGCGGAAATGATGAACTGATGCTCACGGCAAATCAAATAAGACGAATCGGCAAAGCTGCGGCTTTGGGAAAGGGAGTTGAAATCAAGATATCAAAAACGCAAATCCGAAAAGTGATGAAGCAAGGCGGAAGTCTTTTCTCTGCTATTGTTCCCCTGGCTCGTTCCCTGGCACCCACCCTGGCAAAGACACTTGGACTGTCAGCATTGGCTGGTTTGGCGAGTGAAGGAGCGAGTCAAGTTGTGAAAAAAATAAGCGGGAAAGGAGCAGGGCAAGTGGGCGGATTTCTCATTCCCCAATCCAAAATTCAAAAACTGATTGACAATAAACATTTGTTGACAAATAAGCAGAAACAGGATATTTTGACTGCCCTGAAATCAGGAGGACAGTTGGTGATGAAACCATCCGCAAAACAATCTGGTGGGGCATTGGGAACAATTCTGGCTTCCATTGGAATTCCACTGGCACTTGACATGGTAAAAAACATGTTTGGAAAAGGAGCGCCAAGAGTTGGTCGCCCCAAAGGAAAGGGAGCGCAGCGACCGCGACTGAAAGGAGAAGGTGCACCAAGATTGGGGGCGCATCCGTTTCAACCTCCCCCATTCATCGGAACCTGGGGACGAAAAATTGGGATGGGAAAAAAATCCAAAAAAGGAACGGGACTTCTGCTGGGGGAAAAAAGTCCATTCAACAACATCCCAATTCTCGGGGCAATATTGTGAGCAAAGCGAAACCCAAATTCGTGAACAAACCCCTGAGCAACCTTGATCTTCTCCAGTGGATTGATTTTCTGAAAATTCCCAATTTCAAAGGGATTTTCGCCAGGAATGAAGCCATGCCCCGAGAACACAGCCCCTGCATCATCAATCTTGATTCACTTGAAAATGCCGGAACTCACTGGGTGTGCTGTGCCCCCGGACAGAAATTCACGTGGTATTTCGACTCTTTTGGGATGGGATTTCCCCAGGAATTCAAAAGTTCCAAACCGGTGATTTGGAACAGCAGTCAGTATCAAAACATCAACAGTGTCCTTTGCGGGTATTATTGCCTCTTCTTCCTCCATCAATGGTCGCAGGGAAAAGATTTCTATGATATTCTCAAACCTTTCAGTCTGACTGACTCGGGGGAGAATGAAAGATTCATAAAAGAATATTTCGATTGAAAATGAAGTCATATTGCGTGAAAGAGAAAAAACAAACTGAATGCGTGCAACCATCTGGATATATGACTGCGAAAAATGGCAGAAAAATGTGGTTTTGCCATTGCGCTTCCTGCAGAATCAAGAAAACAAGATTTGTGAAATCGGGAAACTGAGTCGGCCCTCACAAGGTGGGGGCGAAGCGAAGCGAGCCGCGGAGCGAAGCGGAGCTGGCATAGGTGAACTTGCGCTGACTGGCGTTGCGCATGCGCTGCCTTGGTTGGGAAAAAAGACAGTTGAAATGGGTCGTTATGGAGCCAGTGAATTATTGCGAAATAAAAACACTCAGAAAAAAGCATTGGATTTTGCGTTGGATAAGATGAAACCATTTCTTGCCAAAACCTCTGCTGATATGATGAATGAGCTGTCCACGGCGATTAGACCAAACAGAAAATATAAAACAGATCGAGCAGATTTGGATGGCAGCGGGTTGGATGTTCATTCCCTGATTGGGAAGCTGCCAAGACCAAAGAAAGGTTTCACCCTCCCAGGGCATAATTATACCGGCCCTTATAACCCATTGAATAAGCAAGTCAGATTCGATGAAAAGGGAAAAATTCTCGAAATCTGGCAGCAGCCCACAGGAAAAACAGATGCAGTTGCTATGCAGCACGATGTTGATTATTCCGTCTGCGCAAAGAAAGCGGATCCACGCAAATGCAAGAACGAAGCAGACAGGAAAATGGTTGCCGCTTTGGATGCCATTCCCTGGAAAGAAAGACAGTGGGGTCATGCTTTGGCGCGAAACACAATTCAAGCAAAACAGAAACTGGGTCTCGGCGCTTCAAAAAACGGGAAAAGATTTTGAGTGAAGGCTGGGCTCAAAATCTGGCAAACGAACTTCACCGGCCAATCCGGCGGCGCTTCCCAAAGAGGCGAGTCATTGCGTATGGGGTTGACAACATCTGGGCGGCTGATCTGGTTGAGATGGGGAAATTTTCGAGGTGGAACAAGGGAATCAGATATCTCCTGATGGTGATTGATGTTTTCTCAAAATTCGGTTGGATTCGCCCCCTGAAAGACAAGCGAGGTCAAACAGTGGCTGATGCTTTCCGAGATATATTCAAGGGGCGAAAACCGAAAATGCTCTGGACTGACAAAGGGTCTGAATTTTTCAACGCAACAATGAAAAATCTGCTTGATAAGAATGGGGTAAAATTGTATACAACGGAAAATGAAGAGAAATCGTCTGTTGTTGAACGCTGGAACAGGTCTTTTAAGGAGAAACTCTTTAAAATGTTTAGCGTGAACAACAATACAATATACTGGGACAAACTTGGCAAATTACTGGATGAATATAATCATCGTTTTCATTCGAGCATTCGGATGAGTCCCGCAGAGGCGAGCAAACAGGAAAATGAGAAAAAGGTTTTCGCTAATCTTTTCGGAGATTTAATTTATGCTAAACACAACCCGGCAAAATTCAGGGTTGGCGACAGGGTGAGAATTTCAAAGTTTAAACGAAAGATATTTGACAAAGGTTACACGTCGAATTGGACAGAGGAGATATTTGTGATTGATGAAATAAAGAACGCAAACCCTCCGACGTATAAATTAGTTGATCTGTTGGGAGAAAACATCACTGGATCATTTTACGAGGCGGAACTTCAAAAGACAACGCAAGATGTGTTTCGAATTGAAAAAGTTATTCGCCGCGATAATAAGCGAAAACTCGCGCTTGTAAAATGGAAAAGTTACCCTGACAAATTTAATTCTTGGGTTCCATTGAGCGATGTGGAAAAGCTGGGCTAAAAAAGTCAATCATTGAAATGGCAATTATTTAATGTTTTCTTCTAAAATAATGAATGTCGAACACCGATTTAATGGGATGGAAAACTATTTTCTAAGAAATATTGGTCTTCGCCAGTTTTGTGATACTCATCACTGGGATGAAGGCCAACTTTATGAGAATTATGAAAAATCGAAAGAGATTGAAAGAGCAACGATAAATTATTTCAACTCACTTCTCCAAAGACGATCAGTGACATCTTATTTGGAAGAAATTAAAACAACATGTGATAATCTTCTCACAATCAAAAAATATAAACAAGCATGTGAAGATGTAATGAAGTTCAAAACTTATCTCAAAAAAATAGGTGAGATAACGTTCTGCTGAAAAATCTGCTGGGGAAAAAAAAATATTCCGCTGAAAAATTCTCTCTCCCCCTGAAAAACCGTCTAACACATTATATTGGAAAAGTTTCCCACGCGTGGGAATATTTTTCTCTCATCTTTTATGGCCGCTGTCATGATTAAAAATAACATATACGCAATGGAACAAAAATAGTTATTCTGAGAAAATTTATGCGTCTTTCCGAGAATGTCACCTGTCGGCAGAATATAAATGATTGTCATTTATATTCACGATTTCAAAACACCAGCCAATTTGTGATTTTGTTGATAGTGGATTTCGGCGTAAGCCAATTTCTGATTGGTTTGGAGTGACAGGTTATTCTGAGAAAATTTATTCGTCTTTCCGAGAATGCCGCCTGTCGCCAGAATATGAATGTTTGTCATTCATATTCATACAATTGATTCCCCGAAAAACTGGCTAATTTCCCTCAACCAATCAAATGGTGGACGATGTAAAATCCACTTGCCATTGTTCTCTTTTGTTAACGCATTAGCCACAAAATTGATTCCCCGAAAAACCCGATTTTGATTGGCCGCCATATGTCAATAACCGAGCAGCTGGGCAATGTCAGAATATGAATGTTTTACATTAATATTCACAGTCTGTTATTTCAAAACACCGCTTAGCATCGCTTTCGTTTCGCGCCGGGGCTCGCTTCGCTCGCTTCGCTTGACCCGTTTTGCTTCGCTTGGCTTTCGTTCATTTCCCGGTGGATTTCCCAGAGAAGACCGCTTTGCTTTTGGAGTTCCTTTTTGAGAATCTTGTGTTCCTCCTGGAGATTGACGAATGATTCAAAGAGAAGTTCAATTGAGTCTTCGATTTCGTCGCTTCGCTCAGCTTCCGCCATCTCCGAGTCAGACACAATAAATTCCTCGTCTGAAGTGGTGGGAGTTTCATCGTCGCTTCTTGTTTCTTCCTCTGAGCATGTTTCACAATTTTCATGGTCACTGGCACTGAGGCTCGCTTCGCTCGCTTCATTGGAAATTTTTTTTTCAAGATCCATTTTCTTTCCAATCACATTTTTTGAAGATTGTTTGGATTATTTTTTCTTGTTCCGCCCGTCTGGATGGAAGTTTGAGCAGTTTGAAATCATCTTCATTGGGATTGAAACCGTTCTTCTTCAACAGGGCGAAAAGAACTTGATGGCAATTGAGAAACTTTTTCCTGTTGAGATGAAGATCGTCATATGCCAGGGAAAAATATTTAAAGTCGTCGATGAGGAATTTTTCCAGGTGTTCATAATCATTTCCGTCGTGACCTGTTATGTGATTAAAAATTGAGTGATCGTTGCCATTGACTTTTTTCCATTTGGCAGCTTTGGCGAAATCCCTGACTTTTTTTCTTGTGATTTCGTCACGGGGAATCTGGGAGAGAATTTGTTCTTGATAAAATTCGAGATCTTTGAGTGGAATTTGATTTTTCCCCTGATTTTTTCGGATGATATCTTTGAAATGTTCCAGTCGGGGATTTTTGGGAGTATGGCATGTTGTGTGGGTTTCCTGAACGAGTTCAGGAATGAAATCGATTTCTTCTTCTTCGGAATCAGACATTTTCTTGCCGGAGAGAGATTTTTCCCCCTTTGGGAAAAAATTCCACCCAGATTTTCCCAGAGTGAAATTTTTTTTTTTTTGCCATCGCCGGCGACAGAATTTTCCTGAAGTCATCCAGAGTGAAATTTTCTCACCAAAATGGTATGTTTTTTTGTGGTCAATATGAGGGGAAAAAAATTAGTAGATATAGAAGAAGGGTTCTGGCACACTTTCAAAATCGTAGTAAGTTAACACAAAACAGAAATTGACGTCAGTTGACGTTCAATTTAGCAATACATGAGATGATTGATTTTCTGCTCGTTCGCATACGTAAAACAAAAACAAGTCAATTAACATGTGTTATGTTAAATTTAACAAAATGGGGAGGAATTTGATTTTAAATATTTTCTGTTCGCGAACGAACAGAAAATTGGGGAACGACAATCATTTTTTGTTGTTGTTGAATTTAACATAAAATAAAATAAAATTCTGTTTTGTGTTAATTTGCTACGATTTTGAAAGTGTGCCAGAACCCTTCTTCTATATCTACTTAAGAACGTTTTCTCTCTCTTACTTGCTACTCAAAATCAACACGCTGAAATCGCTTATAAAATGCTTCTTAAAATGCTTGCTTGATAAATTTTTACGTCTTTTGCGTACTTTTGCATAATAGGGTTTTCCGATTTAGCGGAAATAACGCGGAAACGGAAGGATTTTTTCTGGATATATAAGTGATACAATTAACCATTATATTATAACAATGAAATTCAATTCGTTCTATAAGTGTCGGCACATTCACTAAAGCGTGATGCTTGAAGTTATTTTTGGCGGTGAATTTGCCCGGCGTAGCTTTTTCTCGACAGCTATAGTTACCTTTTTGTAAACAAGGCCAAACACACGAGGATTGACCGGGCACTGCTAAATGTACTGGTATTCTTAATTTCAAAAACGTACCGTTTTTGTTTTGCTTGACAATTTGCATAGCTGTATGTTGACTTCATTTTACACGTTTTAGGCTGCAGGCAATTTTAAATTGTATCATGAATTTGTAGTATTGTTTCCGTTCCCGGTTTCGCGGCTTAGGCATAGGGACCCCACGCGTTTATTTAGAATGATCATAGAATAAAGTTATAAATGGACTTACGTGACGTTGTGTTTCAATCCAAATGTGCTGTTGAATAACTGAAATCAGCTTTTGCCGGGATTTATAGCAGCCACAACGGTCCGATCAATTTCGAAACGATCGTGTCTGTTATTTTTATCGCCTTAACTTGTCAGCGTCTCGCATTTCGCCGTCATGCGGCATATCACGTAACTGTTTGTTATTAATTAAATTAAGAGTTTAAATTTTTAACGGTTAAGAGAGAGAGAGAGAGTGACAAGGGTCGAAACTCCAGAGGTTGTTTCGATATATCAGTGACCGAACTTGAGTGGACCGCGTCACCCACGCAATGCGCGAGGTACTCGAAAGCTCCAGGGAGCTCAAGCAGTTTAAGGCCTGGGTTTAAAGTGTGTTCGGAAAATATGGTTCACACTTAATATCTTCACCGATAAAACTTAGATCAAAATGAAACTTTCCCTGAATGTTAATCTTGATGTTTTCTTTTGCCTTAACGCAAAAGTTTTGTCACGTGACATGTCACGTGATCAAAATTTAAAAAATACGTAAATCGGCGATTTGGTAGCGAATTTTCTTTGTATAGTTGAATAAATTAGCTTTCCCGATGGAGGTTTAACATATTTAACGTTCTACGTTTGGAATGATTGTCTTCAAGTCTTTAAATTACAGTTATAAATAATTATAGATTGAATTTTGGACTGAAAAATTACCTTTGTCCTCATAATTTTTTTTTAGAGATTAATGGACACTCATTCCAAACGTGAAGGGCTGGAGATATTTAATCTGCATCAGAAAAGTATTTTTATTTGATGTTTTCTCTTAAACCCGTCACCAATTCGTCAAATATTTGATGTTTTAAGAAAAATGGCCACGTGACATGTCACGTGACCTATGCCAAAGCTTATTATACTTAAAAATGTTAAGGACGATAATATCTTTCTGTGTGCCAAATTTCGATTCAGTTCCATTCCGTTTGTGAAAGTTATTACGAATAAACCGTTTTTTCCTGTTCAAAGCCCTTGACCCAGGCCTTAAACTACTTGAGAGCGAGTCTGCTAACATTCGCGAGATTCACGCGACCGCGACCGATATGTTGTTCACTGGTAAGTAGAAAGCTAGCTTTTGCGTTCTTTAAACGTTCCTTTATAAATAAGAGAAAATAAAATTACTTTTATTTGATACATGGGCATGATAACAAGTAGGTCAGGCTAACAAGTACGACTTGCCCGTACCAGCTTCTCCTGTGATGAAGGCGTTATGCCCCTGGAGAATCAGATCTAGAGCGTTCTGTTGGCACAGATTTAGCACCCTGTGATAACACAAAAATTCTTTGAGATAATGCCTGCATTTGATAGATTTGGACCGGGATTTGGAACGCGACAGGAAAGACCGTGACATATTTAAAAAATCCACTTACATTTTTACTCCCGAAGGTGTCTTTGTGGTCACATTTCAAAAACAATGGCAAACTCTAACTTGGATATTCTGTTATAGACGATTGAAAATTGAGTATTTAAACGCAGAGCGCGCACCAAGAAGGAAAAAGAAGCCCCGCGAGAAAACCAGGAACATAGCGCGACAAATATTCTAGCATGTATTAAGCGCGTGGAAAACGTCACTTAAAAAAAAGATATTGATTGATAAACCCAACGTCACAACGTGTATGCCAACTTCCGGTCCACTCAAGTTAAGTCATTGATGCTACGATAAAAGAGCTAAAGATTTCTGTTCATTTCACGAATGAATGACGACTTTTCCACAGGAAATAAACGGTCTGACATCATCTTCAACCTTTCAGATACTACTCAGTGTGGTTTTTGAGCTTAATTCCGACGGTTAAGAGACGGAACGGCTTCCGAAGAAATTTGTCCTCAAATGAGTTTCGTCCCTTGTCAATTTTCTCTTTTCCCTATTTCCAGACGCCGAAATACGAGACCATGCCGCCTGACGGATGACAAGTTAAAATTTAATAACAGACGGCGAAATGCGAGACCATTTAAAAATAACAGACACGATCGTTTCGAATTTGATCGGACCGTTGTGGCTGCTATAAATCCCGGCATAAGCTGTTTTCAGTTATTCAACAGCACATTTGGATTGAAACACAACATCACGTAAGTCCATTTGTAACTTTATTCTATGATCATTCTAAATAAACGCGTGGGTTCCCTATGGCTTAGGTATCTCAATACCTCTGAGGATACTGAAGAAGTCGTTGCAGTCAGAGCTTTGCAGGGATGCAGATTTCTATCATATACTCGGTCGGCATTTCGAAAGTTTTTTGACTGTGGAAATAATAATTTTAATCTGGATAAGTTGTCGGTTTAGGAACTGATGCCTTGTTTTCTCGAGAGAGCGCTACTAAGGTTTTAACCAACTGTGGTCTGGTACTTGACAATGTTCTCACGGGGCAAGATAATCAAGGTGGACGTAGAAAAAAGAACGTATGAAGGTTAAATCAACTCCGTCGGAGTCGAAGGGACAGTCGCATGAAAAAAAATCGCCCACTCCAGAAACAATGAAAAATACCATGATAATAATCTTTTACTTGCAGGCTTAGGCCCCGTCCACACGTATCCGGATATTTTTGAATCCGCAACTTTTTTCCGTCCACACGTATCGGGCGAATTCGGGCAAATACGATTCGAATACGCTACGTGTGGACGCGAATATTTTCTAATCCGTAACAAAAAAGTTGCGGATTCAAAAATATCCGGATACGTGTGGACGGGGCCTTAGCCTCACCGGGATGTGATTATTCAAGTCTCCTTTGTTAGAATGGCACCATGGAATTCAGAGTACATGTGAACGCTAGGAAGTAGCACTGTGTGTTCGTATACAAATGTGTACCGTATGCAAATTGCCAGAAAGTTGAAGCATAGCACGTGCAGTTCGTGCTGAAAACAAAAGAAATTGAAAAAATCCGTTGCGTAAGAAAGAAATTAGCATACGAAAAAAACAGCTTTTGTCTCATACGAGCTCTGGCTCAAGGAGTCAACAATGCTTGTTGTTGTCGTGCGTTTTGAGAGCCGAAAATTCTGAAGATGAAAAGAGGAACCTGCCAAACAGAGCTATTCTAAAGACAACTCGCTTAGTAAGTGGTGTATGATTTTTGCTGTTTAGCGACGGAGAATTCCTGCGATGAACTCACGTGGTTTCAGCTGAACGCAAAAATTCAACACTTGGATACTGGTTACATTATAGTCGCTTCACTTTTGTTTAGTTACGTTCCTTGTTGATATTTGCCGTTCAATGACTACTGAAAAGGGACGTTAACGTTAATTTTACTCAAAAGTAAATCCACTGTGTAATGCAATCGAATTAGGCCCGGTTCAAACTTTGAACTTCACATGTGCCGAATCGAATGTAAATGAGCAAGAACAACGGAGTTTTCTCATTTGCATTAGATGCGGCACATGTGAAGTTCAAAGTTTGTTGAAAGAATATTAAAGATTCAGTCACCATTTGTTGTGTCAGTTGAGATTTTGATAATTAATATTAATACGTCAGGTGCAGTGACTTTATATCTAATAAAACACCACATACTAATCGCGTTCGAAGAACGAAATCCTAATTTCGTGTTGGTGGTCCTGTGGTTTATGTGCAGTAAAATCTGAGATTTTTTGGTAGACGGTCTTCCAAATAACCGCCCCTATCGTTTTTTTTCAGGGGCTCATTTCCGCCGGAAATTCCTTAGAACGCGTCTTACTGCTTTATATGAATGTTTTCATCAGATATAAAGTCAGTGCACGTGACGTATTATCGATCTGTTAGGTTTGTGGGCTTTAATTGTTTTGAAATTGCGACAACCTGTTGTATTTGCTTTAGAAAGTCTTTTCGCTTGTCAAATATCTCAACAGAAAATCAACAATGAATAACTGAAAATGCATTGTGCAAAATGACCCAACACCACATTTTTATCGTCAATTAGCTAGCAAGGCGGAAAAAGTCTTTCCGTTTCCGCTAAATCGGAAAACCCTAATCAAACCGTAATGGCAATGGTCCATATGTACTCTTGCATAATCAAACCGAAACATTTTTAGTTAGCTGAATAGACAAAATATCACCTCTCTTACATACTATTGCATAATCATGACACGTCAACATTTAATAACCATTCAAAAAGCGGACAAAGATACACGCACAATGTTTCCTATAAAACTCAAAAAGCGAACAAACGTACAGGGTGAGATTTCTTAGCTTCGTCGAGCGCGAAAAGCTGACTTGCTTAACTTTAAGCGAGTTGACTTTAAGCGAGTTGGAAAACCAACTCTTTTCACGAGATTTCCCTTTGGCATTCGCTAAGCGACATGAGAAATCGCTCCTGGCTGTTGGTCGTCCCGGGTAGACAAGGTACAGCAGAACATTCTTACCATTTTTTCTTTTCACGATATTTCCGGTTGTCACTTGGTAAGCGACTTAAAAATTCGCTCCTCGGGGTTAGTCGTCTTGAGTACACAAGGTGTCGCAAAACATTCCTGCCAATTTTTAGAATTTTCAATCAATTCAGTTGCAACCTGTACCTAAAAGAAATTAAAATGTTCACCCGCAAATGGACTTCTATTTTATCAGAGGGGGAAATCCCGCAATCTCTTTTTGGTCATATTCCCGTGCAAAAAGTCGCGTTTATTTTTTTTTTATTTAACATGTGTACACAATCTATTAAGCGATAACCTCATAGCATTGCCTTTGGCATTCGCTAAGCAACATGAGAAATCGCTCCTGGCTGTTAGTCGTCCCGGGTAGACAAGGTATAGCAGAACATTCTTACCATTTTTTTCTTTTCACGATATTTCCGGTTGTCACTTGTCACTTGGCAAATGGACTTCTATTTATCAGAGGGGGAAATCCCGCAATCTCTTTTTCGTCATATTCCCGTGCAAAAAGTCGCGTTTATTTATTTTTATTTAACATGTGTAGACAATCTATTAAGCGATGACCTCATAGCATTGCTTAAAACCACAGAAACAATAAATCCCAGATAAGAAACAATAGCGCCATTTATACGGGAGAAAATTAGACGCGTCTTATCTAAGACGCGACTTAAATAAGATGCGAAGTGTACCATTTATACGTTTGCGTCCAACATAAGACGCGAAGATCACGTATAAATGGTTCGCGTCTTATTTTTGATACGGCGCACTTGTTGTTCACGTCTTATTTAGGACGCGAAAGCATTTATACGAGGAAGTTCACGTCTTATTTAAGACGCGGACAAAATAAGAACAGCTGAAAACCCTGTTCTAAGATAAGACGCGTCTTATTTAAGTCGCGTCTAAAATAAGATACGAATGCTTATTTTGTACTGTTTATACGATCGGTTCGCGTCTTATTTCTTATTTAAGTCGCGTATTAGATAAGACGCGTCTTATTTTCTGTCGTATAAATGGCCCTAATCTGTCAGACGATTAGTTCTTCAGCACATCCACACAGGAAACAAAAAGCATAAAGCTTAAGTAGATAGGAAAATATAACTCGAAAAAAACATTTCCTCCAACGTTCGTGTGTACCTTATTTGAACTACAGGATCACTAAAACAATAAACAATGGATAGCTCTCGTCGGCCTTTTCGCTCGAACGGGGAGTTACACAAGGTTGTCCGTTGTTGCATTATAATTCAGTATTATTTTATTTTGTATTTAATTTTCCACCGCAGAAATATACTCCCGCAGAAAAAATTAATTGTTTTAATGATGTATATCGGCTTAACAGGAACTTTTAAACAGTGAACAAACATATTGCTCTCATAACTCTGAGGCGACAGGCACAACAGTCATCTACATTCCCGATTCAACTCCAGACACGTCCTCAAAAGAACCAGAGACTGTCATCATGATACTGATACGTTTTTACAATAACGTACAATAATTCACTCACTAGTTGTCTCGCTGTTTATGTTCATATTGAAGCTACAACAGCAACCACAACTATAAGAACTATACAAACCTCCGGTCAGGTAGTAAAATTGCAGTTTAATACCGATGCCTTGGATTTTATTTATACTTGACCAGAAATCGGCAAACAAAAATTTTAGCTGTCTCGACCCGCAAAAATTTCCTCCCGCAAAACAAATTCACTCCGACAATCTACAAAATTTCCTTGTGCACAGTAGCTAAATCAACAAAACTATGACGTCTTTCCCATACTATTGCATAATAAAACCGTAATAGCAATTATTCAGTATACCAAAATAGAACAAACACTGATAGGTAACGTGAGATATCGAAACTTAATAATAACTTTAATACCTTTGCGGTGACGAAATGTATGATATGGCAAGGTCATGACAAGTTCTGACATCCTAATACCCTAGGGAAATTAACAATAGGTCCGGGGGTGATCCCCAAAAATTATAGTGCCAGTATGTGACGCCGTTCTTGAAATCCTAACCGGTTTAACCAACCATATCCTCAATGCCCTAATATAGCTTCTATAAAGAAGAAAGAAGAAACCCCCGGACAAAAGTACACAAAATTTAACAAAGAAACCTTTGTTAACAACTTTTTTTCCCGTTTTTAGCTTACTGATTCCGAAATCTCGTTTAATGCGCATGCGCATTAACGAGATAAAAAGGAGTAAAACAGCCTTCTCTTACTACTTATATTCAATATAAGCTTCTTTTAAGGTGTTTCCCTCCAGTTTCCGTGTAGCCACACCGACCATTTTTGAGCGGCCGTTTAACTAATTTTCCTTTTTTGAATTAGTATGAAACTTATAGAAAATATTGTACATAGTTTGAAGTTTATAAGAGTGTAACAATTTTGTAAATCGCATTTACTATTGCGGAGATAAATGAGAAAAATTGAAATCACTTGAGTCTAAATTCCGAGCGATTGCGATGGCATCTAGAAAAATCAAAACTATTGTGATAAACTATGACATGGCAAACAAAATATCTAAACATTAGAAACTTTTGTCAAGCCGATTTTGAGTAAATCAGAAAATCATTTCGAACTTGTGATTTTGCATGTGTATGAGCACATCCATAAGTTCCTCAATTAAGCTTATAAAAGTTTAATTTCTCAATCTCAAATTTACGCCAAAATGTGTGTTTAGTGTATGAGATGAAACTATGAAAGTTTGAAAGCGTTTCTCGTTTTAGTTTTGGAGATTCGATTTTCTATAGGAAACCATCATTGTTTGACTGAGTCCTTGATATTGTAGTTTTAGCGCTTTTCTACATATTTCAAAAACCGCGAGATAGATTTTTTTAAACTTTTATCTCGTTTCTTTATAATATGAACAACATTGTCGCGAAGTTTCACCTTGATTGAAACATTGCAACATGGTCAAATAAAATCATAAAGTTCACCTAAAACGCGATTGAGAATGTGTGTTTTGATTGCACGGTTGAAGGCGCACAAGACGCGTTAATTAATTCAGGTGAAGTGAACGCATTTCTGACCCATTTCTGCGTCTTGAGAATTATGCAAATCGCGTTGACTTCTTTCTTTCCCTGCAATTCAAAATGCCGAGAGTGTCCAGTGCACGTCAAATGCGAATAAAAAACCTGCTTTCAAATAAACGTCCTACTGAAATTCGTGAGAATGATAAAAGTAACGTGGAACACAGCCCCTAACGTTACTTCGCAAAACATGATGGTCACGCAGAAAATTCGTTACGCTTCCACCTGAATTAATTTTAATTAATTCAGGTGAAGAGTAACGTGCGCCTTCAACCGTGCAATCAAAACAACCGTGCAATCAACAAAAAGTCTCAATCGCGTTTTAGGTGAACTTTATTATTTTATTTGACCATGTTGCAATGTTTCAACCAAGATGAAACTTTGAGACAATGTTGTTCATATTATAAAGAAACGACCATAAAAGTTTAAAAGAAATCTATCTCGCGGTTTTTGAAATATGTAGAAAAGCGCTTAACCCTATTCAGACTGGGCTTTTTTTGGCAATATGTGACTGGGGGGGGGGGGGGGGGGGGGCTCCTCGGACCCCCCTTTATATCTCTGGAACCAGTAAGGCTAGGACCATGAAATTTTCACACAATGTCCACCTCCATACAAGGAAACCTCACACCCAGTTTTGACCCGCCACACCCAATAATGACGTCACAATGACGACATTTTTGTTTTTCCGACGTTTCTTTGATATTTTTCCATCCAGATACTTAAAATATCAAATATAACTGTAAAATCATCTCTTTAACATTAAAACATAATAAATACAAACAAGGACACACTTGTAAAGCGAGAAAAAGCAAAAACAAGGCGATAAAACTATAATTTTGAAATTATTGTCCGCCATCTTGGATCCGCCATCTTGGATCCGCCATCTTGGATTTCCTTTTTTTTTGGTTTAAATTAAAATTTAAAAAATATCTAAAAGAGAAAAGGATCAGAATGTATAAAACACGTATCAAACTAATGTTTATTATCCAAACAGTGAACTTAGAAGCGTTATTTTATAAATAGGACAACATTTTTGTCTATAAGTAAAAGAGAGCAAAAATTTGCCTACCCTCCCCCCCAAATATTTGATGTTAAAAATTTTTGATGTATTTCAAGAACTAGTCCCAAGAAAAAACTATTCTAACAAGAAAATGCTTTATAAGTCAAAGAACAAGATCTTGAAATAAAAAATTCACCATATTTTAATATTTTGAAAACCTATGTGTCAAAAACCGGTTGCCATGGCAACATGGTTAATCACACTGACATGTTATGGACACCAAAATGTCCCTAGATAAATTCTAGGAAAAGTCAGAAAACTTCAGCCTCATAGCTATTTCGGTGTAAGAGTTATCACAATTTTACTGGAGGGGGGGGGGGGGTTCGAAAAGCCCCCCACAGTCTGATTTACAATATCAAGGACTCAGTAAAAAATGATGGTTTCCTTTAGAAAATCGAATCTCCAAAACTAAAACGAGAAACTCTTTCAAACTTTCATAGTTTCATCACATACACTAAACACACATTTTAGCGCAAATTTGAGATTGAGAAATCAAACTTTTATTAGCTTAATTGAGGAACTTATGGATGTGCTCATACACATGCAAAATCACAAGTTCGAAATATTTTTCTGATTTACTCAAAATCGGCTTGACAAAAGTTTCTAATTACTCGTGGCGGAGCACACGAGTTGTAAATCCGGTGTTTACTTTTCTTGTTTTTTTTTTCGTGTCACATTAGCGCATGCAAATTTATGCACGCATATTTAAGTCTATATAGACGACTATATGGCTTTCGGCCATGAAATACATACCGTAAAATCTCTCCGTTTGTGTACTCGAGAAGCAAGATAAAGAACTACTGCGTACAACTGCACACTTTCAAGACAATTCAAGGCGTTCATGGATGGATAGGACCGTTTGATATTGTGTTCGCCGCTTATTCCTGTGGGATTTTTGCTCTGGCAAGTTCTGTGTTTTATATATTAAACTTGCCATTTGCTTAGCGATCGAGCTCCGGGTCGAGCTTAAGTGTCAGCTACTGAATCTAGTGAATGCAGTGTAGTCTTACTTTTAAACCCGTGTATACTTGAAAGCATGATGAACAGGTTATCGGCAAGGGTGTTTAAATAAAATTCACTCTCTCACTCACTCACTCACTCACTCACTCGCTCCTTCCATCAGCTCTACACTTAATGAGCAAATGCTTTGTTACGAACACGTTTCGTAACAGGAATTCAACGTGAATCCAACGATAACAATAATGAATTTGATGTAAACGAATATAGACAACAATAAGCTTACAGATGTTTCGCATTTGGAGTTTTTTAGTGCAACATTAAAATCGATCTAAAAGGATTTTGCAACCTAAACGCGCGTTCTGATGCGTATCTAGCTTCAAATAATAAAATTTAGTTTGTAAGTAGTATGTGCTCTTGGATAGCGCAGTGATTGAGTTTGTGGCTTTGTCCCGGACGGCCCGAGTTCGAATATCCGTAGTCCTTTTTTTTCCTTTTTTTTTCTTTTTTCGAACTGGACATTATGAAAGTGATATACTTTTTTTTTCGTTCGTCAAAAATCCTTACGTTTAATTTAAAAAAAATATATATATCGCACTGTGCATTGTCAGTGTGAAAACGTAAGCTTACGGCAATATTGCGTTACGCGTTAGCATTTCTTCTTCTCGGGTTGGCTCTTTTTTTTTAGGAGCCTTTGATTCTTTGATTAGACATAATTTTAAGGTTATGTTTCTCTGTAAAAGCACTCAAATCACTTGGGAATCAATGCTGCAATGAGTTAAAGGCGCCACGAGTTCAAGCTGTGTACAGCTTCTTGTTTTTAGATATTTTGTTTGCCATATGTCATAGTTTATCATAATAGTTTTGATTTTTCTAGATGCCATCACAGTCGCTCGGAATTTAGACTCAAGTGATTTCAATTTTTCTCGTTTATCTCCGCAATTGTAAATGTGTTTTACATAATTGTTACACTCTCATAAACTTCAAACTATGTACAATATTTTCTGTAAGTTTCATACTAATTCAATAAAGGAAAGTTAGTTAAACGGCCGCTCAAAAATGGTCGGTGTGGCTGCATGGAAACTGGAGCTAGGGAAACACCTTAAATGCCTCATTTTAAAACAAGTTAACAACAGCAATACAAATTATAAATTGATATAAGCGGGGCAGAATGAATGGATTTCATGATAACAATACGAGTATATAACAATTGTTTTTCCAATTTGTTTTAGAGAGTACGCCAACAACAAAGATAACTGCTCAGGTTTTGTTAGTAGTAGCAATGTGTTAATGTCAAAATAGCAAAAAATATTAATATCAAAAAAAAAATTAAGCCAACTTTTTTTTCTCCTTGCAATACTCATTTTAAAGGATAGCAACAGGTTTGAAATGTTTTGGTAGATTTTTAGTTCCCATATATTAATGTTAAAGCTATTGTAATCAACTGGAATATTTTATCTGCTGTCATTTTGCAGTCAGAGAGGGATAACTGGTTTCTCTAGTCATTCCTTTATTACTTTTGCTATATATTCGCTTGGTGGAAAATAATAGATTATACTTCCAGTCGATGCGTGTGCAAAGGCACTTGGTCATCCCACCGCAGTTTTGACGCACTCGCCTCATGAAAACTTACTTGGTTCACACAATGCCTGAGCTCCCTTGTTATCTGGACAGTCATAGTCTCCATCAGTGCGCTTACAAGATGCCAGGTCAGATTCATGTCCACTGCAAGAAACTTTAGACATCAAGTAAGGAATGTTCTCTTCCTTGAGTTCCGAAGCAATGAATTCAGCCAGTGCGCCTTTGAAACCCAGTTGATTGCAAACGACTTTTACATCATCAAGACCCCATTCCTTTCGACAGATCTTACCCCACTTTCCGAGGTAAAAAACTTCTACTCTTCCACCGTATTCAATATTTGCCCCATTGAGGCGAACAGTAACTAAAATACGGGAATTAACAAACATTAGTATTTAGTCACCTATTGAATTGATCACGTGTTTGGATACCACATAGCAACGGCCGACTGGATGGCAAGCTGTCTTCGCGTCGTATTGCATAACAAAGCTTCAAGTGGGATCGAGCATGGCGATCAGAAGTTCATCATTTTGTCTAAAAGGTTAAACATTTCTGGCATTGTGGCTTGTGGGGTGCAACTTAAGCGAACGATCACAGGTATTTTTTAGTTCGCTTCAGTTGCTCCCCACAAGCCGCTGCTAAGTGGTATCCAAGCACGTGATCAAGTCATGCAAAGGGCCTTAATCACGCGGGTCAGGAATCCTAGTGGCTGAAATCAGATGACGTCGTAAATCTCCTAAAAGAGGCCACTTAGAAAAAAGTTCCAAATTTAAAGCAATAGCATCTCGCTTTTACTAGTATTTTCGATCGGTAGCTCACAGAATGTGGCAGTTCACATTTTGTATAGTCGTGTTGCGTTCACCACGGATTAAACATAGGCACGCATTGCGTGCATGAGCTATTTTGAAAATTCCCTAAATGATATGAAATGGTGAAAGCAACAAAACAGCGGAAGTAAACTTGCACAAATAACCGCTTGCAGATACAGTCAGCTCTCCGCTAAAGGACACTCTCGTAAGCGGATAGCTCTACTTACGGACGCCTTTTCAAATCCCCGTTTTACCTCCCAGTAAAACTCTGTATTTACACATTCACGTAAGCGGACACTCTCGTATGCGGATGCGGACACTTTTGAAACTGAAAATTGGATTTTTCTTTTGTTTACGCTCTCTCGTAAGCGGGCACATCATGTATAATAATGGACTCTTGGCAATGAAATTTGTCTTTAATTTGCAATAAATCAGCAAAAATATGACATTTGACAGAGCAACAGAACAGTGGGGGTAGGTTTTGTCAAATCTCCATTTGTCCGTGGGAAAACAAGCTGTCAGTTCGTTTGACATTAGGGACCTTAAGATACAAGGACGGGAAGCTAGGACGGGGACGGCACTGGACGAGTGAGACTGGGACTAATCCCGTCGTCCCCGCCAAAGACAAAATACTTAAGAATGTGTATTTCCACGTAGGACGGCGACGCCGATACTTTTCGTTTAATATACCAGCAATGACGTCCTTAAAAGATGCCAGAAATCTTCTTTTAGAAAGCTACAACGAAGGTACTATAGACGATGTTGAGTTTTTCGTGCTGTATGAAGAACATTTCTCCAAGAATCCAGAATTTTTCATATAAAAAGTACGAACTATTTGACTTGGACGCGCTGGATAAAACGGAATGTAAAGCCGAATTTCGCTTTGAGAAAACTGAAATTCCACTACTTGTAGAAGCACTGGATATTCCCGAAACGTTTGTTTACCACCATGGTACAACAACTCCTGGAATTGAAGGTGTCAACTTTGAAGTACACAGCCTGAATTTTACTTAAGTTTTCGGCGACCTGTTCCCACTTTGTTCCTCTTGCCACCGTACTCTTTTTTGTGCCAGTAAAGGGGTCTACTAGCAAATGAATATTTCTCTGCATAACACCTCGTCGTGTAGAGTGCCCCAAACCATTGGCTCCCTGAAAATTATAATCAAAATCAAGCTCTTGAATAAGATTAAATCCATTTGCGAATTCTCGCTTAAACATTCAATTTATCATTTGCCATATATAACTGAGCAGAAGGTAAACATCGACTTCCAACTAAAAACATAACAAATCAAACTATTAAATAAAATCATAACTAAAGATCGAAGTAACCTTTTGTTGTGCTTTCTTTACTCGATTGGTACCCCATTTCTACCAGACGTCTTCAACTTTACTTACAATGATTTAGTATTTTTGGCCGTGAATCCTGTTGTTTACGCGGGGAAAATTCATGTCGACGACTGAAACACAAACAAATACATAGTGAGTATATTTATCAAAACATTTTACCTGTTTCACAGTCATTTACACTACAATCACAAAAATGTGATCTTAAAAAGCAATATCGTAAGTATATCTGAAAATGGAATCGATTGAAACACTTTACAAGTGAAAACACGACGAAAATACTCACGTTCTCGACCCGACGGCAAAACCCACGAAATGGCGTTCTGGACGAGACTAGGACGGCAAGCACGCGAGTGGGAAGTTCTCGTGCGCATGCTTAGTAGTGAAAGTTTACTTCCGGTAGCCGTCCTCGTTCCTCCCGTCCTTGAATCTTAAGGTCCCTATTAACAAGACTCCGACGTAACATTTGTAGTGTCAGGTTATGGCCACGCTTCTCGTGGTCTACTTTCCTTCTTGTTTCTGTTTTCAATCACTGACTGTACCGAACACTGTATCCCAGTAGTCACGCTTGGACTTGAGCCACGGTCACGAAAGATGTTTTAACATCACCATAAAAAAGTATTTACAATGAATTTCCAGACCGTACCCAGCTCCTCTGTTGACACGTTTACCCATTATGATGGTTTTCCCTTTGTTTGTTCCGCGCTTTAAAACTTGGTGACAAATACAGCCATCCACAAAGGAATGTGACCAAGTATCTCATCTAATCCAGTAACTGTGTTAGCGTGTTCCTTGGCTGTGGTTTCAAAACTGCAATCTTGTAAATGAGGCAGCAACCTGCGCATAACTCCGCATAACTCTCCCGTAAGCGGACATCCACCTATTTTTCTTTGGTGTCCGCTTATGGGAATAATTCTCGTAAGCAGACAGCTCTACTAACGGACACTTTTTTTCAATTCCCGAGTGTGTCCGCTTACGAGAGAGTTGACTGTATATGTTTTTCAAATCCTCCGACCCACCCCCTACCCCCCCAAAAATATTGAGATCACGAACCTGGGACTCTATTTAGGTGGAAAAATGCAAAGTTTGCTTTTGTATTCTAGCCTAAAGGGTTAGGAATGAAAATAGGTGGGAACAAAATCACAAGTTTTGGCTAGCTTTTTCACGGGATTTCCGGAGCTATTATAAAACGAAACTACGGCCCCAGTGAAATGAGCAACTTGTTTCATTTATCAGTGAATTAAGAGCCCGTGACTGTAAATATCGAGAATCACTGGACAGGCTCCCAAAATCGAAAATCCTGATAATTTGCCGAAAAGTTACTTTTGGGGAGCTATGTTCAAAACTATTACTGAAACTTTCTAGAAATTTATAGTTTCCAAAAAAAGGGGAAAAACGAAAATAGCGGATTTTGCCTAATTAATTATGCAACAATCGCTGTTAAATTGACCAACTTCAGTACGCTTGTGCTGAAACAAGGTGCAACGCTAGAAAACGGGGATATGTTTTTTTCTTTAGTATAAATCATCTACTTTCAAGCCAGTGTCCTTTTTAAAGTTTTGCAGCGATTTAGAAAGTTTCACGGCTTCTTTAAAAAATACCTTCTCATGCATTTTGTAAAAAGGCAAAAGTTGAGCAACTTCAGTGGCATGAAATCCATCTTGGTATGTCTGATATCAAATCAAAATATATACAAGGATAAAGTTCTGCCCTTATACTGAAACAATATGAAATAAAAAATCTGGGCAATTCAGATTCGTGTTGACAAAACGAAAACTTCGCGACGCTCTGTGGTCAAATTTGCATAAATTAGCAAAATTGTAAATACCATAAAACTATACGTTCTGAGGAAATACGACAGACTGCCGAATCGACCCATGAAAAATATGCCTTATCTATTCTAAGATGGTTTATTTCTTTTATCTTAGCAGTTATCTAAGTATATCATTTTTCGGCTTTGAGATATCTTAAATAGAAAGGCATCGGTAAAATTGGCCGCTTATTAATAGTCGACTGTCTGAGTTGGGAAGGCAAACGCCGTGAAGCGGCATAGCTGTTAACCCAATTTCATTTTTTAATTGCAGTTTCTTCATAAAATGTTAATCCTCCTTTGAAAAAAGACGATTTTTTTTGCAAATTTATTAAACAATGTTTACTAAACTCTAACTGGAAGTCATTCTGGTACACTTGACAGGTAAAGTCACGCAAGATCGCGATCACGGTTCGTTCGAAAATGTGGAGATGTTCAAATGTTTTCATGTTAAGAACTGTGGATAATTTTTTCATAGCCTGATCACAAATAGAAATAAGTAACCTCCAAATTATCAATGTTTATTACCTCTGAGTTGTAACAACATGATCAATTAACATGACACCGTCGCGTGACTACAAATTGATTTATTTCAAATGACTGTGACACACTATGGCGACCTTTAATAAAAGCCCCAACAATAATATAAAATACATTTATTATGACCATTGTTAGTATCAGCATTTATTTATTGTTTTTATTTTATCATCTTCCCTGGAAGACATTTCGTCGAAATATCGACTGGAAAGCCAGCAGTAAACCAGCCTTTGAACAGACCGTGCCCGGAGACCAAGTCACGTGAGAGAGATATTGCAAATTGGGTGTTATATTTTCCAAAGACTAAGGTGTACGGTACCCTGTACGAGAGTTTTCAACTTGTAATCAACTAGGAATAAGAAAGTGTTTTTGGAGTTTTGCTTCCCTTGTGGTTCAAGCTCGGAAAAGACAAAACGCGCGCGGTTGAGTTAGTCGATTTAAAAGACTGTATTCGGGATGTAACAGTTTTGAAGGGTTACAATATCTTGACGAACGTTGAAAGCGTCAACGTCGAAAGAAAATTATTACTTGGACGCGCAGGTGAGTAGTAACACATAACTTTTCTTTTTGCTAATAGACCGCGAAAAGTATCTTATTTTGCTTCAATGACCTGCTTCAATCATGCGAGGAATAATAGCGCATTTATCAGCCTATAAAGCGCATGAGTAAACTTCCAGCTCGTGCATGGGCTCGTGCATCTCTCATCGCATGCTCATCGCCCACTACTGCACTATCACTGCAGTACTCGTTCTTTCCTCCGAACAGGATTCAGTGCATGTAGCTCAGTGGTTTTTCTCCTCGTCGAAAACTTCCTTTGAATTTCTGCGAAGCTTCTGCGCGTGTAAGCCTTAGCCCTTTTAATTGTGGCTTAAATATTAAAGCACTTTTGCATCGCATTCAGCCGTTAGCCGGCAGCGCGAACAACGAGCGATTGCAAAGCGATTGCAAAGTGTTTTGAAAGACACTTGTTCTGGCGCAGTCTCATCTTCAAGTATTGTCGACTGCGTTGCAGGTTCATTTTTGTCGTTACGCGAATGCAAAGAATAAGCAAAACGCCAGAGTGGATAGCCGTTTGGCAGAGCTCATCACGCGCGCTAAAGCCCAAAACTTGTAGCGCACAAGAGACTGGATCAATCCCGGCCCAATCTCCCCTCGGCTCATGCCCATCCCTCCCTTGCATTACTGGCTTGAAAATGCACCTCAACGCAGGCTACAATGTTTGGAAATTAGACTAGAGTGTGTAACAAGTGCCTTTAAAGACATGAAAGCAAAGCCCTCTGCTATCGCTCGTTGTTCGCGAGAAGCAAAACTCCAAAATGACATTCTTAATCCTAGTTGTTTACATGTTGACACATCCCTTACTCTTTCGAAAAACTAGATTGAAACATCAAACACCCAGATTGCAACTTCTGTCTCAGTGTACGTGACTTGTTCCTGGGCGCGGTTTCTTCAAAGGCTAGTTTATTATGCTGGCTTTCCAGTCGATATTTCGACGAATTAGCTTTCAGGGAAGATTCATGAAGATTATAAATTACAAAATCCTCAAAGAAATGCGTGCGCTTTGATTGGTCAAACCGAGTTCATATCTCAATAAAGCACGCGCCTACGTCATGCAGCACCTTGTTCCTTTGTGGTCTTTTTTATAAGGAATAATAGAAACTTGTTCCTCAAGCATTGATGAGTTATATAAGCACTTGGCAATTTTTAAGAACACTCGAGAAGTGTGAGAAGCACTCGCCTTCAACTTGTGCTTCTCTGCACTTCTCTCGTGTTCTTAAAAATTCCCGCGTGCTTGAATAATTCAACAATGTACTCGGCGCGTTTTTTATTTCTTTAATAAAAAACAAAAATAAAAAGGTTGATATTAGCAATGATCACAATAAAAGTATTTTATATTATTATTATTATTATTATTATTATTATTATTATTATTATTATTATTATTATAAGGGCCTCTAAGGTCGCCATAGTTGTATTAAAATTATTAGAAACTGTGTCACAGTCATTTTGCAGCGAAATAGATCAATTAGTAGTCACGGTGCCGTGTCAGTTGCTCATGTAGTTATAACTCAGAGGTAATAAACATAGCTAATTACTCATGCGCATATTCCCCTTTTTACTGCCGATTCTTTATAATGTCTGTATCGGAGCAGTCCTCGCCGCCTGTGGTGAGTAATTTCAAGACTTTTTTTAAAGAAAGAACAATAGAAACACACGGCAAAACAGCGTCGTTACTTCAGCCCATCATGGCCCTGTCACACTATTGCGTATCGTACTAGCGTATGCCAGCGTATGAAAAATATCACTCATACGCTGGTATACGCTGACATACGCTAGGGGTACGTTAGGGATAGGTTGTATACGTTTCAAATACGGTCGCATACGGTGGCATACGCTGGCATACGGCGAGGCAGAATTTTTTTTTTTAAGCATGCTCAAAAATTTTGTGCGTATTCGGACGTATGGTTTATACGCTAAGCATACGCTAGGCATACGCTGATAGGTACTCATAGGTCAAGTACGCTGGTCATACGCTGCATTTTCCAGGGAATTTTGTGCGTATGAAAATTATTTTATGAATTTTCATACGCAATTCATACGTTTCTTTAATACGCAATAGTGTGACAGGGCCTTCAGATTTAATAAAAAAAAAACTTGGACTTCGGGACTGGACTTCTGTGGATTATGGACTTTGGAATGCGTGTCGTATTAATGTCGATTTTTACTGACTTTATTGCTTTTTGTGATTACTAAGGGATGGACCATTAGAAAAGTGATGGGGGGGGGGGGGGGTGGGGCAAAAGCAAAAAAAAAAAAAAATTTTCCCAGTAAATTATTAAGAAAAAAAAATATTCCCACGCATTATCGCAAAAAAAAAAAAAATATGCCCAAGGAAAATTAAAAAATAAAGTATTAAAAAAAAAAATATTCCAGCCATCGAGTAAAAAAAAAAAAAAGATTTCCACCTTAGGTGGACAAAAAAAAAATTCTTGCCTCTCCCAAAGTTCCCACCCCCCCCCCCCATCACTTTTCTAATGGTCCATCCCTAAGTTACTAGTAACCACTATGTTGTCACCTGTGTAAGTAAGTCCGACTTTCCGAAGTGCGATGTTGTGCCGAGTTCAATCGATTGCTGTACGATGAGACAGTTCTGATAGCTTCCGATTGGACGACTCGATTGTCAAGGCAGTTCTGTTTGTACGTGCGCGCTTTGGATCCGTGGGAAAGGTAAATAGAGCTTTCTCGTTCTTTTTACTGCTTTACCAAGCACAGGTTTCACCAAATGTGGCCATGTATTGTTTTCAAAGATTATTTCAGGTGTTTTCGTGGTTTGGAAAAGGTTTTAGTGAAAAATCGAGCTGTGAATCGAAGTGTTTGTTTGCAGACCATGAGCTATCCGAACTCATGATTCAAACGCCGCCAGCATTTCATTTCTATACCTTTGACCATTCAGAACTGCTTTTTTGATTAGAGAAAGCATTATGCGAATCATTTTTCCGGATAAAATTGGCATTCTATTACACAGGAAAAGTCGGCAATTTTAGAAAGCGTAATAAAAATATGTTGCTGAATTGAATTATTTTGTGATGTTTGTTATACTTTCGCAGACGCTAGCCGGTTCCACGCAGTAATTAGGATACAATAAATCGCCAAGACTTCCAGAAGCAGAAAATCACTGAATTCTGAAAGGTGTTTGACTCTTTTAATCAAAGGAAAGACATTTTCATTCAAGGAAATATGAGTTTCATTCAAAAGTTTTGGCCTTTTATAGAAAATATATTTTGGATTCAGTGGTCATATAAAAACAGCTTGCTATCAAATTACCGTTTCTCGTGAAATTTGCATAAATCAAAACTGTGTATTTGCGACAACACTTTAAAGAAACTGTGAAGCCTGGAAAAAACTTATTACAGATGGCAAAATCAGAGCCTTTTTTAAAGAACCAGCTTTAAGTTATGGAAACATTTCATTTCGATTTGGTCTTAAAATCACGGAGATATTTTAGTGAATGCGTCACGCAACGTTTTTTTACAAAATGTTTGACCAATTCATAGCAATTATCACCAAAGATTTGAAAACTTAAAAAAAATCCCGGATCTCCTGAATGCGATCTCCTGTTTATTTAGGACCTACAAAAAGTTAATGGCAATCCGGGCAGGAGGTGGTATCTGGGTTAAAAATCAAGGTGCGAGGGTGGGTCGGCCTGGCCGGAAAATCCGGGCGGGTGATGAGTGAAAGAATATTGCATCGGTCGTGCAGATGGGGGTCTGGAATAACCCATTTTACACCGGTTGCATGCGATTTAGTAACACAGGAAAACTAAGTCTTTATATTGATTATCAGTTTTCTTTTTACATCATGTGGGCCACATGCAGTCCTCGACTGCCTATTTTTTTAAGTAGTCTTTTCAAATGTAACAGAAATAATTCACGGCTTGGAAAGTAATAGACGAGTGTGGATTTGATCGGAAATCAATAAATTAAATATTAAAAGCGAGCACAGAAAAATAGGTAATTTGAATCAACGCGTCTCAGAGTCTCATGCGCATGAGTATAGGCTAAGTGTAGCCTCTTGTTTTTATTATTACTATTATTATTATTATTATTTGTGTCACGATTTTGCATGCAAATTTATGCACGCATATTTTCAATTGTGCACTTCCGGTTCATAGATTTGCCATTTACACTTCCTGTTTAGTGACTTCCGGCTATTCTCACTTCCGGTAAAACAGCGTTACAGAAGTGTCACGACAGCGTCTCCTACAACCCTACTTACATTACTGATTTTCACGTTACGTATATATAAGACTTAGATGAATCACTGG
Source organism: Cladopsammia gracilis (assembly GCA_022457155.1). Classification (NCBI taxonomy): domain Eukaryota; kingdom Metazoa; phylum Cnidaria; class Anthozoa; order Scleractinia; family Dendrophylliidae; genus Cladopsammia; species Cladopsammia gracilis. The sequence continues at coordinate 23,922 of JAJGOT010000877.1, read as the reverse complement.
CTTCATTGTGGTACGGCCTTCATTTACAAAACATTCAAAAACACTTTATTACGCATGCGCATGAGTATAGGCTGCTTGAAGCCTCTTGTTTGGAAGATAATTGTTTCTATTTGTGATCAGGCTATGAAAAAAACTATCCACAGTTCTTAACATGAAAACAATTGAACATCTCCACGCATTTGAGCATCTCCACGTTTTCGAACAAACCGTGGTCGCGATGTTGCGTGACTTTGCCAGTTAAGTGTACTAGAATGACTTCCGGTTAGAGTTTAGTAAACATTGTTTTAATAGTCTTTTAGTACTCGCTAAGCAACCCCTTTAAGAATGAATTTGAAGAAAAAATCGTTTTTTGAAAGGAGAATTAACATTTTATGAAGAAACTGCAATTAAAAAATGTAGTTGACTTAACAGCCGCTTCATAGCGTTTGCCTCCCAACTCCGACTGTCGACTATAAATAAGCGACCGATTTTATCGATTTCCTCTATATTTGAGACATCTCAAAGCCGAAAATGATATAGATAACTGCTAAGATAAAACAAATGAACCATCTAAGAATAGAAAAGGCATATTTTTCATGGTTCAATTCGGCAGTCTATCGTATTTCCTCAGAACGTATACTTTTATAGTATTTACAATTTTGCTAATTAATGCAAATTTGACCACAGCGCGTCGCGAAGTTTTCGTTCTGTCAACACGAATCTGAATTGCCCAGATTTTTTATTTCATATTGTTTCAGTATAAGGGCCAAACTTTATCCTTGTATATATTTTGATTTGATATCAGACATACCAAGATGGATTTCATGCCACTGAAGTTGCTCAATTTTTGCCTTTTTACAAAATGCATGAGAAGGTATTTTTTAAAGAAACCGCAAAACTTTCTAAATCGCTGCAAAACTTTAATCAAAGGGCTCTTAAAGCCATCTCGTTAATGCGAGAGAACGTAAGGTTAATAATTAAAAAACAACAAGAATTGGAAACGTTGGGTGCCTTTGATAGGTAAATGTAATAAAGACGTGATAGGTTATATGTGTAAAGCTGCTAAATGGTCTATTGAAGTTGAAAGATTGAAAATACCTGTAGGTCTAACCGTAGAGTTAGACATTGCAGTCAAAGAGGACTTAAGGGCTCTTTTAGAAGCCACCAAGATAAAAGTCATGAGCAAAAAAAGAATCACGAGTGTGAATGTAAATAATTTTCATGTAATCTAGCGCATTTGTTCAAAATAATCTTTATTTTACTGAGGGGAAACTTCAAGTTATATTAAGCGAATGAGGAGGCGAATGTGGTTGCTACGGGGGAAATTTGTGAGGAGGGATGGGGGTGGCAAAACTACTTATATTCTATCTATCTTGACTAGATAGCCCTTTTACTTAGTTAATTTTTCTATTTTTTGTATTCACAGTATTTTAGTAGCAATGACTTGTATGGCATTACAATGGCGATTTTCTTATCAATCGAAATTTGGGAAAGATGTACCAATTGAAGGTTAAAATATTTACCATCTTTATTTATTGATATTTAAACAGAACTAAAATATATTGCAACGATTTTCATTTTGGATTAAAATTGATTTACTGGCAATGTTTTTAAACAGCCAATTTATATGTGCAGTGTATATGTGAATGTAAAGTATGAGGCAAAACAAGAACTTTGTGCGTGTCAATAAGTTCTGTAAAAAGACTTGGAAAAGGAATGTTTTCTCTAAACACTTCACTAAGGTAGACTATTGCAAAAAAGGCAAATGAAAATATTTTGTCGCTTTTTCCGTTGACTCAAAAATTGTGTACCCTTGGGCCAAATGGTGTCTCTTATAGGAATAGAGCTAGTGATTAGGTTTCGTTTCCTTTTATAGCCAATTGAAAATGCGAGCTTTTTTAAAACGTCTCGGCTTAAGAGGCCTTGGTAAAAGCGACAAGCGACATGGCCCCGAAAACTGCCGACACGAGACGTTCTGAACAGCGACAAGCGACTCGATTCCGCTTCAAAAATACGACAAATTACGACAGCGACACAATAAACACTGAAAATAAACAGGGACTTCAGAAAGTTGTACAATTTACCAATAAAAGTTAAACAATATTGACCATATCGTCCATATCAACACGCGACGGTCGACGGTCTGTTTTAATGATCTATTTATTTGTTATTGAAACGTCTACCAACCTCGTTCCCAAGGCCCGTCTCTTCCTCTCTCTTGGACGTGCAGTTGAGTAGACCCTAGACTCCTGGTATACATACATATCGGTGACTTTTGATTTTTGGCTAGACTTTCTCAAAGTCCGTTTTTGGGTTTCGGTGGTCGGGCGGAGAACGGACTTTTCTCGCCTGCAGCGCGCCATTTTTAACCGACCTGTTTTTACGATAACATTTAGAACAAAAGGCCTGTTATATCTTTATTTTGATCTGAAAGAAAAAAATCCCTCAGGAACGATCTTGGGGTAGACTTATTCTTAAAGCTAGGCTAAAATGCTTTTAGCGACGAGCAGGATTTGTGGGCTGTCTGCTTTTATAACAATTCATTGTATCTAGTTATTTGAGCCGCATTTGAGAACTGTTTATTTTACCAGCCGGATGCGTGAACCATTAGGTCACACATTTTCGCGCCAACAATATGCAAATTAAATTCGATATTGTGCAGACGAAACAAGTCGACTCGCGACTTCGTCGCTCGCTTTTCACAACTTCGTCGCGCTCTCGTGGGCTTCGCAGTCTCCTTGTGGCAAGTCTAATTTTTGGCGCTCATTTATTTCAAAGTCATTCATCGTGTTCTGAATTCTGGTGATCTTATACGGTCAAATAAGGGTCAATAAGTAACTCTTCCCGTATCACAAGTGGGATGGGTGATTAGGTTTGGGTAAGAATTTTTTTTCTCCAAACTTTTGGCGGTGGTATTTTTTTCCTGACATGCAACGGTGTCGAATTTTTTTTTCAGCGTTATAGCCATACAAGATTTTTTTAAATACAATTTTTTCTTCAAAATCAAGGATGTGTGGACATAAGTTTAACATAACTGCTTGCCTATAGGAAAACCACACGCTCTGCGTAAAATGCCATTGAAATTAACATTATTAGAATTTTTGTTCTTTGGCTTTTAATACCAAGATTATAAATGTACCAATACTGACCTTTAAGAAATGCCCTTAAACTTTCTCCATTTTCTATATTTCATTTAAGGTTAACTTTTTGACATTTGGCATAAATGTACACTGTATGGAGAACCCATCCCCCTTGCTGTATGTTCAGATGGTTATTTCCCTGAGAGATTGGTGCATTTTTTTCTTGAAATAGGTTACAAAGTAGTGACAGGCCTGCACGACTCCCGCTGTTCGCCAATGTGATGTTCTCGCCTTTAGAGTTTCGCTATAACGAGTATGTCTTAAAGCGATTTCCTTCTTTTATAGGCGATAATAGGGGGCTCTTTATATATCTCCCTGCGCAACAGTTGGTTCTGTATGAAATGCCATTTATCCATAAGGATTTTCTTTAAATTGGACACCGCTGGTGATATTGTGTGACAAAAGGTAGAATTTTCTTGTATCCTTTTTCCTTCTGTCGAAGGGCCGACTTTCTCTCTTCGAATTTCATTTCTGAGAGGACTTTATGAACCAGAGTATATGGATACCCTCTCAAATGTAGGCGTGATTTCAATTTTCTTATATTCTCTTCAAACGTTATTTTGCGTACGTCGAGGATAGACGTTTCTTTAAATCTATCACCTATGTCGACGCACGTATCCAAGAAAATAGTTAAATTTCTTTCTCTAAGATTTCAGTCGTAAATGTAATGGTTTTGGTGATATATCACTCATATACGCTAGGGGTACGTTAGGGAAAGGTTGTATTCTTTCTCTAAGATTTCAGTCGTAAATGTAATGGTTTTGGTGATATCTGTTAGCCTGTTCAATGAACTCATTTATTTCCTCTATGCTGGTGTTCCACAAAGGGAACACGTCATCGATATATCTTAATTCAGGGACCGCGTAGCATATTTTGTATTGGTGGGGCTAGCTCGCGCATAGAATGAGCTCAACGAGCTCCGAACACGCGAGCTTATCTAGGGGGTCCGGGGGTTTGCTTCCCCGGAAATGTTTAAAATTTAGAGCTTCTGAAATCACCGGAAACGTGTTTATTTCTATCAATCCTAAGAAAGTTTTGTCAAATTTTTATCACCATTCTGTTAGTTTTTTTTTTTTGCACAAAAACGTACATTTAAAACATAGTTATAAGATTTCAGTCGTAGATGTAATGGTTTTGGTGATATCTGTTAGCCTGTTCAATGAACCCATTTATTTCCTCTATGCTGGTGTTCCACAAGGGGAACACGTCATCGATATATCTTAATTCAGGGACCGCGTAGCATATTTTGTATTGGTGGGGCTAGCAGCTCGCGCATAGAATGAGCTCAACGAGCTCCGAACGCGCGAGCTTATCTATAGGGGGTTCGGGGGTATGCTTCCCCGGAAATGTTTAAAATTTAGAGCTTCTGAAATTACCCTACAAACGTGTTTATTTCTATCAATCCTAAGAAAATGTTGTCAAATTTGTATCACCATTCTGTTAGTTTTTTTTTTTTTGCACGAAAACGTACATTTAAAACATAGTTATAATATGGTATGGCGTTCATTCAAAGTGAAAAAAGCTTAATATTAAAGCCAGTCCTTAATTTATGTTCTTTTACCATTTTACCAGTGAATTTCACCAAACAGAACAACTTATCAAGAAAAAAAGAAATGTCTTAAAGTTCTCGCGTTGGATCTATTTCGGGTTCATGATATGCTAGTCCAGTTAGTGGGCTATATGAAGGAGGTCAGCGTCAGTAAATGTTCCAATGTTACGTTTGCGGCTATTATTTCGACTGGCAAATTCGCTAGCCACATCAATTAACAAGTCGCCAGTGTCAGTTCTTGTCTTGTGCGTATTTAAGATCCACTTATGTCCAGAAATGCACGTAACTCGGACCTTGGGCACTTCATATTACACACAATTATTTGTAATTTCCATATGACTTCATGTTTGACAGAATTGCTTGTTAAGATTGCAACATTGTTTAATCTCTGTTGGGTCATCTTTGCTCGCATTCCGTTTGCAACGCCAATTGCCCATCCACGGATGGAAACGAATCTTCGGTCGCTAACTTCTGATCGTCTAAACTCAATTGTCAAAGAACATACTGATATAAAAAATAACGCGAACGCTTAGAGACGTGTTGAATTTGATCGAAATGGATGCGATTACAAAACACGTGATACTACAGAAACATGGGACAACAGACAATACGCATAATGCTTAAATTAATCATTATGCGAATTTCCTGTTGTCCCATTTTATCAGTGTTATAAAACAATAGTTGCGTTATACATGTAACTGTTTACTTAAGACAGTTGTGTCATAGTCGGCATTGTTGTGGTCATTGTAAATGTTGTTGAGCGAACCAAAAAAACACTTTGGGTTTGCTTTTAACACAAAGATTAGAAGTACTTTTCGAAATGCAAAAAAGAAAAAATTCCCGGCAAAATTATTGGTGGGGCTATAGCCCACCCAGCCCCACAGCTCCGCGGTCTCCCTTAAGATTTCGGTCTCAACCGCTGCTATGAAAATGTTGGCAAAAGCCACAGAATTTTTGTTTTCATAGGGGTGCCATGTGCAAAATGCGGAAAAATGTTGGTCATTTGACTATACTTTGATTTTCAAAGTGTATATAAGGTGCCAAACAAATTTCAATGCATTGGCATGGAAAGACCTTGGTTGGATATTTTTTTCTTGCTCGAGATCGGTGTAGGAATTTTTCCCCCCGAGGTATTTCCTTGCAAGATATTTTTTTCCCTCAAAATGAGTCTCATGATATTTTTTTCTGAAATCACCCAGCCCCCCCCCCCTCCCGCCCCTCAAACGTCAAATGGCCGGCCCCTTACGAAAGACATCAGAGCTGTCAAAGCCAGAGGGTCCCCAATGGGATTCTTCAATCCCGACATCCCGACCGAAATCTCCCCTCAATCTCGTATTCCCGACGGTTTTTATCGGCCAATCCCGATCCCGGTAAAAAAAAAAAAAAATGAAGTCCCCTACCTCAAGACGCGGCATAGTGTCCAAAAGTCACCGTCTCAAGTTAATGCTGAAGAAGTGTTGTTAACAGGGATTCATGATATCTTTCTCATGCACAACCTTTTTCAGTGATCACAACATGATCATCTCGAACTGAAATGCAGCGTGCAGGGGCGTATGCAGAATTCTGCAGAGGGGGGGTTACCTCATAACGCATGTCCCATCTACCCACGCCAAATAGCCAGGTGGCAAGGAAAGGGGATAAAAAAACAAAGATTTAACGGCGAGAGGGAGTTTGCCCGACCCCCCTCGAACCCCACTGCGTACGCCCCTGGCGTGATTCAGTATTCCTAAAGGGCTGAAACTAATAATTGTTTCGACCCTGGTGTAACTTAAGTGTCATTTCGGCTCTATAATATTTTTTTAATAAAGTAAATCACAACAATCAAAATATAATTATTTTATTGAAACGAATAGTTCTTCTGAACACTGTGAAACCGTTCCAACGATGTCATTTCTCCAACATCATTGTCAGTCTTGTCGTCTTCCTCGAAATCTTCACCGCTGCTATCAGAATGGTACTGTAGAGTACTGCCTTCTTCTGTTTTGTCTGTGTTTCCCTGTTGTTCTTCTTCGGCGGAAGAGGGCTCGAGGGAAACCGATTTGCCTGTTTGGATTTCTCTCTGGTAGAGGCAGGGTTCCGGCTCTTGCCATCGTTGTCGCTTGTCTGACGGAGCACTGACGCACTGCTGCACCAAACGTTTGCACCCAGTCCCTCATGCTCTGCATGCACTGTGATGCCGTCCGTGCAGGTGGCAACGGTTGCATAATAAGAATGTCCAACAGAAACACATGCAGTTACACACTTCAAATTGGATCAGTAAACTCTTTGGCCTTGTATCTTAAGTTTACAAGTCATAGATTTTTAAGAATTGAAGTTTTGCGTTGTTGTGTGAATTCCGTATTTTGCGTTTGTTTTGCGCCCTCGACAACAGGCAGCATTTACTTTGAAAAGGTTGACAATTCGGTCTATTCGCTGTCTTCACTGTGCTATTAATTTGACCATTAATCTCTGTCGTCAATTTGATGAAGGCACTGACTATGATCACGATGAAATGAGTAATAGCAATGTCCTGAAATCTATTACAAAGAAAAACAGAACTTACCAAACTTTCTCTTTCACGGCATTCAATGACTTCACCCGGTTGAGCCTGAAATTTCTCCTTTCATAAAAAGGAATTTCCACTCTTCCCCTTCTCATAAAAGAGAGCCACACAGCTAATATAATGTCATGTACGTTGAGATCATCGCTGTCTGTGTTAACCAACATCGCTATACATCCTATACAAGCGTGCGTTTCTAAAAACTACTATTAGATTCAGATTGTATCGCTCTCTTGACCTCTCTGGCCTATTCCATTTGCACTGATCCATAAACGTCACAGACGTCACACTTCCGGTCAACAAATAACAAAGATCACAAAGAGTCCCTTGTAAAAATGGATCCAAAGCATCTTGTTACGACCAAGGTTCACAAAAACATACCACAACTAGCAGATCGCTGGCCGTGTGATAGGTCGTATAGGGCTATTTCCGACATTTACGAACATGAGAGCTTGATTTGACAGATTTTCTTTGTACATTTCTGTCACAGAACTTGACAAGGCTTCCCAGATCTCGCTTCTTTAAAGTAACATTTCCCGAATCCCGCTTCATAATATTGTGCAATCCCACGTGCCGTTCAGAATTGCAATCCCGAATCTCGCTCCCCTTTTCTTTCAAGCCAGGCAGACACTGAAAATCAATTCTCACTATCTTTTGCCGTTTCTCGCGTGGGATGATTTTCACGCGTGCTCGCGTTTTGCTCGTTCTACTATCCCTGAGGGAAAAGGAGGGACTACTTGCAGTCTACTAAGTCTCAAGCTGTTGCAGTGCTATATTTGTCTGACTTTTCTGTCTTTTCGCGACAAAATTATCAACAAAAACAAAGGATATTTATTTAACAAATAAATGATTTTATGCACTGTAGCAGTGAATCTGTTCTGCGGCTTCCGGTCAGGTGGTCGTAAGGAGATACCCTTACTAGTCACACTATATCAAGGCGCGGATGGTTTATTTGGTCCTCTTTGGCCTAGAACATCCAACTGAGTACTGTGCTACGTCCATCATTCAAGGGAATCTCTCTATTCCCAGCAAACAGAGCGCAACCAAGGCAACAATACTAGCAGTTTAATAAAATTAATTACTAAGGTAATGGGGCATAAAGAAACTTTAGATAACTTAGACGTTCGCGGGATCGCTAAGAGAAAATAAAAAAATCATCAAATGATAACATGACATGACAGTTCAAAGCCATCCATTTAATAAATTCCCTTCAAATCTGTTTCTGCAGATCGGCTACGTTTACACTGTTTTTCTTTACAATGTTTCTCCAGCATACTCTCAGATCGCTTATAAAATGGTTGTTAAAATGCTTGCTTTGTCATTCAATTCAGAACAGCAAAATTTTACTTGTATACGAATAGAACTGTAGAGAGAATTGCAGTAAACAAGAAATAGTTTGACTAAATCTGCAAAATCACGAGGTTCCTTGCATACTATTGCATATTAAAAATCCAAGCGCAATTTTTATCATCTTCAATACATTCTAGCATGTACCTATATCTATTAATGGCAACAAAAGGCAAAGTCCATACTGCCTTTTCGTTCGCGTGATCGGTAATTTAAGATCAAAAGTTCATCAAATGATAATATACCAGGTCATACCATGAGAACTGAAAGCCATTCATTACTAATTACTGCTTTCCTCATATCTTGCCATGAGAGCTCAAAGCCATTCATTTCATAAATTGAACTTACTTATTACGGCTTCCCTAAAGAATCGCGACAAAATTATCAACAAAAGCAAATAAACTTTTGATAACTCGGACGTCAGATGTGGGTGGGCTGAAATATCTGTTTTCCGCTTAGTTGTCAATGCTTGTTAAAGGTAATATTTCACGCAGTTGTATGTTGTTATCGATATCGATGTGAAATGTTTTGGAAAGTGAAGCGGACATTGATTTTTCTTTTGTGGAGAGTTGAAAAAGAAATGGCTGCATAAGTTAATGTTATACATGAATGGGTCATTTTCGAATATATAGTAGTTCTGTCTTTTTTTATTCGAAAGTCGAGAGTTTTCTATTTCCGGTATCATGTGTTTAGTAACTATTAGGGATTAAATGGGCCTGCTATAAACCTCAAAATATAGTGTTGACAGTGTCTTCTTAACGACCCCCGGGGTCACGACCGCGGTAAAATTTCGTAAAATATTCTATTAAGATCCAAGTCTTATGCGATAGTCATATATTGGAACAGTGGGATCTTGCAATTGTTTTTTAATAGCTCCTCAGAGTTTATTCCGCGTGTAAGTGTAATGTGTTTCTCGGAGCTAGGCAGTATCTCCATTGTCAGAAGTATAGCATCATTACATCCGGTTTGAAATATTTGAATCTCCAGCATGATAGCTGTACACTCTTTATCAAGTTTCCCAGAAAGTGACATCATGAAACTTAGTGCCCCAATTTCTCAAATTATAAAATTTGTACTAAAGTAATCAAACATGCGGGATTCCTGACCGCAGTATTTTTCAAAACCTTTTTCTGATCCGAGATACAGGCAAGGTTGTCCGTTGTTGCATTATTATGCGGTATTACTTTATTTTGTATTAAATTTTCCACCGCAGAAATATACTCGCGCAGAAAAAAATACTTGTTTCAATGATGTATATCGGCTTAACAAGAACTTTTCAACAATGAAAATATTGCTTTTATAACTCCGAGGCGACCGGCACAACAGTCATCTGTATTCCCGATTCAACTCCACACACGTCCTCAAAAGAACCAGAGACTGTTATCATAATACTGATACATTTTTACAACAACGTACAATAATTCACTCACTAGTTTTCTCGTTGTTTATGTTTATATCGGCGCCAGAACAGCAACCATATAACTAGGAGAACTATACAAACCTCCGGTCAGGAAGTAAAATTGTTTAATACCGATGCCTTGGATTTTATTTATACTTGACCAGAAATCCGCAAACATTTCCTCCCAGCAGAAACTTTAGCTGTCCCGACGCGCAAAAATTTCCTCCCGCAAAACAAATTCAGTCGGACAATCCGCAAAATTTCCTTGTGCACGGTAGCTAAACCAATAAAACTATGACGTCTTTCCCATACTAATGCATACAAACGCAAAGTTTATGCTATTTTACTCTGCCATATCGCTCATATTAAAACACAAACTTTCCCGTCCAATTTAACTTTCTTAAGGTGGCTCGACTGGGTTTTTTAGTTACGATACCTTTTAACTTTGAGAAAGTTGTGTAGCACCACAAACGATCCAACGGAAAATCGATTGCCACAGCTGTACTAGAGAAAGATTAAAGTTTCAGATGAGGTAAGTTTTATGGAAATCGGAGTTGCCAAAGCAACGTTATGACGTCACTCCCTGTTTTACATAATACCGATTTACTTGTCATCAAGAGATAATTTTGGAAAACTCTCGCTGGATCTTCGACCTGACTTACTTGTCCTAAGGTCTACAAAATTTTACAAATTTCTATGGAAGCGTTTTCGAGAAAATTTGGAGTGAAGTTTTAAGGTTTTAAAATACAACAAAAACAAAACAATTTTGAAATGTTATTAAAACGTATGTCTACAAGGCTTGGAGAAATAATATTTTGGTCTTAAATGAATTTTATACCATCCAAATACCTTGAGTGAAAATCTTTGCGAAATCGCTCCATTTGAATTTTATAAACGTTGGCTTAAATATGAACTGGTCTCTAGTGTTATTTCGCGTTTTTATCAAAAATTGACCATACACTTATTAAAATGGTCGCAAATTTAAAAGCGATCGATGAATTTTGTTAAAACTTGGTCCTCATAAAGATTAATTAATATTTAATACAATTGCCAAGTTTCAAATTCATTGAAATGTTTTAAGGCTGTCAATTTACAGCCTCAACGTAGGAAAATATTGAGCTGATTTTCACGAAAGTGGTTTGTTGCTCTCATTATGCGCCTCCATTGTCTCGAATCGCCATGCAATTGTAAATTTCAGTACATAATGAATTCATAAACACTTCATTGCTTTGTTTTAAGTGTTACATGAATTCATGATGTACTGAAAGCTACAATTCCACGGCGATTTCATACAATGGAGATGCATAATGAAACAACAAGCCACAAGCGCGAAAATCAGCTCAATATTTCCCTGAGTTGGCGCTAAAAACTGACAGCCTTAGAATGTTTCAATCAATTTGAAATTTGGAGATTGTATTAAACATTGATTAATCTTCATGAGGACTAAGTTTTAAAAAAATTCATCGATCGCGTTTTAATTTGTGACAATTATAATAAGTGTAAGGTCATTTTTTGATATAAAAGCGGAATAACACTCCAGGCCAGTTCAGATTCAAACCAATATTTCTGAAATTCAAATGGAGCGATTTCCTTGAGATTTTCACCTAAGGTATTTGGATGGTATAAAATTCATTTAAGACCAAAATATTATTTCATCAAGCCTTGTAGACATACGTTTTAATAACATTTCAAAATTGTTTTGTTTTTGTTGTATTTTAACACCTTAAAACTTCACTCGAAATTTTCTCGAAAACGCTTCCATAGAAATTTGTAAAATTTTGTAGACCTTAGGACAAGTACGTCAGGTCGAAGATCCAGCGAGCGTTTTCCAAAATTATCTCTTGATGACAAGTAAATCGGTATTATGTAAAACAGGGAGTGACGTCATAACGTTGCTTTGGCAACTCCGATTTCCATAAAACTTACCTCATCTGAAACTTTAATATTTCTCTAGTACAGCTGTGGCAATCGATTTTCCGTTGGATCGTTTGTGGCGGTACACAAGTTTCTCAAAGCTAAACGGTATCGTCACTCAAAAACCCAGTCGAGCCACCTTAAAACGTCTCCATTCGTAAAAATAGACCGTGAAATTCTCAAACTGCGTTTCCCAAGAAAACGCATTTGACCTATTTTTACCATTCTAAAGCAGCTTGAATGGCTTTACGACAAATGATTGAAAATTTTAAATATTGATACGTAACGTGAGATATCGAAACTAAGAACTTTAATATCTTTGCGGTGACGTAATGTGAAATATGACAAGTTCATGACAAGTTCTGACATCCCAATACCCTAGGGAAATTAACAATAGGACCGGCGGTGTTCCTCAAATATTTTAGTGACGGTATGTGACGCCCTTCTTGAAATCCTAACCGCTTTAACCAACCATATCCTCAAAGCCCTAATATAGCTTCTACAAAGAAGAAAGAAGAAATCCCCCGGACAAAAGTCCACAAAAATTTGTTAACAATTTTTGCCCCTTTTTCGTAGTAATTCCGAAATCTCGCTTAATGCGCATGCGCATTAACGAGATAAAAAGGACAATGGCTAGAAAGTAGATGATTTATACTTAAGAAAAAACGTATCCCTGTTTTCTAGCGTTGCACCTTGTTTCAGCACAAGCGTACTGAAGTTGGTCAATTTAACTGCGATTTTTGCATAATTAATTAGGCAAAATCCGGTATTTTCGTTTTTCCCCTTTTTCTCGAAAATTATAAATTTCTAGAAAGTTTCCATAATATTTTTGAACATAGCTCCCCAAAAGTAACTTTTTGGCAAATTACCAGGATTGCACAGAAATTCAAGGATTTAATATTATTTCCTGGAAATTTGTATCTAGTCTTTTTTTTAAAAAGTTGCTTTTATTATTAACAAAAGAAACGTGTAAATGGTTGACTTTGGCCTGGAAGACGCAAACTAATTAAATTAAATTGTTTTCAACTCCAAACCACAAGCTAATTAAAAAAAATTCTCTGAACCACCTGTTTCCGTAATGTCAACCAGAAAAGTCTTTCACAGAAACTAAACGCATGTAAAATGAATATTGGTAGTCTCCTAGTAAATTGCAACTAATATTATTTAAATAACTGTTTTTATGCTCCACAAAAAAGTTGTGCAAATAGAAACAGAAACTAATTAGATTAAATTGTTTTCAACTCAAAACCACAGGCTTATTGAATTAGTTACACGAACATTGTTGAGGTTAACATTTGGAACCAAACACCTTTTCCTGTAATGTCGACCAGAAGTCTTAAATCAGAAACTTAGCGCATCCAAAATGAATTTTGCAACTGATATTTTTTTAAACAGGCGTTTTTTAACGCACCATAAGAATTACATGTAATTACATTACTTTTTCTCGAAAACATGTTGAATTCTATCACGTACCGGTTTCTATAAGAACAAAGTTCAACATTTGCACGTGCACACAACGTGATTGCTCATACAAAATACAGTCGCTACTCGCTTATAGTAATCGCTTGAGGCACACAATTAATAACCTACACATCTGCTCACATTAATTCAAAGAAAGATAAACGTTTTAAATACTGTAAATTGTATATTAACTGCATTACAACGTTTTCGCTGTTGAGCTCCATGCATCACGGACAAGTTTCTTTAAGGACAAAGTTCAACATTTTCACGTGCAGACAACGTGACTGACAAAAAAATGCAATTTTAAATAGTAATCGCTTGAAACCCAGGCTTGAAACAAACAATTCCTTTTTCCGCATCACATTATTTTAAATCCGCTTGCTGTTTTTTGCAATAAAACTTTACTTTCTTACTTCAGTACAAGCTCACCTATTAACGTAACCGCAGTCAACATTTTTTGGACGTGTCATCCCCCACAGACCATTGTACAATTGATGCATAGAGCACATTAGAGGCGGTATTTCCGAATAAATGTCCTTGATATTGCCATGTTAGCAAGCCAGTCGGGATTAGAGCAAAGTTCCCAACCAACAAATTTTCAAACTTTACACTTTTAATGTTTGAAGCAACAATCGCGAAGATTCAAGATGGCTGATTTTAAATTCATGTTAAGTGCCTTCTTTGACCTTCAGTAATACCATTTTAGAAGCGAGAATTTGATTGGCTGACATAGTACACGGTGTACATAGTATAGGCAATCTGATTGGTGTGACATAACCCAAGACATACATACAAACAAACATACTAACATACAAACATCACAAACCAACCTTTGCGCCTGCTAATGAGCTTTTTTTTTCAAAATAGCTAAAAGAACGAAAGATTCCAAAGACAATTTTCAAAACAATACCGTCAATATCTACACCACAACACAGTAACTAACAAGCAATAGTCGATAAAATGTCAGCAGCGTTAACACCAAAAAATACGTCATAAACGTCTATCGTATTATTAGAGCATGATATGCTAGATACCTTTACATTTCTGAAGATCATCTTTGCTGTTATTGACGCAGTCATGAGTCATTGATCTACAGCTAAGGTGGTCGGTTGTGTTTGAACCATTTCTGCCGTCCTGTCGAGTGCTATTCTCATTAGGACCATTGTTAAAGTATCCCATTGCCCTGCATGTCAAATTCTCTTCAGCATCATCCCAACTTGCAGTGCAAAGTTTCTCCCAGGTTTTGTTCTTGAAAATTTCCATATTTCCGAGGGATGGGATCTCATGTGTACGAAAGCGCATTGGAAACGCTAATTAAAGAAATACAATGGAATACATATCAGTTCAACGAACTTTGTTTACAGCTGACCTTTGCGAACATCTTTTTGAATTCATATTTAAAACATTCCTCTATCAAAAATGTATGTGTGTAAGATGATTTTAAAAGTACTGTTTGTGTAGAACAATGATTGCATTTTTTTAACCCTCGGACGTACAAGGGTTTTCAAGACCATTTAAGATTAGCACATGCTGTTTTCAGTAGCTGTTCATTTATCCTTGAGACACATTTTGTTAAAGTTTGGCGACAATCGGTTGCTATGGTAACGAGACATGACGTCATAAGTAACATGTGGTCAACCGATTTTTGAAGAAAAATGCGTGTTTTCACCTTTTTTAGCGAAAAAACATATAAAATGCTACCAAAAGCATTTAAAATGTTTAATTGTATGTTATTTTGCAACTCTAGAAACAATATTTGCAATTTCCGCTTTTTTCCGATACATTTGAATTTTTAGTAAAATCCAAGATGGCGACCATCTTGGCGGCCATTTTGGATGACGTCACGGACCCACAGCAGCGTCCCAACCCATAATATTTACCTTATATTGTAGAGCACATCGCGGGCTATCTATTAAATGTAAAATATTTTCGAAATATTGCAACATCGCAAAAACCCACGGGGGATTGCAACACCCGCCCCCCCCTTGTACCACGGTTGGGGTATAAGTTTGCGTGTACGTCCGAGGGTTAATTAATTATATTGAGCCTGGGAAGGCTAACAACTTCGCGGTATGATGATTTAAATAGTGAAATTCAGTTATCCTCACAGACACTGATTTTTTGCTTATGGAAAACCCAAATAATGTTTCACAATTTCACAACAGACATAAGATAAAATATACCTTCATGGCAGCTTGAATTGTTTTCACACTGCCTTGCAAATACTCTGTTTCCACTGCAAGATTTTCCGCCATTTCTTGGTTTTGGATTCACACATTCTCTTGTCCTGACTTGTATGCCAGTGATTGTCTTTGTACACAGGCTCCATTCCTTCCAGTCACTCCAACCACCATGAACTTCTAGAGACAAGAAAAAAACGTCCGGCGTAAAAGCTGATTATTCTTAAAGTGTGACCATTCTAATAATATGCATATATGTTTGCCATTATTTCATGCGGTGGACGTTTTTTTTCTTTATGAATATTTAGTTCATTTATGATTTATCGCTTTAAAATTAAATATCAAAAGCTTTGCCTTCTTACTCGGGCAGTTGTTTGAATTGCATAATCGTGACTGTGGGGAACGGCTTCCTCTGCAATAACGGCCATCCATACTAGGAGGAGGATTGGTACAGGTGCGGTTGCGTGTCTGTGATCCACCGCCACATGTCACACTGCAGCTTCCCCAGGACTGCCAATCTGACCATCCGCCATCTGCACATGAGAGAACAAAAACAGGTTAAATCTGAGTTTCCAAAATATTAGCCTGCGAATGTAGCCTACTCTGCTGGTTTCCGACCGCTCAGGACTCGCGACATAGAGGGAAAGAGAGTTGCTTGGACGGCGTCTAATAAACACCTATTTTCCACAAGCATTAAGCATTGTTAACTAACGCCCTTCGGTATTCGCCATCGGGTGCAGCGTAAGTTGGACTTTAGTATTAGCGAACGACCATGCGTAATACGAAGTCCAGACAATTGTATTTCCAACCAAAGAAGAAAATAAATACAAATACTATTTCTTTAATAGAGACGGTTAGTATGACATATACCATATGCATGGAACACTGTTTACGGTTATCTTGTGTTTTGACTCGCCATAGTGACGCCTCGCTCCAAAACAGGTAAATCACAAAAATGTATTGAACAGGTGAGATGTGTTTATTAAATAATAATAAAAAACTTACAGACTGGATTGTCCAAAGAATTTCACAAGAAAGGAAAACAGATAAAACAATTGTTAGTAGCTATGCCGTGAAGACATTGCTTGTTTTACTGTGCTAACGTTATTGCTAAGTACTTTTTTTCCCTTATGATCATACAAATAATTCTCTGTGGGCATTCAACAGGAACATACAAAACAAATTCTCAAAGAAAGAATAAACAAAAAACATATTTTCTATTGCTTGCATATACAATAAACCTAAGAAAAAAAGATGATAGAGGGAAACAAATGTCTATTTTTAGAAATGAAGTTATACCTTGTTATATCGCATCCATTTTAATTGGTTAGCCTATCAGAAAATATGTTTTAACACATAACTCTGGCGCCTTAGGTTTTATTTTTATTTTTCAACTTTCGCTTCATTTCCTTTTACACAGCAAAAAGCAATGATAAATGTCTTTGTTAAAACTCGAATCTAATTTGAAGGAGAGTTTAGCAGAGGAACTACATGAATTTACTAAGCAGCAGTTTCCACGACCGCCACGGCTTTAATTGAATTTAAACGCTTGAACGCTGCTGATGCATGGTTAGTGCACGAGAAAAAATATACTGCATACAGGGACACACAACTAGGAGCATTTACGAAAAAGCCTGGAATGTTGTTGGTTTTTTTTTCATATCATTTTAGTGCCTTTAAAGAAAACTTTGTGAAAGCCAAAAATATTTTCTAATTCAAAGCCCAAATTGCGAAGCTATTTAAGACATTTAAGTTTTAAAGATATGCATGGACTATTTATATGCACATAGTTTATTTCATTCTGTTCTTGTGCCGTTTGTCTTAATTTTTACACCTCACGCGGCAAGCTATTCGAATTTTTAAATTATTGATGTTCCAACCCCAAACGGAGACAAAGGATTTGTGCTCCCTGCGATCAATCGGGACATCTTTTCACGTGACTTGGACTACAATAAAACACCATTTATCGCTTGAAAACAAATTCCGTGAAGGAAGCGAAAGCTCGTTAGCTTTAAACAGTTTTTGATCGTCGAATAGAATACTTTTTATCTGGGAAATTAATAAGAAACTAACCAGATCAGGAAGCAGTATCTTCGCCAAGAAGATATATGAGAAATTATAAAGGACCATAGCTAGAAAGGACCATTTAATTTAAGCGAAATTCGAAACACAAGGCGTTAATAAGTTTGTGCAAATATAAGTCATCGGTGTAATAAAAGTACAAGTAGAGACACACTTACAGCCTGGTTTGTCCCAAAAAAGATGAAAGAGAAGGGATAAAGAGAAAGTAAATAACTAGTACGATGCTATTTACTGAATGTTTTGTAAATGCAAATTTTCCCACACATAAATAAAAGATGGCTTCTAACTATTACACGTTCTTGTCACTACACTTTTATAATTATGCTAATAACTTTAATAGCTTTTGTGAAGTAGAAGAGCTAAGGATTTTTGGAAAGCTCGTAAATAATCAATAAGCGTATCATATCAACATATCACGCAAATCAGTCGAGTGGAGCAACCTTCGTTGATACTTGGTAAACTACGGTAGACCCAAATTATCTTGAACTCTGGCTGTCTTGAAATGTAATCCTTTTTACCTGATGGTGGGTGGGTGGGTAAATGGATATATTGATGTTAGATTGATAATGGCTAGGTGGATGGAAGAATGTAACCGTGGATAGAAAAGTTCTTCAATAGCCCTTTAAAGGATAATGTTTGACTACGACATTCTTCTAAGATCACAGTCAGTGTCTATTGATGTATTGCCAGCCTTTGTTGGGTAGACCATGATGTTTATTATCATCTTACCCTGATGCTTGTGTGCTGCGGATTTTGTGCAATTAAATTCGACAGCAACGACAAGGTATTATTTTGTTAGCTGAAACTAATGTAAAGCACTTCATTTGGTGTATGCTTGAGTACTGTTTTTTTGCCTTGCTATTTTATGTTTGTTTATTAGTTGTTGTTGTTGTTGTTGTTGTTGTTGTTTTAGTGTTCTCGTTTTTTTGACAAGGCAGCTAGTGGATAGGGCAAATGTAATAAAAACTATTTGAAGAAGGACGGATTTGATCCGAAGTTAATAAAAGCCGTAAACACGCTTGACATTAGGTGCGGATACAGACACCACGGTAAATGGCATTTCCCATGCTAGATCGTTCAGCGGTGCCTCACACTTGGGTTAAGTTTACCGTGTTAGCCAGCGGTTACACGCGATTAGTGATTCATCAAGATAAAAAAAATGTCATGCAATTCAGTGAATCCCTTTCCTTTTTACCTCATTTAATGTCGGTCACACTCACTCAATGCAGTTTCCCGTGGTGGAAGGGTCATTTACCACGGTAAAAGTGTCCCGTGTAACCGCACCTAATATTTCTGTTCTAAGGTAGCTCCGCAATTGAGAGTATTCGAAGATGTCAACCAAAACCTTTTTTTTTTTTTTGCTTTTCTAACCATCCTGTGTGAATTTCGTTTTGTTAGGAGCAGAAGTTAAAAGAGATCATTACGGGGAAGGGTTGGGCTTTTGAACTGCTGACAGCCACGATGTCCTGATTGACTGATTTTAGACATATTTTGAATTCCTTTGGTCCTTGACTTGTTATCGCTTATCATGTCGAGGAAGCTACAAAGAGCACTTTAGCATCGCTCGGTAAAAATTGGATGTATCAAACCCAAACTCGGTAAAGACATGCCAAAATAACAGAAGCTCAGATCAGAAGCCGCAATCTGTCTGATCATAAGTTTAACTTGGCTATCGCCGGCCATGTTGCCTGCCTTGTTCTATTCTTCTCTCTTCGGCCGGAGACCGTACGGATCGATCTCGCAGAAAGGCGCCTTAAACAGTCCGGAATGACAAAAACTACCACACATGAATTAAGATTTAATATAAACTTTCTGAACATTACAGATCAATATGGCTCTGAAAAATCTGCGCTAGTGGAACAAATCTCAGCCGCCACAATAAGCCTGTAGTTCGTCTCAAGATCCAAGTAAAGTATTCCACAACACTCAAAAAGGTCAAAAAGAGGATGGTTTACCTGTGCCTCATCCAATGATAACAGAAAACGAAGGTCGTGTTCGATTGGAATCAACCATTTTCGGTTATTTATTTTTTTGTGTGTGTGTCGTGTTCTAGTAGTAGTGGTATCGGCTACTTTTGGACACTTTTCGCGGGAAAATTGTCAACCAATCAGAGAGCAGGAGAGAACAATAGGCCTATAACCCTAAGTCATTAACATATTAACCCTAAGAATTACAGCTGCGCATGTCCTAATAACCCTAACCCTATACATAATATATATAGATAGGCCCAGCGTATCAGCGTCGCACTTTGAACAAGCTTAACTAAGGTGAAACTTAACTAAGGTGAAAGGTTGGAAGCACAAGAATTAAGATTGAAGAACGGGCTATTTTCAATTTTAGCAATTTTCAAAAACAGTATTACCCGACCGTCTGCACAGCACATTTAGACCGCACAAAAGTTCACAAAAACAACTTTTCTCTTTCCAGAATAACTAGTACGACTACTTTCCGAATAAAATACAGTTTTTGTTTGTCAAAAATTGCCCGAGAAACTGATTTGGAAATTAAAATTGCAAAAATACACAAACATAAGCTTATTTGCATAAGTAAGGCGACGCGAGTGAAGACAGAAAATCTAACTCTTGTTTTGTTTACATAAATCGCTTTTTAATCTATGTAATGAATGAACAAAGACATAAAACGGACAACACAATCTTCTTTCGAAAAATTTTATTCAATCTCCATTAATTTGTTTAAAAGCCAAATACGTACTATTTCTAGCGCATCAAGTCAGAGCTGTCCTCGATGAAATTCGAGATAACAACACGACTTAATTTGAACACGTTTCATAAACATGTCTCCAAAACTTAAGAGAACTCAAAGGAAAAGTCAATCAAAAATTGATATCAACATAAATTCCCATCGAAAAATGTGATTTATTTTACCTTTAAAGCACTGGACTGCTTGGAAATTCGTTAAAACTCCGCTTCTTCGGTTCTGATATCCGTAATAAAACAAGGCATCTCCCCGCATTGATAATATGAAGTTCCTCGAAGCAAGATTTTATCCCTGAAAGCTCTTCTTTTTCCACTACAGCGGCTTCTGAGTATCCCTTAACTAGTATCCCTGTCTTGAGTAGCAAACCGCGAAAAACTGCAGGGAAATAACGACTTTAATGATCCGCTAAACACAACAATCTAACTAAAGTGTTTACCGAGCCGACGGCTGTGTGGCCGCGCAAAAAACAAAGCCTCAAAGATCCCGGATGTTGATGACGTCGTACGCGCATGTTTTGCGAAGTCATACGAGCCCGCGAGCTAGGCCAAAGCGTACGGCGGGCGTTCAGCGGGCACTGGGCTATTAACCCTAATAATTACAACTGCGCATGTCCTAATAACCCTAACCCTATTAGCATATTAACCCTAAGAATTGCCACAGCGCATGTCCTAATAACCCTAATTCAAAATGGCGGATGTCATTGTTTATTCAAAATGGCGAAACTGAGTAGAATATTCAAAATGGCAGAATATTCAGTTAAATATTCAAAATGGTGGATCTCGTTGTTTATTCAAAATGGCGAAATTGAGATAAATATTCAAAACGACGGATCTTATTAAATATTCAAAATGGCGAAATTGAGATAAATATTCAAAATGGAGGATCTCATGATTTATTCAACAATGTCAGGGGGGCCCATCCAGTCAAGGCGGGCCCCGCCTGTGTAGAAAACAAACGACCAAAGTCGTGTAGTGCTTTCTTTTTCTTTTTTTTTTTTTTGCGGTCCGAATGGGCGGAGTGCAATGCTCATTGGCCTTACACACACACACACACACACACACACACACACACACACACACACACACACACACACACACACACACACACACACACACTGAATACACGAGCACATATACACAGCAAAATACAAAACAAACAAAAACGGACGTTACATGCCATAGGGAGGGTGCACAAGCACGTCAAAACTCACCGGGGGAACGAACCCCGCCTCCTCTTGAGGCCGCCCAGTGCAATGCGACCTAGTGGAAAAACAGACAAAAACAGACAAATCACAAAAAACGGGAAAGGGTAAACCGCAGAGTACAGCCAGCAAAGGCGACCCCTCTGGAAAACCCAACCCGACAGGAAACATCATGGCGCAGGCACCACGGACACGCGGGGATCCCCGCGGATGAACCTTTTCGCGATTAGATTCTCAATCTTCGAGGCCTACCAAGGCGTGAGGACAGAACCCGCCCGAAGGTCAGCAAGGCCCTTAAAGGACGAAAGGTACTTAGCGTCAGCTTCCGTCAGCGGCACCCCGCGGAACCATCCCCAGATGGCAAGAGGGTACCTAGCGCCCGGGTCGATGTCGATGACCCATGAGGCCACGACGGAGCCATCCGAAGACACATTAGATGGAACAGGGGTGTCACCCGGCTCCGGAGTGTACTGGGACTCAGACTCCTGAGAAGCAGAAACACCCGAAGACACAGGGACCTCTTGGGACGTAACCGAAGAAACAGTGGGGATGGAAGCCACGAGGGGGCGCAGAGGTGGAGGATGGCTCCTGTGAGGTAGCAACAACCCTGGACTTAAGCTTCATGGAACGGATTTCCCCCCATTAAAGCTTGTCCTCCCAGACCTCACGATGGGAATGGGGGAGACGAGCATCGTCCCTCTCCGGGGAGAGGGCCATCTGCTCAGGAGGAACTGAACCCTGACTGAGAGTGGGAGCACTGTGATGCTCTCCCACAACCCGGTCTTCCCTGTCCTCCACGCTAGAGGGGGACCGGGCCTTACCCATGGATCGCGTGCGCCGTGGGCTGATGGAACCAGGCGGGATGGAACGGGCCACCGCGAGGTCACCTTCCAGAAGGGACGCCTCACTTTCAGAGCAAGAGTCCATATCAACAGACGGCGGTTCAGTGGTTCCGGCATCCTGCTGGGCAGCGGGAGGGGGAGCACGAACCGTCCATGCTGACCCGGCAGCAGCAGTCCGGCCAGAGGGAGCTGCCGGAGCAGCACCCCAGGCCCTCCTGCATTGCCGAGCGACATGACCAGGCTGATGACAGCGACGGCACTTCCCATGATCGGGACACTGCTTAACGCGATGACCAGGCTTCCGGCAGATGGGACACACGGAAGGCTGACCAGCGTACCACACCCGGCAATCGAAACCCGCCACACGAAGGACAGATGGAATTTCCTTGATGACGGCCATCGAGATACGCCGAGTGCCCGAGGAGAAACGCGGGAACTTGTTGTGGTTCACCTGGACCACCTTACGCACCACCCCAACAACTCCCTCAAGTCAGCGTTAGAAACCTCATAGGGACAGTCACGCAGGTAGACCAGGCGCGAACGAGGGTCGGCAGACGACACGGGAAGACGAATACCCTTATACTTGAGGTCGCCCTCCAGAACAGCAGAGGCAGAGTCCGCACTCTCGAAAGAAATGCGAACTTTCCCCTGGGACAAAAATTGGATGCAGCAAACGTCATCCGGAAGCTAGGGAGCCAGAAGCGGGACGATCTCGTCGACGCCGGTGGTCTTATACACGTCAGGCGGGAAGGTCACAACGCAACTCCTGGAACAATCCATAGCTGAAAAGCAAAAGTGCCTAAGGACCGGTGCCGACAAGTACAAGCCCGCAAGGACAAGCTTGACGACGGTGGCCAGTAGACAACGCGAACAAGAAATGGATGGGTGACCAAAATGGCCGCACAAGAGCGCAGTGATAAAATTACCAAAAAATTCCGGGAATCTTCTCACCGAAGCTCGCTAAACAGAGCAATGAACGCCTTAGAACTCTGATCAAAAAGATGTAGAGCCTTCGGCAGAACAAAGTCGTGTAGTGTTTCCATACCTACCCCCGAATTCTGAGATCCCTTTATAGTGACACAAGTTCTCCTCCATGTGGGACAACATGGTTGGGACACTTTGGATTTTTCAATCAGTACGCATGCGCAGTAGGGTTTTTTTGGGTCTAAATGGGTTCATATTCAATTACAAACATGATAGCGATGTAGGGTCGCTTTCATGTGGGACACATGCAGTAAACTCAACGGATTTTTAGCGACAGCGCATGCGCAGTATCATTTCTTAGTTTAATGTTAAGGTTTTTAGCCCAAAGTCTCACACATGTTTGTTACAAATTCAACTAAACGTTTAATAAAAATAAGATCTAAGATACATGTGTCGGGTCTTAGAGACTGCAACTGTAAAAAGAAATTACACATGATCAATTTGTCAGGGAAAGTTTTTGAATGCCACTCATGACAGAGTGTATGTCCATCGGTGTTTCCTCTTTTTTTTTTCTCAGAGCTCCCCTTGATTCTTTTTGGCCCATCGTAGATAGCGCGAATGATTCGATTCTGAAGATTACCGTCAAA